>BLSH010260193.1:49954-72743 GCA_018402905.1 Glandirana rugosa
TCACGTGCTGATTATCAACAGAACACCTTTCTAAGAGGGTGGACTCGACAACTAGAGACGTCGAGGAGGTCTCAATGGTACCCGGAGAACCGACTGAGATGCTGAGCTGTATACTCCTGACACAATATGTGGAATACAGGGGACGGAGTGGGTGGATTCTATAAGGGGCAGGGCTTATTAGAAGTAGGAGGGGTCAAAAGGAAGGGCGAGGCCTGGCGCCCCCCCCATCTAAAAACTTCACCAGCCACCACTGCTGTTCAATCCATCATCCAAAAATGGAAAGAGTATGGCACAACTACAAACCTACTAAGACATAGCTGTCCATCTAATCTGACAGACCGGGCAAGGAGAACATTAATCAGAGAGTCAGCCAAGAGGCCCATGGTAACTCTGGAGGAGCTGCAGAGATCAACAGCTCAGGTGGGAGAATCTTTCCACAAGACAACTATTAGTCGTGCACTCCACAAATCTGGCCTTTATGGAAGAATGGCAAGAAGAAAGCCATCGTTGAAAGAAAGGCAAAAGAAGTTCCTTTTGCAGTTTGCAAGAAGCCCAAATAAAAGCAGTTCTGTGAGTCAGGATTGTTTATCTACACCTAAGGAATCAGTATGGAGAAAGGAGAGAATGTAGATATAAAAGTTTAAAGAGATCATTGATTTTTTTTTTCAATGGGGCCAACATTATTTGGTGAGTGATCCATTGGGTGTGAAATAATCAACACGGTGGAAGAGTTGCACATTTATTCATTTGGAATACATTGAAGAGTTTTATTCATATGTACACTTTATAATACGGACAATGTATTTGTTAGTTGTACTCATCAAGTATTCATGGTCTATTCACACTGTTTTTGGTCATTGGTTTTATGAATTTTGGTTTATCATTGTAACAGAGATTGTGTGTGGATAGGGAGGGATATTCACATCTCACTAGCTCTCCCTATATTTTCTTTAATTACACTCTAATTTGCGCCTTTTTGCAAAATGGTGAAAATCAAAGTAACGCAAACATGTAAACAAGCAACATAAAATGTTAAGGTTGGATTCACACCAATGAGTTCTGGTAACTCCCAATATACACTTCCATGTGTGCACTGCATTGGTGTGCATTGTGATAAGACCCTTATCGAAATGCAATACTTTATGAGTGGCAAAAGAGTAGAAAGAATGTAATGTAAAAAAAGGTTAAGAATAAAAAATCAAGCACTGTGACACATTGTCACAGTGTACAGACTGTGATACACAAAGGCAGCTCGGGAGTGAGCATGCACAAGTGCCCCCAGAGCAAGCAGCTTGCTATAGGGGCACTCTGCAGATGATAGGGGACAGAAGCCGCGGACCCAAGAAGAGGAGTTTTGGGGCTGCTATGTGCAAAACTATTGCACAGAGCAATAATGAACAAGATAATGATGTCCTCACAGGATGGTACTGTGGACACCAAAAATATGCACTATGCCACATCCTAATATTTATCAAGGAAAATCAGAAATGAAGAAGAAATGGACTTTGAAGGCATAATTAAAAGCATTTTACATGCTACAGTTTTTATTGTAGCAAAAAATATTAACATAGACAAGTATAAAAACACATATACCATGAATTGTAAGCTAAAAAATTCCACTGACCACATAGCGGTCAAATTAATTCTCAAAAAATATAGAACTAAGCTATATGAGGTCATAGCATCCTTGAGACTGGTAAGTAACCCAATATAATAACACAGTAGATGACCTGAACAGGTACTATCCCATCTAAAATATTGGAGGGGGCCAACAGAGCCAACTCAGGGAATGACAATTCTGCTTGATATTTGTTCAGTCTAAGCTCGACTAGTTTCACGTACCAATGCACTTCTTCAGGCGAGACAACCACTGGATATGATGCTGAGCATGTGCACTCAACCTCTTTGGTTGCCCATGACGAGACCTGTTCTGAGTGGAACCTGTCCTGTTAAACTGCTGTATGGTCTTGGCTATTGTGCTGCAGCTCAGATTCAGGATCTTGGCAATCTTCTTATAGCCAAGGCCATCTTTATGTAGAGCAACAATTCTTTTTTTCAGATGCTCCAAGAATTATTTCCCATGAGGTGCCATGTTGAACTTCCAGTGACCAGTATGAGAGAGTGAGAGCAATAACACCAAATTTAACACACCTGTTGCCCATTGACACCTGAGACCTTGTAACGCTAACGAGTCAAATGACACCGGGGAGCGAAAATGGCTAATTGGGCCCAATTTGGACATTTTCACTTAGGGGTGTACTCACTTTTGTTGCCAGCGGTTTAAACATTAATGGCTGGGTGTTAAGTTATTTTAAGGGGGAAAGCAAATTTACACTGTTATGCAAGCTTTACACTCATTACTTTACATTGTAGCAAAGTGTCATTTCTTCAGTGTTGTCACATTAAAAGGTATAATAAAATATTTACAAAAACGTGAGGGGTGTACTCACTTTTGTGAGATACTGTATATATGAGTAAGTGAGTCACTCGAACATGGTAAGAGAAACAAAGCGGACCTAAAGGGTGTACTACTAATATGCCAATAAAGTGGCTCACACACTCACCTGGAAGTTGCCATCAGAAAAACATATGCAGAGTAAATATAGATAGGTTTCTATGTTTAAATACATGATGGCTCAAAGTAGCCCAGTTGGAAAGCCCATTCCTTCTTCATTTCCTTGATAAATATTAGGACGTGGCATAGTGAATCTTTTTGGTGCACACAGTACCTCCCATTGAGGACATCATTATTTTGTCCATTATTGTTACTAATGTAGGTGAAAAACCTTTAAACATAGGTGGCTTATATTAAACTTGTATTAAAACCATTTAGGAAGAATGAACTTAGTGGGAACAGCCTGGTTTGGCTATAGAACCACAGTCAGAATTCCAAAAGAGTTGTAATGCTACCAACAAAGACCAGGCAAACTGTAATCAATATTTCATTAAGATGACAGGTCTTCTCAAGAAGAAGTCCAATCTCCATTGGCACATTGAGTTCTTCCAACAATACATTTTGGAAAAGGTCAGTTCCCAATGTCTAAGTCTATAGTTCTATCCTACCTTTAAATATGTATCTCAAGAATTTAAAACAGCCTGGGAAGGTGCACTGACCAAATGTAGTATCAAACTAATGGAATTACTTATTACATGTTATAGAACAGAAATGCAACAACTAGATCAGACACTCATTGACATCACACGACACAGTAAAAAATCATATACATATACAGTTTTAAAATAAATGGCAGGAACTCAATAACTACCTTACTAAGCTAAGCAAAGACACTATAAGTAAAAAACAATCTAACTAAAGATAGAGCCTTTGCTGGGGGATTTTCCTATCGCTGGCTTACCCCTAAGCGGAGTAGAGGCTCAATGCGAGGCCCTAGACCTGCTGATGATCTGATTGCAGATACTATGTATGATACTGGCACTGAATCACAACACTTTGGGGTCATGTAAGAGGAATCTCCATGTTATTGGGTACATGACTCCGCACTCTACTAAGCGACAACCTGATCACTTTCCCACTTTTTACTATGGTGGGGTTCACCAGGTGACAGTCACCAATGAAATACTCACTTAGGACCTACAGTAGCACAAGCACTTCAATTAATGACTTCACAAAATTCAAGCAAATCCAACCTACCTACAACTGTATCATGGGTCCAGGCCCTAACACCACATCTGCAGTACCCCCTACACCGATTTCACAAACTCAATTTGGTTTTTACCAGCAATCCTATCCCTAGAGGGAATCAAAGTACACTGGATCCACGCCTAATCCGTATGGGGACCCTATCCAATCCCAAATCCCAAGCCACATCTCACACTGAGTTAAGTGTAATCAACCTCAACCCCTATCACCCTATCATTGAAGACTTTGGCGTATTAAAACTAGGATTATGTTTTTGCCCCACTGCCAATATTGATAGATATGAGACCATCAGAGATGTATATCTATTTGCATGTAATTTAACTTACAAATATCAGTTTGATACTGATAGAAAAAAATTAAACATTTCACAATGAAAGAACTTTGGGCCCTTAGCGACCTAATCTTCCTTTTGGAAGAAAATTAAACATCCAACCACAGTCAAACACACACTCCCCAACCCAACACCACTACAGACCTCACAATCTTTCAAAAATCTATCTAAAAAAATCCCAGAATTATGTTCCAACCCGAATATCTGAGCATTTCTCACCTCCATGGTCAGTGAAATTAAAAACATTAATGTTATACCTGTTGTAGACAATCTCACCATCCAACAGCAACAGGTGGTTAAGAGCCTAAAAGGCAAACTTGATATAGTAAAAAAAAGCTCAGATAATGGGGAAATATTATCATAATAATGTGTCATAATGACACAAGTACAGTACGAACACATGTGTTTGGATATACTTAAGAATAAAGAATGGTATCATCCCCTTCTTGTTTCTAAAGTTTACCAACAAATATAAAAGCTCCTTCGTCAGGCCACAGATGCTCCGAACACGCGCCTAGACAGCTGCATATCTCCTCTCTCCTCCACCCGGATCCCGGTCTTATGATGCCCCCCCAGCCCACCTGAATCCTTGAAGTTCCGGATACCACCAGCGCGGCCAGGACACCAGGACTGTGGGACCTGCACCACAACCAGGCACATCCCGGAGGAGAATCCCAGGACTACATTATCTCAATGCCCAATGTACACTTTATTCCTGTAAGTGTAATTTTAATAAAATGTGTTTTTATACTAAATGATGCACTTAGTGGGGCGCCACTTCTCTCCTTTGCTACCTTGACAGAGTTGCTTCTACTCCACGGGCAGGCTGCCCCACGGCTCCATCCCACCTTCCTCTACCCTCCTTCTGCCCCACTCCCTAGGACCCTGAAGCTCTCATCCCCCTTGCTGCTGTGCATCCTGTAAGCGCTGCATCCTACACATCATGTGCTGAGTGTTTATCAGTTCAGCCCCCCTTGGATCACCACACTGGACCAACAGGGAGCCCACCCAGGGACCACCAGTGGAAGCCACCCACGGAACACCAGGGAGCCGACCCTAGACCGCCAGGGAGATGATCAGGGAGCCCACACTAGACCACCAGGTAAGGGGCATAATGCCCAATGTGGCTGGCACTCAGTGCCAATTACAGATGCCACCCTAGACCACCAGGAAATGGACACCTTAAAGTGCCCTCTTTCAGTGCTGCCTATCAGTGCCTACCAGTGCCACTTATCAGTGCCCACCAGTACCCACCAGTGCCACCTATTGGTGGCCACCAGTGCCAACTATCAGTGCCACCTATCAATGCCTCCTATCAGTGCCCATCAGTGCCAGCTATCAGTGCCCAGTGCCATCTATCAGTGTCCATCAGTGGCCACCTATGAGTGCCTGTCAGTGCCTCTTATCAGTGCCCATCAGTGCTGCATATCAGTGCCACCTATCCGTGCCCGTCAGTGCTGCTTATCAGTGCCGCCTATCAGTGCCACCTATCAGTGCTACATATAAGTGCCTCATCATCAGTGCCTGTCAGTGCCACCTCATCAGTGCCAATCAGTACTGCCTCATCAGTGCCCGTCAATGTAGCCTATCAGTGCCCATCAGTGATGGAGAAAATGTAGTTATTTACAAAGTTTTGTGACAGAAACAGAGAAAAACTTTTTTTTTCAAAATTTTAGGTCTTTTTTTATTTGTAGTGCAAAAAATAAAAGCCGCAGAGGTAATCAAATACCACCAAAAAAAAACTCTATATGTGGGAACAAAATGATAAAAATAAACGTTGCATGACCACCTAATTGTCATTCAAAATGCGACAGCGCTGAAAGCTGAAAATTGGTCTTGGAGGGAAGTGTTCTAAGTACCTGGTATTGAAGTGGTTAGGGACACACGGGACCTTTTAAAACATGTTAAAGGAATGTCAGTACTGTCTCACAAGCAGGGGGTCAGCATTGTACGGGTATCCTTCAGGGAGTTGGATCACTCACAATGGAGTTTTAGTGATTTTGTACTCAGACTCTTATTCTACATCCTTATTCACTGGTTCACTTATCTTGATACCCATTACCTTCAGGTGCAGGGGGTTGCTATGGGCACACGTTGCACACCTGCCTACGTGAACCTGTACCTGGGGGGATGGGAAAGTGACGTTTTTGCCAATGAGGCCCTGAGTACACATTTACATGGACTAGGCCCTCTGCTGGTTCCGTTTAATTCATGATGTCTTCATAATTTGGACATAACAAGGAAAAAGGCGCACAGTGTGGAAAGGAACTCTCCAATACTTACAATACCAGTGGTAAGGCACAGGGAATGGAGGGGGAGGGGAGAAACAGAGAGGGAAGCACCAGTCCACAGATAGAAGCTGCACTCTAGTGGAGAAGCCGCTGGCCACTGTGAAAAACAAACAAGGACAGAGGCGCTTCTAAATGCAGACTGTAAAACATTTTAATAACATCTTTAAAATCTAGAGCATGGCAACTCACAAAGGCATCTATTAAAAGTGCATGTAAGTGGTCCCAAGAGGGAACGTCAGCAGCTCACCGTCCCCACCAGGAAGCATCGAGTACAGTCAGGAGATGTATCTGTGGTCTGTAGCCGGCAAGACGCTGGACTGGACGATCAGAGCTCACTGTGGAGTGTCGCGGTCGCTGGTGCCTGATGAAAGAGCGCGGTCACGTCTTGTTGTATGAACCGCACGCTCAGAAACGCGTCGCACTTTTGATGACGTCACGCCGCCGCGACACTCCACAGTGAGCTCTGTATGTCCAGTCCAGCGTCTTGCCGGCTACAGACCACAGATACATCTCCTGACTGTACTCGATGCTTCCTGGTGGGGACGGTGAGCTGCTGACGTTCCCTCTTGGGACCACTTACATGCACTTTTAATAGATGCCTTTGTGAGTTGCCATGCTCTAGATTTTAAAGATGTTATTAAAATGTTTTACAGTCTGCATTTAGAAGCGCCTCTGTCCTTGTTCATAATTTGGACAGGCACAGTGGAAGCACTGATGGCATTTGTGGATCTAATTAACATTATTGAATACAATCTCAAACTTACATTAAACTACCATTCCACCATGATCACCTTTCTTGACTTACAGATAGACATAGATTCCAGTCAATGCTTGGCCACCAATTTACACCTTAAAGACACAGCAGGCAACACAGTCTTGCATGTGGCTAGTGCCCACCCAAGATCTTTGGTACACAGCATGCTCTATGCAAAGTATATCCACTTTAGACAGAATTGTACTCAAATGAGTGATTTTGAAGGCACAAGCAGCACTCCTTAGACAACAATTATTATTCAGAAGTTACAGTAAATCCCTACTTAGAAAAACATACAACAAGCCCCTCTCCCAAGATAGAAACACACTTGTCTACAAAGCTAAGACAGTGAAACCTGGAACCCATTCCCCTACAGTTAAATTCATTAACACATATTCCTCCCAACATCTACAGTTATGTCAACTTCTACATAAACAAACACTGGCATCTGCTTACTGGTGATTCTACTGTCTCTAAATATATTAGACCTAAACCTGAGATTGTGTTTCACAGAAATACTTCCCTTCGTGATAAATTAATACATAGCCACTATACTCCTACCTTATGTTTCAATAAATAACCTTGGGGGATTTAAAGGCGAGGAGAATGTGATATGTAATACCCAGGTTGTTATCTATCTAATGTTTTGTCATTGGGGATCGTTTTATGTGGGCACAATGATCCATCAACTTAACCACTTCCGGACCACACGCCGTCATTATACGGCGGTACTTTGTTGTTGAATACTGTTGCTATGGTAGCAGATAGCTACCATAACCCCAGTATTTTTAAAAACGACTTCCAGATAAAAGTGGTCTCTGTGGTGGATTTGCTGCGAGATCATTCACTTTTATTGGGGGTGGGAGAGAGGCCCTGACATGCTTTTTCCTACTACAAGGAATGTTTACATTCCTTGTAATAAGAATAAAAGTGATCATTTTTTTTTAAAGGATGGTGTAAAAATAAAAAGTAAAATAAATAAGAAAAAAATTTAAAGCGCCCCGTCCCGCCGAGCAGAAGTAAACGCATAAGTCACATATGAAAACGGAGTTCAAACCACACATGTGAGGTATCGCTGCGATTGTTAGAGTAAGAGCAATAATTTTAGCTCTAGACCTAGAATCGCCGATGGAGATTTTTAAGTGCCAAAGTTTGTCACCATTCTACGAGCGGGAACAATTTTGAAGCATGACATGTTGAGTATCAATTTACTCGACATAACATTATCTTTCACAATTTGGAAAAAAATTGGGCTAACTTTACTGTTGTCTTATTTTTTAACTCAAAACGTGATTTTTTTTTTTTAAAAGATGCTTGTAAGACCTCTGCGCAAATACGGTGTGACATAAAGTATTGCAACAACCGCCATTTTATTCTATAGGGTGTTAGAGAAAAAAAATATATATAATGTTTGAGGGTTTTAAGTAATTTTCTAGCAAATAAAAATTATTTTAAAAAGGTAAACACCAAATCCCAGAAAGAGGCTTGGTCCTTAAGTGGTTAAACAAATTATTACGATCATATTTATTATTCCTGTAATGGTAAGATGATCACCCCAGTGAGCAATCATTTGGACCTGTACCATAGGTTTGATACAGCATCCGTGTCTTTTGTTGTCCTAGAGGTTGTAAAATCCCTCAAATCCCTCAAGACCCGAGGGGTGGCAACCGGGACAAGAAAATCCTACAGAAAGAAACTTTTTGGATAGAAAGATTGAATGCTATTAAAACACCAGGTCTGAATGAAGTGATGTCGTACAAGCCTTTTCTGTGAGGCCAGAAACTTGAGCTCAAGGGCTACACCATCTGGAGCACCCCCTCTGAAAATGTTATGATATGTTATACTTTGCTTGTCTTCTTCTGGATTCTCCCCCCTTTGTTTCTACTGTATCATTTAAATTTTGGCTTATATCCATTAGCCATTTGTATCCACAGAATCCATGTTTTTCGTGTATCCATCAGCTAATATTGTGCTGTAATGGAGTGTTATCTTCATAGCAATCCATGCTAATCTGTGAAAACAAAAAGTACACAATCTTTCTTTTGTACAGCCAAACTGAGTACGGTACTGTAATTCGTATTGCATTTATGTGTCACTATGGTAGTGCATATGGTGGCTGTAGGTTTCTTTCTATGTGCTGGTCTACCCCTGGTAGAATAAAATATTTACAAAAATGTGAGGGGTGTGCTCACTTTTGTGAGATACTGTATATATATATATATATATACTGTATACATATATATATATATATATATATTTTTTTTTTTTCACTCTGTATGTAGACCTTGTGATTAGAGTTGAGCGTACACCTGGACGTTCGGGTTCGGCCAAACTTTCCGGAAACTTTCGGGTTCGGTACCAAGCGTTATCCGAACTTTACCCCGGACCCCGAACCCCATTGAAATCAATGGGGACCCGAACTTTTCGGCACAAAAATGACTGTAAAAAAGTCCTGGAAAGTGCTAGAGGGCTGCAAAAGGAAGAAAAATGGGAGATGTTATTAGATCTGCAATCTGTCCCTCAAAGCAGTAGTAATCTCTACCTAGTCCAGTATCAGATCATTCTGTAATCATATCATTCTGTAATGCAGGATAAGAGACCATTCTGTAATCAGATCGTTCTTTAATGCAGGATGAGAGATCGTTCTGTAATCAGATCTTTCTGTAATGCAGGATGAGATGTTATAGATCTACAATCTGTCCCTCAAAGCAGTAGTAGTAATCTCTACCTAGTTATTATCACTGCAATCTGTCCCTCACAATCTGTCCCTCACAGCGCCGGCAGCATCCTCCCCCTACACTAACCTGAGAGCATGTGACATGCAGCACTGTGACTCCAGCCTCATATAGAGGCTGGGTCACATGATGCACTGGCCAATCATAGCCATACCATTAGTAGGCATGGCTGTAATGGCTTCTAGGGAAAACCAGTGAAACGCTTGTTGATTGGCTGCCCTGCAGCTATTCAACATGCGTGATAAAATACCAGAACCCAGAACCCGAACCCGAAAGTTTTTCTCAAACGTTCGGGTTTGGATTCGGGACACGGACACCCGAAAGTTCGTTACGAACCCGAACTTTACATTTCGGGTTCGCTCAACTCTACTTGTGATCCGTGGACTATATACCTGAAAATCCTACTTGAATGATCTCAGGGAGGATTATACAGCTATATACACACCTTGTTATATTGTAAGTAGAAGCCTCCCTTTTTTACCCTTATATACTATTAAGTGTATCCTATACGTTCTCCATGTTCCTATTTATATGTTACTATATCCTTGTCAGGCCCTGGTGGTTGCTGCCCATAGATTGCATCCACATATCTGCCTGTAAGACCTGCATGGTTCCTTGATATCTCCACACCACTCCAGCTGCTCAGCTTTACTGGCACTAAGTGTTATTATTATTATTTATGTAAGTAAATGCATTGAACAAGAAATAACTGCAGCGCTAAAGATAATTACATAAATCTGTGAAAAACACATGGAAATAAATTAATATATAGAAACCACATAGTGTCTCTCAATAAATGTGCACAATTATGCCAAACAATATATAGATAAATTGTACGAAAAAATTGTCCATATAGAGTCCAACTTATTGATAATCCAAAGTGAGCTCTTCTATATATAGTTCACATAAAGCCAAAAAATAGGAAGCGTGACCACTCATCAGATCTCAATGCTGTCTCAATCAAGAGAACAGCAAAGGTGCCTTATATAATATGCAGTGTATTGGAGAATTTTTTGAAATGCATTGAACATCCTCTTATATACTTGCTTATTCTGATGTATAACATTGTTGCATATACTTCAATATGTATATTATTATCATCATAATGTATTTTTCTGTATTTTTATTCATTAGACATGATTATCTCCTGAAGAAGTGCACTGGTGCGCAAAACTAGTCGAGCTTAGACTGAACAAATATCGAGCAGAATTGACATTCCCCGAGTTGGCTCTGTTGACCCCTTCTAATATTCTCGCCAGGATAGCACCTGTTCGGGTCATCTACTGTGTTATTTTATTGGGTTACTTATCAGTTTCAAAGATGCTATGACCTCATATAGCTTAGTTATATATTTGTTGAGGATTAATTGGACTACTAGATGGTCAGTGGATTTTTTTAGCTCACAATTTATGGTATATGTGTTTTTATACTTGTCTATGTTAATATGTTTTGCTATAATAGAAACTATGAAAAAATGCTTTTAATTATGCCTACAAAGTTTATTCTTTCTTCATTTCCGATTTTTCACTACACAGAGCAGATAAGTATAAAATATTTGTTATTTTAATAGAAAAATGGACCTTTACAAATGCTTTAAGGGTTCCTCAACTATTGGCCCATAAACATTCTCAAAAGCTTTATAGTCAGCTGATACATGCTAACTTTACTTTGCCTAAACATACTTAAAGTGTTACTAAACCCATAACAGTAAATCAGTCTATATGCAGAATAGCTTGCTTGTTATACTTACTGTGGAATTTAAGGGGTTAATCCTCTGTATTGTGTAAAAAGGCTCTTTGATCTTGTATGGCCAGATACTTCCTGCTTGCGGGATCTACCTCTGTAATGCTATACTACATGGATACATGGTTGTAAGCTGTGTTGTAGGCTTCCTGGTCACATGGTATTTACATAACAAATGTGGGCTTGTATACAGTTTCTAAATCACTGCCCAGTCCCTCCCTCCTCCCCCACGCTCACTAACTAAAAAAAGAACACAGTGGATGGGATATCACATCTAGATTCATTGATTTTATTTCAGAGTAATAATACATTTTGTGTTGTATTTTTAAACAATAGTATATCATGCTGTGTTGTGTGAACTTTGGTTTTTTAAAGTTTGTACGTTTTTTGTTTATTTGTGAGCTGAGTATGTCATTGGTAAAGCACCAATCAGCTCTGGCCGGACTGTGGGTGAAGGGTCACTGATGCAAAGGAAGTTTCATCATGAGAGAGTGAAAAGTCCTCCTACATGAAGTCCTAGGTCTTTGCAGTTTATCACCTGGCTGCAATATACAGATAAAAAAGGTATATATCAGCAGTATTTTAATATAAAAAGAAGATTTAGAAGCTGTGTGCACTGTATGAATTGTTTCTATATTGCTGGGTTTAGTAACACTTTAAGGTAAGTAAGTGTCTATCATTACTTCTGCCTTTGGCGCTACTTGTAAGGGCTGTTTAGTGATGGGCGTCCTTTAGAACTGCCCTGACCTTGTAAACCAACCATTCTGACACTCTAGGTTCAGCCATAAGTTTTTGCAAACAATGTTCAGAAACCTTGCCACACGTAATACCCAGTATGAAATAGAGGTAATAAACATGGACTTCGGTCAACATTCTTGTATTAATTACTTCAGAGTAGTTCAGGTGGATAATAGAAAACAGTTTTCAGCAGCACTCAGTAAACATCATTAGAAAAGCAGGCGACCTTATATGAGTAAAAACTGGGCCACTGGGTGGGAGCAGCATACATTATAACAGTATCCCTTAGAGATGCAACACTAACCACGGACCTGCTACTACCGCGCTCAGCTTCCACACAGTCACATGTGCATACCTGGCCTCCCACTAGAGGCAAGGAGATGATACAATAATATGTCTGTCAAGGGTAAAAAACAGTCTGCTGTTTATTAGCAGTATCTCCTCTTCTCCATTATTTGTAAGCCCTGTACCAGACTACACACCTCTTAAAAGCATGCTCCCTTGTGGTTATTGTGCACAATTCAACTTTGTTATGAGTTGGTGGTCTTTTTCAACCATTAATGAACAGGTTAAAGAATTCACATTTCAGGCCTAAATGCCCTTGGGTTGAAAAATGTTGCATCGGTAGAAGCAATATCTGGACAAAGTAATTCTCTTCCCCTGTTGCAAGACACTTTGCAAAAGCTGGACATACTACACTCCAGTTATGTTTTCCTAATACTGAACAGATACCTAAGGCCAAAAGAGAAGGGAATTTTCTGGACAGGATGTCAAATATATATCAGACATGTGGAGAGCGAAAAAAAATGTTTAGTTTCGTTATGATACGTTATTTACATAAGTTTGTTTAGTTAGATTAGTTTCATTCATTTAATTTGTTTTCGGAATTTGTTTTGTTTATTCATTTTCAAATCGATTATAAAAGTTTTCGAATCAATTTCAAATAGTTTTCGAATTCTAATTGTTTTCAAATTTGAATCGTGTTCAAATCGTTTTCCAATTTCCAAGGAGAATGGGGTGAAGTAGGAGGAGTGGAGGAATAGAATGGAAAAAGATAGAATAGAATAGAGTATTCTATTCTTTTGTTTTCTGTTATATTCTTTTCTAGTCTATTGTTTTTTTTCTGTTCTATTCCTTTGTTTTCTATTCAATTTTGTTCTCTTTGGAAATTGGAAAACTATTCAAATTTGAGGACTTTTCGAATTCAAATTTGAAAACTATTGGGATTTGAAAACTTTTCGAATTTGAATTTGAAAATTATTCAAATTCGAAAAGTATTCAAAAAGGATTAGAAAATTATTTGAATGTCATCCGAATTTTCTTTTTTGTTATTTGGAATTGTTTAAATTTGGTACTATTGTATTTTGGAAATTTGGATACATCAGGATGAAACTAGCTGCACATGTCTAATATATATATATACTATATTACCAAAAGTATTGTGCCTTTACATGCACATGAACTTTAATGGCATCCCAGTCTTAGTATGTAGGGTTCAATATTGAGTTGGCCCACCCTTTGCAGCTATAACAGCTTCAACTCTTCAGGAAATGCTGTCCACAAGGTTTAGGAGTGTGTCTATGGGAATGTTTGCACATTCTTCCAGAAGCGCATTTGTGAGGTCAGGCACTTATGTGGACGAGAAGGCCTGACTCACAGTCTCTGCTCTAATTTGTCCCAAAGGCAATCTATAGGGTTGAGGTCAGGACAAGGTCCATAAAGACATGGGAGAGTGAGTTTGGAGTGGAGGAACTTGACCAGCTGCAAAGGATGGGCCAACTCAATATTGAACCCTATGAACTAAGACTGGGATGCCATTAAAGTTCATGTGCATGTAAAGACAGGTGTTCCAATACTTTTGGTAATATAGTGTATATACAGTGCCTTAAAAAATTATTTACACCCCTTGAAATTTTCCACATTTTGTCATGTTACTGCCAGAAACATAAATGTATTTTATTGGGATTTTATGTGATAGACCAACACAAAGTGGCACTTGTGGCAATTGTGAAGCGGAAGGAAAATGATAAATGTTTTTCAAAATTGTTTACAAATAAAGAAGTGAAAATGTGGTGTCATTTGTATTCAGCTCCCTGAGTCAATACTTTGTAGAACCACCTTTCACTGCAATTACAGCTGCAAGTAATTTTGGGGATGTCTCTACCAGCTTTTCACATCTAGAGAGTGACATTTTCGTCCATTCTTCTTTGCAAAATAGCTCAAGCTCTGTCAGATTGGATGGAGAGCATCTGTGAACAGAACTTTTCAAGTCTTGCCACAGATTCTCAATTGGATTTAGGTCTGGACTTTGACTGGGCCATTCTAACACATGAATATTCTTTGATCTAAACCATTCCATTGTAGGTCAGGCTGTATGTTTAGGGTCTTTGTCCTGCTGTAAGGTGATCCTCCGTCCTAGTCTCAAGTTTTTTGCAGACTTTAACAGGTTTTCTTCTAAGATTGCCCTGTATTTGGCTCCATCCATCTTCCCATCAGCTCTGACCAGCTTCCCTGTCCCTGCTGAAGAAAAGCATCCCCACAACATACAAAGTGTTTTGCTTTTAGGCCAAAAAAGTTCAACTTTGGTCTCATCTGACCAAAGCACCTTCATCCTCATGTTTGCTGTATCCCCCACATATGGCCTCTCACATACTTCAAACGGGACTTATTAAGGTGTTCTTTTAACAATGGCTTCCTTCCTTCCACTCTTCTATATAGACCAGATTTGTGGAGTGCACGCTTATAGTTGTCCTGTGGATAAATTCTCCCACCTGAGCTGTGGATCTCTGTAGCTCCTCCAGAGTTACCATGGGCCTTTTGGCTGCTTCTCTGATTAATGCTCTCCTTGCCTGGCCTGTCAGTTTAGATGGACGGCCATGTCTTGGTAGGTTTGCAGTTGTGCCATACTCTATCCATTTTTGGATGATGGATTGAACAGTGCTCTGTGAGATGTTCAAAGCATGGGATATTTTTTTATAGCCTAACTCTGCATTAAACTTCTCCACAACTTTATCCCTGACCTGCCTGGTATGTTCCTTGGCCTTCATGATGCTGTTTGTTCCCTAAGGTTCTCTAACAAACCTCTGAGGACTTCACAGAACAGCTGCATATATACTGAGATTAAATTACACACAGGTGGACACTATTTACTCATTAGGTAACTTCTGAAGGCAATTGCTTCTACTAGATTTTAGTTAGGGGTATCAGAGTAAAGGGGGCTGAATACAAATGCACGCCACACTTTTCACATATTTATTTGTGAAAAATATTGAAAACCGTTTATCATTTTCCTTCCACTTCACAATACTGTGTGTGTTGGTTGGTATATCACATAAAATCCCAATAAAATCCATTTACGTTTTTGGTTGTAACATGACAAAATCTGGAAAATTTCCAGTGGTATGAATACTTTTTCAAGGCACTGTATATATATATATATATATATATATATATATATATATATATAATTATATCTATATTGAATGTGATTTATTGGTTTATCTTTAAATCAGATCTTATATGCTAAAACAGAATCTTACACACTGGCTACTACATTTTATCATGCTTTTTATATGTTTTTTTTATACTGTATATTATATGGATAGTTGTACATTAATTTGTACATTTGTATGTTGTTTTTCCTTTAGAATTTTAAATGTATGTTTTGTTTCTATTTTATAGTGGAAACACTCCATCCCCTTATGATGCCACTGCCTTCTGTTGATTTGAATTCTCATGCAAAGAATCGTGTCCTTATGCTTCATTTAGCCCTCGTACAGAGGCTGCCTCACCTTGTAGTTGGATCTGTGTCACCCCGTAAGTGACACAGTGTGCCTTAGTGACATCATTTCTGGTGTTAAGCTGTTGCAGATGGGCCAGCCTGTTGGAGTCCGCAACTTTGCATAAAGTGGTATGAAACCCTCATCTATTTATTTTTTCAGAAGAGAAGGTCCACACTTACATTAAACAATTGTTATTTTTTTTTAAATTGCCCCTTTCCACCTCTTCTGATTGGTCCTTAATCCACTGGCTCCCGTGCCTGAAACTGTTAAAAGTACACCCATCTGGGACCTGAGCAAAATTGTGTGTATGTCCATTGACACACACGGTACCCCAGCAAGTCACTCCCCTTTTCCCTACTCCCAGGAATTTGACTGAAAGTGGATGTAAACCCTTTACTATACCCAGTGAAGTGAACAGCCTCAGATGATATAAAGAGATGGAACAGATCTCCCTACATACGTTTTACATGCATATCCGCTGTCTTTCCCTTTCTATATTCTTTAGAAAGTGAACATTGTGTTAGAATTTTTACTCCCTGTTTCAGCAGTTGGAGGGGAGCCTTGGCATACACTGTGTGACAGCTGATTGGAGGAAAGGCACACACCCCTTCTCCACATAGGCAGAGGAAGAAAGAAACGTGCAGAGCTGTGCTGTGAATAGATCAGCTCTCTGCTAATCTATTTATAGCAACCTCCCCAACACAAATTTTCAGCTGATTTTATCTCCTGTGTCAGGAACTTGTCAGAAGTTGTCATGTTGAAAACATAAGAAGGAAGCAGCAGCAATACACATGATTTAGGGCTTTGGAGAGAGATAAGTAAAACAGATAGTTGTGCCCAGGTCAAATTTCATGAATCGGGTTTACATCCACTTTAAAGTAGCAGCAGTTCACCTCTCTGCTGACCTCAGTACCCTTGCTCTGCAACCTGGAATTTTGGGGAATGATACAGATTGTCCTGGACCAGGCAGCAATGACAAAAGACTGCAGCTATGTGTTTGAGAACAGAGGGGCATAAAAATGTACTGTTTTTTTTTTTACCTTTATTTAGCACCACTTTAAGGAGTGGGGGAACATGGCCACACAGATTCTCCTTGAGAAAGGGGCAATTGTGTACCCCAAAAATATTATAAACATATAGGACCTTTGCGCCATTTTTAGTAAGCAAAAAATGACATCCGGTTTTAGCCCCGCAAGGGGCGTGTTCTTGTTCATTTTGATTTCATTATAAATAAGGGTAGTGACAGGGGGGGGTTATACCCCAGATGACGGCTTCCTGAGCCGAAACGCGTCGGGTTTCCTGACCCCTTCTGTCACATTTATTTGAGAGCTCTGTTTTACTTGTCACATTGTGAGTATTATTTTATTCCTTTTGCACAATAAATACTTTGTTATACGGTATCACACTATTGCGGTTTTTTCCTTTCATTTAACACCCCTGAGTGTATCTCATCATCCGTGGAGCATCTGTCTGGAGACAGTGGGACCATCCACCTGGACAAGGATTTACTTCAGTGCACCTTGGGCTCTATGGATGGATGACATCGCTTCCATTACTTCTTTGAAGCCAACTACCTGATCTCAACACACCACCTGAGTAGATTCGGATGACAACTGACAACTGAGGACCATCCGAGGGTTCACCATCTGACCATTCGCGCATAGCCTTTGGGCTTTTGGTAAGCGTACATCCATACTTTATTTGGATTCATCATCTCACCTTATTGCATATTCTCATAGGATTTACACTCTTTGGAACTTCATAGGATTTACATTTATTAATGAAGTACTGTTATATTGCATCACCTGAGTCCCTTCAGTGGACTCACCATCCATACAAGTTCTTGCGGTTTTAAACATTATTTATTTATATTTCTTAGGGGCGCTGCAGATATTTTATGGACTTGTTTTTAACAATTGGATCAGTTGTTTCTTGCGAGCTGCCCTTATCTAACATATAGTGTTTCCTGGACATTCATTTTCCATTTTTTCCTTTTATGTGAATTTATCTGTGAGCGCGGGCTTTCTATTACTTTTTTATCTTGGTATCTTTGATCACCTAGCCCAGCGAACACCTTCTTTTAAAGTTCATTCAATATGGATGTGCTTGATTATAGGGCCTCGAGAACTCTTAACACTGATGGGGTTTTCGTGGCCACCAACACCGACACGGAAGTAGGCGGTCTCTTTATGAGATTACGCAATCTAATGACTACAGAAATTCACCTATTGTGGGACATTGCATTTCTCGAACAATATATAAGTGAGAACATGGTCCCACGAAGTTTGCGTTGGGAAATCCAACCCCAACAAGGTGAAGTAGATCTCGAGGCCTGGTATAAATATTACAATGAGGCCGGTTTGAAATCTCTAGGATTTATTAATTCTAGGAAACACGCCAAACTAAGTGTGATTGACCAGGAGATTAAAAAAATTAAAGATAAACTTTTGCCTTTTAAAAACTCAGCTGAATATTCAAACTGTTCCTCTGATCTTAGGTCACACCTAGAAAAGGAGGAGCTTGAACAAAAATCTAAGAAGCAGATAAAATACTCTAGGGACATAGAAGATTACCGCACCTCCAATGTTTTTAAATGGCAAAAGAACACTACCCCAGGGGGAGGTGCAGCACCCGGGGCGGAAACGGTCATCCAATCGAGACCTACAGGCAGGGATGCTCCCGTACCTCCTACACATAGTAACACGGAATATAGGGGTAGACTGCCCTACAAACCACCCCCCACTGGGAGAAGGGATAACCGTAAAGATTATTATTCCCCTGCCTCACACCAGCGCCCCAACACCAATGGTAATAGGGGCATGGGAGGCCCCAAAAGAAACTATGGCCCACAGTCTCAACGTAACTATAATTATTACCAACATCACTATGATCAAGGGTATTCTCAATCCAGACCACATATGGTAGCATATAATAACAGAACACATTACCAACCCCCACCTACTCCATACCGGCCCATAGAAACCTCTAACAGATATACACCTCTGTATGAGGATGATCGGCACTTTTCGTATCAAGATGAACGATACAATATGGATAGATCTCCTTTTCGATACAACAGCAACTATGCCCCTCCCCCTCCACCTCGGGATTTTCCATTGGTCAACTCCCCAAAGAAAAGAAGCTTGGACACAAAAGAGGGACCAGAGGAGGGAGGAAGCACCAGACAGGGCAAAAGAGTACGAACTTAGCCCCCTCTACTGGCATCTTCAATTTAAGTAGCCAGACACTTTCTAAGGATGAAACCAATGTACTTAATAGAGGTCTCAAGTTTGCTTTGCCAAAACAGCTGGATAAATTTAACACCTTCATTGATGTACAAAAATTTGTTAGAAAGATTAACATTCAGAGATACCTCATTAGCAATCCCATTAGGTCTACTTTATGTAATGATCCCGTTGTCCACTCTGGGCTTAGGAATCCTTCCATGTATAACCCTCCAGGCCCTATTGCTCCATCTATAAAAGTATTTAAGGATTTGGTATTACATGACCTAGACAAGTTACCTGTAAAGAAATGTCATATTCCCATGTCTTTGAAGAAAGGTGTCAAAAGTATCTGTGAGAACAAAGATTTAATTATCAGACCGGCTGATAAAGGAGGGGGCATTGTTGTTTTAGATAAGGTCGATTATATGTCTGAAATGAATAACATTCTAAGTGACACCGACACTTATCAGCCCCTAGCCTCCAATCCCACTAACAAGTATAAGGCAGAACTCACCAAATTAATTAACAAGGGATATCGTGACGGAATATTGAATAAGAAAGAGAAACAATTCCTGATACCTATGTGCCCTAGAATCCCTACCATCTACTACTTGCCTAAGATCCATAAGAATATCGAACATCCACCAGGCCGTCCTATTGTTAGCGGCATTGATTCGATAACCTCTAGGATCGGGCAATATATCGACCATTATCTGCAACCCCATGTCGTCAAAATGCCTTCGTATCTGAGAGATACGAAGGACACCATACGTAAACTTGAGGATGTACAACTACGGACCGGTGACATTATAGCTACAGCGGACGTTTCGTCCCTTTATACTATTATATCCCATGACTTGGGTTTAGAAGCAGTGACCCACTTCCTTAGACGTGATACCTCCTTACAAGACCAACAGAGGAACTTCATTATCAACTTGGTCATTTATGCCACTAAACATAACTATTTTTGGCATAATAACAGTTTTTATTCTCAAAACAAGGGGGTGGCCATGGGGGCAAAATTTGCCCCCAGCTTGGCCAACCTCTTCATGGCCAAATGGGAGGAGGATGTCGTCTATGCTATGGAAAGACCTGAACTCATCTTTTGGGCCAGATATATCGACGACATTCTCCTCCTCTGGCGTGGTGATCAGAAGTCTCTTGATTCGTTCTTTACCACACTTAATGCCAACAATAGAGGCATAGTTTTGACCCCTGAAAGTAGTCATACGCATATACATTTTTTAGATTTGGATATCGACATTAGTCAAGGCCACTTTTCCACCAAAACTTTTTTTAAACCCACTGATAGGAATGGGTTTATTCCAACAGACAGTTGTCATCATAGACCATGGCTCAAATCGATACCCAAAAGCCAATTCATTAGACTGAGACGGAATTGCTCGGACGAGGCTCAATTTAGGGAGCAAGCCTTGGTTTTAAAAAACAGATTTTTGGAAAAAGGCTACTCAGATCTGGATCTCGATCGGGAGATACAAGCAACCACAATGATAGAAAGATCTGAATTATTAAGGGACAAACAAAGAATTGTTAAGCATGACACAAAATGGTCTTTTTTTAACGGGATACAGTATACAGCACAAACAGATCAAACAGGTCATTTCTAAACATTGGGACGTTTTACGTAATGACCTAATACTCGGCCCCTTATTACCAGATAAACCGCGAGTTACATATAGAGGTGTACCCGCACTCAGGCATAGGATCGCACCCAATGTAATAGATCCTCCCCATAAACCATCCTTTTTTCAAGATCTCAAGGGTTACTACAAATGCCAAAGGTGTCGGGTATGTAAACTTAACAAATGTAAAAACAGAAAAATTCCCAATTTTATGTCCACTGTCACTGGCCAGAGTTTTGAGATGAAATCATTCAGCACATGCGAGACCAGGAACGTGGTATACTTATTGACCTGTCCCTGCAACAGACAATATGTAGGTAGGACTACCAGGACTTTCATTGTCCGGGTCAATGAGCATATCACCAATATACCACCATATCACCAAATCATAGCGTTCCCAAGCATTATTTACGCTATCATGACCGCAATCCGGAGGGTACCTTGTTTCAGGTCATTGACAGATATGTTCCTCCATGGAGAGGGGGGTGGCATAAAAGGGGTGTTTCACAACTCGAAACCTCCTGGATTTATACACTCAAAAGCTACTTTCCCCATGGTATGAATATAGACTGGGATATTAATTCTTTCATAAGTAAAGCTTAAATTACTGATACGATCTGGATAATTCAATATTTTAACTGCCCAGTATACTACTTTATGTGGATTTTTTAATTTTTAATTTTTAATATTTTATATGAACATTGTGGTTTGAGCTTTTTTACATATTTTTATTATTGGTCCCTTTTATTGACATGGCTGTATTTAGACATATTTTTTAAACGCCCATGATCATTGGGGTGATTTCAATACTTGGTTTAAATTTAATATTGGCATGAGGTTTCTAGTTATTGACGCTTTTTATAAGTATGGGTCATTTCTATGTTTTGCTTCTTACATAATTTTAAAATGCTATTATATGGCATACGGGTTTTTTTAAACATTGACTGTATAATTCAGCTTATATATTATTCTGTGTATTTGGACATTTTGTCCGAAATTTTATTTCGTTTCTATGTCTACCAAGAAAACGGGTCAATTTTTGCCGAACATCTGGCGCGCATTACCTTGGCTTTTATGAAATTTATACATAAAACTCAATTATAACAACACGTTATTATTTAATAAGTTTAACAAACCCGTGACCATCTAATATAATAATATCTCATTTTAGTCATTCTCATTTTTCATTTTTTATTTCACACCATCATATTGGCACTTTTATCTTATAATATAATCTTTCTGTGGACATCGTGGTTATAAGCACCTTTATTTTTACATTTCATTTACTATTTCCGCAATTCATACCCAGGGATTTATCTAGGCACGCATGCACTTTCTATTCTGGCACACTCTTTTTTTTTTCCAGCCACCTTGGCTTTTTTACCGCGGCCGAGGCATACACGCACTTTTCATATAGGCAGATACATCCTCTGCTGACACTTTGTTAGTTTCCTTTAGAATATACACACCCTCTGCTGACACCTCCGGTCAAGGGGAGGAGTGTATGACACCATGTAAAACATATTGCTCCTTCCGGATGGCGTGTTCATATATTCACTTCCGGATCCGGACTGATTGTTTCCAAATACAAGTAGCTTATTACTATACAACCATCAATGTTTGCTTATGTAGTCCTTTTCACTTATCATTACCAGCACGATAATGGATTTTTTCACATCGATACTAAGTTATATATTTTTTTGTGTGATCATACCCAGTTCTGGGTATTGACGCCTTCCGACCATTTCTGTTTCCTTTTCTGTTCTTTTCTGGAAAAAACTATTCATGGTCCTTTTTACTCTTGAAGAATACGAATATATACATGTCATGGTTTCTTTTTGTAAACATTTAATTTTATTCAATTTAACTCAATGTGTGATTAAC
>BLSH010260193.1:79603-89973 GCA_018402905.1 Glandirana rugosa
GTATCTTTTCACTGCCGTCTTTTTCTGACTCATCAGGTAGCTCAGACGGGGAAAAATAAATATGGACTACTCAGTCTTTTTCTGCCGTCACTTTTCTATGTTTCTATGTTTCTATGTCCCGGCTCCAGGTCCCATCCATCTTCTGCCCCTCTTCCTTCTGGAGCCGTGGACTCCGGCATTGGGGCTGGCCAGAGTGGACAAGCACAAGCAGGCATGATCTCAGTGAAGAAACGGCATGGAGGGCATGGGCACATGCGAGTACACTGTATATCTCCTAAACCGTGAAGGTTTAGCAGATATGCAAGGATCCTACAGGTAAGCCTTATTATAGGCTTGCCTGTAGTCTAAAGTGGTTGACAACCACTTAAAGCCAGTCAAAGTTCATGTCACTAAATTAAATGGTTAGCTTAAAGTCCTGTTAACACCTTGTGTTTGCTTTGCTTCAAAAATTATACCCCATGTAGCTTTAGTGGTGCTTCAAAGCATCTTCAAAGCCTCCTTAGACATCTATGACAAAGGCTTTTGAGAGGCTTTAATTCAGCCTTAGGTTCGCTTTGTTTTGGAGAAATTGCAGGTATGAGATATCAACAAATACTCAGGGCATCTGCCAAGCTTCCACAAAGCTTCAAAAGAGCATCACTGAAGCACCACTGAAGCCTCATCAAAGCACCACCAAAAAGCCTCATCATAAAAGCTTGTTGAAGCAGTAGGAGATTTAATGTGCGTTGAAGCCGAAGCAAATGTAAATGAGCCCTTACTTTCACAGTGACAACAGTTTTACCTTACAGGGAGTGCCACCAACCAGCATTCTAACAGAATCACAGACAGAAATAAACATGCTTTTTTTTTTAGAAAAGTAGGCGAAGGTCAGTGCCCCTGTCAGCTCACTTGCTTCTAGTTAGCAGATTCTTCTGACAGGAACAACCCTTCACAAACCCATGCTAATTACTACTAATGATACTTTTTTCTTCAATACATTTTTGAATTTAGTCCCTTATCATCCCCTCCAATAATTTACCTACTATTGATGTTAAGCTGACTGGCCTGTAGTTTCCAGGGTTTGTTTTTTGAATATTGGTATGGCATAGCTGGTACAATTTTTATCAGTATGCTGTCCACAAAGATTAGGAACAATGTTCTCTGAGGACTCTCAGGTGTAAGCCATCTGGTCCTGGTGATTTATTTGTATTAAGCTTGACTCCGGCCTAGCCACAAGAGTACACCCTCTGATGTGTCACTAACATACTGTCCCTGTTGGTATACCCCTCCTTTTCCTGCATAAAACCTGAGGAAAAGAAGGCATCTAGTACAGTTGCCTTCTCTGTTTCATCTCTAACCATCCTCCCTTCCTCGTCTTTTATGTGGGCAATGTGCTCTGATCTTGCCTTTTTACTGCTAATATATCTAAAAAATTTCTTTGGACTTTTTTTACTCTTATCCTCTATGTGTCTTTCAAAGTCTTTTTGATCTGCCCTGATTGAATTCTTACATGTCTTATTGCATTCTTTGAAGAGTTGGAATGCTGACGATGACCCATCCCCTTTATATTTTTTAAAGGCCATTTTTTTTTCTCTTTAATGAGGCTTTTTACATTATGGTTTAACTTTCACTCTTCTATATTTGTTGCCCATTGGAATGCACTGTGTGATACCTTTGTTTAATATGTTCTTATAGCATTCCCATTTTTCTTCAGTGCTCAATGTTTCTAGGATTTGGTCCCAATTGATGTCATGTAGTAATGACCGCAGTTCAGAAATTGGCTCGTTTGAAATGTATTGTTCTTGTGCTACCCTTGTGCCTCCTTTTTCTATGATTTATGCTAAATGTGATCATCCTATGATTGCTAGATCCCAAATTGTCCCATATTGAGATCTAGCAGTGCATTCTTTCTAGTTGGGGAATCCACAAATTGAAATAGCGGGCCTTTAACCACTTCCCGATCGCCTTATGCAGAATGACAGCCAGGAAGTGGTTGAGCTGTCCTGACTGGGCATCATATGACGTCCTCAAGATAACATGCTGACCCCCCGCATTACCGATCTCAGTAAAGCGCTTCCATCTGAAGCACTTTACCATGTGATCAGCCGTGACCAATCACGGCTGGTCACAGTGTAACACAGGAAAGCCGTTTATCGGCTTTTCCTGTGCTCGGGTCTTCAGACCTGAGTAGAGGAGAGTCAATCGGCTGCTCTCCTGACAGGGGGGGTTTGTGCTGAGGGTTTATATGCACAGCCCCCCCTAGGATCGCCACACTAGACCACCAGGGAGCCTACCCAGGGACCACCGCCAATGTGCCCACCCAGGACCACCAGGGAGCCGACCATGGACTACCAGGGAGCCGATCTGGACCACCAGGGAGACCACCTTAGACCACCAGGTAAGGGGCACAGTGCCCAATATGGATGGCACTTCAGCCACCCTAGACCACCAGGGAATGGACCCCTATCAGTGCATCTGCCCACCAGTGCCCCTATCAGTGCATACCAGTGCCCCTATCAGTGTGTGCCAGTGCCACATATCAGTGCCCACCAGTGCCACCTACCAGTGCCCATCAGTGCCACCTATGAGTGCCCAGTGCCACCTATGAGTGCCAATCAGTGCCGTCTATGAGTGCCCATTAGTGCCACTTATCAGTGTCCATCAGTGCTGCATATCAGTGCCCATCAATGCTGAATATCAGTGCCACCTATCAGTGTCCATCAGTGCTGCTTATCAGTGCCGCCTAACAGTGCTCATCATTGCTGCATATAAGTGCCTCATCATTAGTGCCAATCAGTACTGCCTCATCAGTGCCCGTCAGTGTAGCCTCATCAGTGCCCATCAGTGATAGAGAAAATTTACTTATTTACAAAGTTTTGTGAGAGAAACAGAGAATTTTTTTTTCTAAATTTTTGGTCTTTTTTTATTTAAAGCACAACAAATAAAAACCTCAGGGGTGATCATATACCATCAAAAGAAAGCTCTATTTGTGGGAACAAAATTATAAAAATGTTGTTTGGGTACAGCGTCGCACGACCGCGCAATTGTCATTCAAACGCAACAGCACTGAAAGCTGAAAATTGGTCTGGTAGGAAAGTGCATAGTATTGAAGTGGTTAACCACTACAGATCTGTTTTATAGCCGAAAGATGGCTACAGCATGGATCTGAATTACTGGGGGGGACGTCCACAGATGTCCGCCCCTTTTGCGCGCTCCCCGTGCGCACTCACAGCTGCCGGCAGCGCACTCTCCTGGCCACCGCACGTTGTGTGGCGTGCCCGCGGGTAGGGCGGACCCGATGTCCGCTGTAGACCCGCAATCCCCTAATAGAGCGGCAGAACGGGGAACCGCCAATGTAAACACGGCGGTTCTCTGCTCTGTTAGGGGGGACATAACAGATCTACTGATCCCTGTGATCGGGATCAGTGAGATCTGTTATGTCCCTGCCAGCCCAGCCCCCACATAGTTAGAACACATACAGGAAACACAGTTAACCCCTTCACCGCCCCCTTAGTGTTAACTCCTTCCTTGCCAGTGACATTTATACAGTAATCAGTGGCTATTTAAATTTCTGATCGCTGTATAAATGTCAGTGGTTCCAAAAAAGTGTAAAAAATGTCCGACATGTCCGCTGCAATGTTGCAGTCCCGATAAAAATCGCAGATAGCTGCCATTACTAGTAAAAAAAAAAAAATAAATAATAAAAACGCCATAAATCAATTCCCATAGTTTGTAGACGCAATAACTTTTGCACAAACTAATCAATATACGCAGATTGCAATTTTTTTTTACCAAACATATGTAGAAGAATACATATCGGCCAAAACTGATGAATATTTTTTTTTTGGATATTTATTATAGCAAAAAGTAAAAAATATTGTTCTTTTTTCAAAGTCGTCGCTCTTTGTTTGTTTATAGCGCAAAAAATAAAAACTGCAGAGGTGATCAAATACCACCAAAAGAAAGCTTTATTTGTGGGAAAAAATGATAAAAATTTTGTTTGGGTACAACATCGCACGACCACACAATTGTAATTCAAAATGTGACAGCGCTGAAAGCCAAAATTGGTCTGAGCAGGAGGGGGGTTTAAGTGTCCAGTAAGCAAGTGGTTGATGAGTGAGCTGTCCCCTCTGCTCAGTCAATATCTGGATAATTGAAGCCCCCCATTATGATGACATTTCCCTGTCTTGTTTCCATTTTTAACTGTGATAGTAGGTCCAGCTACTCCTCCTCCTTCAGGTTGGGGGGCCTGTAAGATACCCCCACTATTAATTTCACACTTACTTCTCTCTGAAGTTCTACCCACAAAGATTCCACCTCCCCCTTGTCTTATTCACAATGTCACTCCTCTCTACCACCCTTGCATCATTATTGACACATAAAGATGCCCCTCCCCTTCTTCTACCTTCCCTGTCGCTCTGATGCTAGAAATATCCCTGGATATTTACCTGCCAATCATGTGAGCTGTCAGACCAAGTTTCTGTTATTCCCACAAAGTCCTCCTCGTGTAATAGCAGCTCAAGTTCCTCCATTTTGTTAGCTAGGCTCCTAGCATTGGTGTATACACCTCCCAGTGTTGTATGAGTGAATATTATTTCCTCTTTATGTTTCTTCAGGCTTTGTTTTTGAATTGTCCACACATTCACCCCAGGATTAGATGTTAGTGCTGTATTGTCCCTGCTGACTCAACTATTAACCTCTGTCTTTTGCTCACTTCTGGCTATTGCTTCCTCCTCCTCTTACCCCTCCAACTCTGTGGCCATCTTTTCTTCCAATACAGCTGCACCAACCCCATGAAGGTGCAGTCCGTCCTTACTAAAGAGCCAGTAACTGACTGAGAAGTCATCCCAGTTCTCTAGGAACCCAAACCCCTCTTTCCTACACCAGTTCCTCAGCCTCCTGCTGCCTCTCTGGTGTGGCTTGAGGCACAGGTAGTATTTCTGAGAAAACTACCTTAGAGGTTCATCTCCTCAATCTATTCTCCAAAGTCCCTGAAATCATTTTTTTAGGACTCTCCACTTCCCTCTCACTTTGTCATTGATACCAACGTGTACCATGGCCGATGGGTCCTCCCCAGCCCAGCTCAATAATCTGTCCACCCGATCCGTGATGTGCTGAACCCAAGCACCCGGTAAACAACATACCGTTCAGCAACCACAGTCTTTGTGACTGATTGTCCTCTCTGTCCTACTAATAATTGATTCCCCCACTACCAGTTCTTGCCTAACCTTTCCTGTATCTGTGCACCCCTCCTTACTGGAGCAGTCACTCCCCTGGCAGCCAGGGAAGGGTGCTTGCTCTAGCAATGCCATCCTTGAGCTGATATCCCCAACATTATGCAACTTGGCATATTTGTTGGAGTGTACCAACTCAAGACTGGCCTCCCTAGTCCCTAGTACTCTTCCCTTTGCCCCTCCTTCTAACTATCTCCCAGCTACCTACCTATGGCTCCTGTGCCTCCATATCTCCACCCTCCTCTACACTGACCCCTGCCAATACCTGCTGGGTAATGTCCAAACATTAACTTTAATGTTTGGGTTAAGGGTTGTGTTATGTCCCTAGATGTGAAAGTCCGTGCACATGTCCTGTCATTTACAACTATGCAGGGACTTTGTATAGTGGCAGAGAGCCCTGTCAGACCTCAGATACAGCAGTGCATTAGAGTCAAGGTAACTGGCTCCTCTTTGGTTTTGACATGTCATTTGACACAGAACTTCTCACAGCTCTATGTTGTGCTGCACCTAAAGCTGGCCATGCATGAAATCTGTGGCCAGTTTCTGGTGAGCTGGGTGAAATTTGAGTCATAGGGATGTCTGCATCCTCCCAAAATTGATATCTTTGATATGAAAATTGTTGGAACAAGAAAATTAACAGCTGTGCAGGAGCTGCATCCAATCAGATACAGATGCTATTTGGGTATTCTGACAGCCATTACTGTTGCCTGTCAGAATACAATTGTCAGTAGGAGAGATTCCTCCATAAACACTGATTAGCATAAATGGGGGAAGTGAGTGATTTTGCTTAGCCCACAGCCAACTTAAAGCCAACCTAATGTCTTTTGGTGAGAAGGCGGGGTGTTTATTGCTGTGGTGATATTTATTAATGGTAAGGGTTGCTTATTGATACTGAGGTATGTTTATTGCTGGGAAGGCATGTATATTGGTGGGGGTTTTTATTGTGGGAGAGGTGTTTGTTGTGGTGAAGGTGTTTATTGCAGTAAACACCTTGCAGAGGGAAGATGGGGAAATGAACAAAAGTGTCTATCATGTGCTCAGAGGCCAGCCATTTTCTCTCTTCCAGGTCTGATCAATTTTATGTAGAACTTCCTGAGCTGACCAAAGTTAAAGAGATTCTATAGGTTTTTTTTCTCTTAAATAATATACATACAATATTTACCTGCTGTGTGCAATGGTTTTGCACAGAACAGTCCCTATTCTCCTTTTCTGGGGTCCAGCGCTCCTGGCTCCCCTCTCCTTCTGAGTTCCCCAATACCAGGCCACAGGCTATGGGAGCACTCAAATGGGCTTGCTCCAGAGCTGTGCTGTGTATGTCCATAGACACACACAGTGGGGCTCAGTCCTGCCCCATATCTGTCCTCACTGGCTGTGATTTACAGCAGCAGGAGCCATTGGCTCCCTCTGCTGCCTTGATCTCCAGTGAGAAGAGAGGGCAGAGAGAACTACCGTTCTCATGCACAGGGCTCTACTCACTTCTTGTTTAGGTGTGCAATCAGCAAAGGGTCCTTTACAAGCAGAGAGTGTGTGATATACCCCCCCCCCCACCCAGCCTGCTCTATGTACAACATATATAGCCATTCAAGTAACAATAGAAAACTGGAGAAGACCCAAACACTCCATGGATACACAGTGTTACCCCCCGGGAATAGCCTTACTAACCTTTAGAGAGAAGGATGCAAGTGTAGAAATCAATAGCCAATATATTTAAACCATGGTGTGACACTAAGTTGAGGAAGTCCTCCTCTACAGTGACCTGGGAGCAGAGACTGTAGTACATCTCCACATTTTGAGGGGCCAAGGTATGGCCCCAAACATGAAAATAGCTGTTGTAGTGAATCTTCAGGATCTGGGGGTCTGGTGTGACACTGCCAACAACATCTGCAACCTTGAACCAGAAGAGCTGAAACATATGTCTTACTCAGGATACTAGACTAAACTGTGCAGACCAATAGAAAAGGCCCAACTGTCTGGTTATATGCCCCTAGCAGTCAGGCATATACCCATGGGCATGTGGTGTCTCCCAATGAATGATGAGAGTAATAGAAGCCTTTCTGTTTTATTGTATGGTGCTATGAATTGGTTCAGTCATGGCAAATTCAGACTGGAGTCGCAGGACATTAAAGGGATGTTGTCTTGTCCTTAAAAACTGACTGAGCCAAAGTTAATAACTTCTAGTGGACTAAAGTTTCATTAGACCAATGGCTGCATACTTTTTCCAGGACAGTATGCATCAGTTCAGCTTTACTTATAGTAGCGTGTTTGCCCTAAAAATAGTTTGAGACTTAAGGGCTGAAGGATGCTTGGTTGCAGCGGAGTTTATTATCTTCACAAGGCATTCATTTAGGAAGGCTCCAAATGAAATAACTGACACTTATATAGCAAATTTTAACCCATAATGCAGTGTTGGATCAATAGATGTTTTAATCTACATACAGTCAACTAAACTACAGGACATCTGTGGGCTCACAAACTATAAAGAATTAATTGGGGGCTTTCTAGTTAAAAGGATGATGATCTTGAAGGTTGTTTTAATTAAATTTTGTGAGTGATGGCCATTTATGAAATTTCATCACATTCTCCCCTTTTTATAATGTGTGTAACTCTAAACAAACCCAGTTGTCATTTGTTGTTAAGTCTGGTCGAGTTTTATGTTCAGTTGTCATTCATACCAAAGCTTGTGAAACTTAACAAACTCTTCACAAAAGCACATTTATGATGGATACCAACTGGTCTGATAGAAGGAAACAGATATTGATTTTTAATATTTTCTTCAAACTTGTTTACTGTGGGATAATGCAGCAGCTGTGTGATTGCTTGTCTCAGAATGAAAAGGATTATTACCAGTGGCTTTTGATGAGATAAATTACCTAGAATGACTCGAATGGCTAAAGGGTATACTTTGATGTTATGTCGCTTCATTTACTCTTATGACTAAATGATTATTGATTTTATATTTTTAAGCTCTTGAAACGTGGAAAAATTTGGTGTGGAAGCCTAGCTGCGTTCGTTTTATTAATTTATTTCTTCAGGGCATAATTCACTTTGGACCAGGTTGTGAAGGTTTTTGGGTTCATGACCGGCTACAGATACAGTTGCAAAGAAATGGCTTATTTATATAGTCATTGAAAGTAGTCTCAAAATCAATATAGTCTGGGACTGGATGATTAAACCTAGTCCCTTTGTGAGATTCATTCCTGTAGCTACCTCTAAAATGATCTTGACTGAAGCGGATTCATGCGATCAAGTCTACAAGTACTAAGTTTGTTCGAGTTAAAATATTATTTTTTATTCATCTTTTTTTATCTTGTATGCTCACTGAATGACATTTCAGCAGCTAGGGAAAAAGGCAGTTGATTGACTACTTCAATGAAATCACTAATCTGCATTCAAAGAGCTGCCTCCAAAGACTACTTCGATTTTCCATGGATAGATTTAACTACTGCTTTGATCAGTTAGTCCCAGTATGCAGTGGATTTAGGTCTCTGTACTTCTGTCGGCAGCAGGAATCCAAGGTGTACACTAAACCTTTAAACAGTGTTTATAGTTCAAAACAACAATTTGCCTTTTGCGTACAGCAGACACCTACATACTTCTTCGAAGACTGATTTTTCTAACACAATTTAATATGATGCTCAAATAAATGTTTTAGTGAACTGTGCGTCTGCATCTGTCAATCAATGTAAGCAGTTAGTATTTGCCAGGAAAAACAAAATCCAAGTGATTTTATTGCTTTTCAATATGTATTTTCTGTTTATTTTTTGTATGTCCTTTGATGTCAGTTTACTTTGTTTGGTATAACAAAGCATGCATATATTGTAAAGTTAAAGGGAACTATTAACAGACTGGATTGTAAACAAGACTATTCTACTTAATGAAACTTGTAATGGTGATGTTACTATCTAGCATTTTAAATAAAGTGAATGTGTAACCATTTACAAATCACAAATGCTACATGTGTTTGAATTATTATAAAACTAAAATTATCTTAATGCATGTTAAAGCGGTAGTAAAGCCCCAAAACTGTTCTTACCTACAGGTAAGCCTATAATAAGGTTTACATGTAGGTAAAATGAATATCTCCTAAACCTACACGATTTAGGAGATATTCGCCCTGCATGCAGCCGCCGATGTCAGCGACGCATGCGCTCTGATGATCTGGCGGAGGTTGCCGGAAAATTAGAGCTGGCTGCCGGAACGAAAAGCTCTCGCGCGTACACGCGGGAGTGACGTCACACGGCTCTGGCCACTCACAGCACCGGAGCCATGTACCCGGAAGAAAGAAGTGGACCATCATGTCAGCGTCCTTAGCGATGACCGACTCAGGCATCGGGGGCCTCGTTCTAAGGTAAGTATTTCATAATGTGTTAGTATGCGATGCATACTAACACATTATGCTATTGTCTTGCAGGCTATTTTTTTCCCCTCTTCTCACGGGTTTACTACGGCTTTAATAGATTTCTCAGTTTAAAGTAAAGGTGAACTCCAGGCAGAAAAAACACTAATGTCATGTATTATCATTTGATTGATTTAATCTTTTGGTAATTCCCTGTAAATAATCACAAAGTCTGGGAGAAGAAGGGGCAGCATACTGGCCAGTGGAATTTGCTGACAAGGAAAATACAGACAGGAGCAGAGAGCAGAGTAATTTCCTCATCTGTGTGCTGCTCTTTCACTGTCCAGTCATAGAATAGGAAGTTACCAAACTGTGTTTCTTAACTGCAGTAGAGAAAAGTTCAGGTCACCAGACTGACTGTGTTATTTATGAGGACTGTGTCTGGTCCATTCACATTGTTACAGTGCTGTATTCTGAGACATGCCATATACTGGAAAATACGTTGTTTAAAAATACTCATCTGTCTACAAGTCCTCACTCTAAGATTATTGTAAAGCTAACTGAAGACAGGAGCTACTACATGTATCACCCTCTGTAAGCTTTGAAACATCTTCCACCTTTTCTTCAATATAAAGGAAGAGAAGGCTATCTACTGACGACATTGCCATTATCCTTTCTTTTTTTATATACCACTTTGCTTCCTAATCAGCATATGATACTGTGGCTATAGGTAAGCTAAAATGTTGGATATTCTTCATGTACAGTTTAAACCTATGTGCCTAAGGCTATTAAAAATAAGCCCTTATATTCCTAGCCATTGT
>BLSH010260193.1:106951-117370 GCA_018402905.1 Glandirana rugosa
TGTGAGACTGAAGAACCAAGCCTGCGTATTTATACAACTTTTACCTGTAGGAGGGGTTCGACGACATAGAGAGAGTTCGGAACGGATAGAGTGATGGAAGGTGAAAGAAAGCGAGAAACTCCAGGGACTATTAAGTTAAACAGACCTCGTCCTCAGTGGGGTCTTACTTTGTATTTAATGACACAATGGGATTCAGTCTCCCTCCATGCCCAGAGACTCTGAAACTTTATATAGTGAGTCGGCGCTAGGAGAGAGCGGAAGACCTCACCAAGGGCGCGGGTAACTAATTTTAACAATCGCACCACCTTGTCCTATACCGGGATATCTAAATTCCCGTAATGAGACCCCAATACTTCCTTGTAAGTCGCGAGATGGACCCGAAAGGGGGGACTGCCAACTCCGGGAAGCCCAGACCATGGTGTCCTCCCTGTCAATAGCCAACAGAAAGAAAGTGGAAGGTAGTGAGATAGGCAAGGCTTGAGAGAGATACAGCAGCTTGGGGAGGATGTCCATTTTCAACATATTTATGCGTCCGAACCAAGAAGTCAGAGTGTCACGCCAGGATTCCGTCAGTCTTCTGATCTTAGTGAGAAGGGGGCTAAAATCTAGTCCGTATAAATCTTGAAAACAAGCCGGGATATTGGTCACTAGGTTTTAGGCTGCCATCGGAAATTGAAGTTAGTCTGAAGGGCAGACAGTGTCTGAGGAGGTAGAGAAACATTCAGAGCTTCTGTTTTGGTTAAGTTCAATTTAAAATTACTCAGGGCTCCAAATCTACGGATCTCCGCCAAAATGGATGGGATACTAATGTGGGGATGTGTAACATATAATAAAAGGTCGTCTGCGTAAAGTGAGAGCTTCCAGTGCGTCAAGGGAGTCTGTAGGCCATTGATGGAAGGGTTAGATCTTGTGGCTTGTGCTAAATGCTCAATCACTATGGTAAATAATAGAGGCGAAAGGGGGCAGCCTTGCCTCGTGCCGTTGGAAATTACGAATCGGTTGGAGTGGATGCCGTTAACAAGGACGGTGGTAGAGGGCGAAGAATATAGGGACATGATACGAGAGAGCATCTTAGGGCCTACACCTATTTGGGATAGAGATTCACTTAGAAAGGGCCAACTAACCCTATTAAAAGCCTTCTCCGCATCACACGAGAGAAGTCATGTCGGGATGTGATGCTTTTGGGCGAAGGAGATGAGATGTAAAGTTTTTGTGGTATTGTCCTTGGCTTCGTGTCCAGGGACAAACCCTACCTGGTCGCCATGGATGATGGAGGGGAGGAGGGGAGAGATTTGGTTCGCCAAGATTTTGGCCAGAAACTTTAAATCTATGTTCAGGAGCGAGATAGGCCTATAATTACTACATATTGCGGGATCTTTATCGGGCTTTGGTATGACCGCTATGTGGGCCTGCAGGAATAAAGGGGAAAGAGACAGAGAGTCATCTATTGCATTAAAGACTGTGGTCAGTAATGGGGCTAACTGAGACGCGAAGGTCTTGTAAATTCAGGGCGTGAACCCGTCTGGACCTGGGCTCTTTCCATTCTTCAAACCCTTGATAACCTGAAGAATTTCATAGTCCGAAATAGGGGAGTCCAGGTCACTAGCCTCCGCAGGAGAGATGGTGGGTAGTGCTGTCTCTGCCATATAGGTCTCCAGGTCTATAGGGCCCTCAGGAGAGTGCATTTGCTGGGGGGCAGGGGGGAGATGGTAGAGTGAGGAATAATAAGAACGGAATTCCTCTGCAATATCCAAGTTAGCATGCTTTTTAACATTATCAGGGGAGAGGATGAAAGGGATCCGTGAGTGGTTTTGTCTGGGGTGAAGAACCCGTGCTAGGTGCCTACCACAATGATTGGCTTGAGTGTAGTGTACATATCACCCCTTGTCCCTGGCCACCAACGACTTTTCGGAGAGGAGACGCAGCAAGTCCCGATGGGCACTGGAAAGTTCTAGTAATGTTAAAGGGTCAAGAGATCGCTTATGGGAGCCTTCGAGGGTGGTTATTTTAGCAAAGAGTCTGGTGATCTCTGCAGTACGTTCCTGCTTTAGCTGGGGCTCCCTGCCGGATGAAGATTCCCCTAAGGACAGATTTCAATGCCTCCCACTTCGTGAGGGGGTTTGTCTAATCAGATTTGTGATCGCTAACGAAATTAACGATCGCCTGTTTTATGGCCTGCTGACAAACGGCGTCCAAGAGTAAATTATCATTTAGCCGCCAGGTAAACCCTCGTTTAGCAGGAGGGGCACGTTCAAGGCTAAAGTGGACCGTGGCATGGTCAGACCATAATTGCTGTCCTATCGTGGCAGTCGGTTGGTGGTCAAGGAGGGACTGGGAAATCAAAATGTAATCAATGCGACTATATGTGGAATGGGCCGGTGAGTAGTAAGTGTAGTCCCTACCTGAAGGGTTCAATATCCGCCACACATCTGTCAGCGATAACTTGGCGAACAATGCCGTATGTTGGTCAGGGTGGTCGGGGAGATGGAGGACCTACCTGAGGAGGCGTCAAGGCAAGGGATCAGTGTGGCATTGAGGTCTCCACCCAGGATCACGTTTGTAGTGCAGAAGGACTCAAGCTGGGAGGTCACAGAAGAGAGGAAGAGAAGCTGGGCTGTCCCCTATCTCCTCTACTCTTCATACTTTGTTTAGAACCCCTAGCTGAAGCGATCCGTACACATCCCGACATAAGTGGAGTATCCTTACGCCAAAGAGAATATAAGTTATCCCTTTTTGCTGATGATATCCTGCTGACACTTATGAAACCACACACATCCCTCCTCAACCTCCATTATCTCTTGACGGAGTTCAGTACGCTTTTGAGATACAAAGTCAACACAACTAAAACAGAAGCCCTTCCCATACACATTCCTCCCTCGCTCCTTACCACGCTACAAAACAACTTCTCCTACCATTGGTGCCCCACTTCTCTCAAATATCTGGGAATTCATCTCACTGCATCCTACTCTACTCTTTACCAAGCTAACTATGCCCCTCTAATTGCAGAGATTAACCATCTCCTACGGCAATGGGAGGCCACTCGCTGTCTCTTCTGGGTAGGATTAACGTTCTTAAGATGTCGATACTTCCCAAATTGCTATATTGCTTTGAAACCCATAGATATCCCTATGGTACAACTTAAATCTATTCAAAGACCTTTTGCTACATTTATTTGGAGAAACAAAGCTCACCGGATTGCTGGCGGAGTGGTGTTCGCCCTACACTCTTGCAGGGGTTTGAGTACTCCAGATATCATCAAATACTACTTCACCACCCATCTAAGAGCTGTCGTTTCCTGGTCAACCCGTTGTGCTAACAGCAGATGGTCTGAGTTGGAGATGAGTATAACTAGCCCTGTACACCCCTGCTCTATGCTATGGTAAGAATTACGTACGTCCATGCCCAAACTTACCCTTCAAATATAGAGGAAATGCTTAAAACAGTTCTCTCTCTCTTATCCATGCCCACCTTTAGCAAATGTCATCTGTAACCCAGATATACCAACTAGTTTATCGTTCACCCATGTACTTCCCTGGTCTTAAGCAGGTTTCTCTCAACTCCGTAACCTGGTTCATCCTACAACACGTAAATTGCTCCCATTTCAAGACCTTCACAACCAATATGATATCCTACAAAAGCTCTTCTTTTCATATCTTCAAATCAGACACTACTTTGGCTCCATATCACCCACCCTAATGATTGAAAAACTTACAGCTTTTGAACTATTATGCACCCAAGGCCCAAATCAAACCAGTCTTGTTTCATCTATATGTAAAATCTTACATGAATCTGTTCCACTAACGATAGACTCTCATGCCTACACGCGCAAATTGTCCCAGCTACTTGAGACCCCAATCTCTATCCCTCTCTGGCAAAAGATCTGGGAATTGGTTGCAAAGGCCACTAGATGCGTGGAGCAGAGAGCATCAGCTTACAAAATTTTGATGTTTTGGTATAGGACTCCTGAAGTTCTCCGTAAACGTGACCATTCGGTACCTCAAATATGTTGGACATGCCTTAAAGCCTTGGGTACACACTACCATATCTTTTGGGACTGCGTGGCAATCTGCCCTTTCTGGCTCTCTGTCCAGTCCCTTTTACTGGAACTCCTGGAGATAAAGATTCCCTTAGACCCTCTACACTACCTCTTGGGCCTCCCAATAACCGGGATCTCTAAATCCTCCAAGAAATTGACATCCCTCATTCTATTGGCTGCCAAGAGAACCATACCTGGTTGTTGGCTGTCGCCCAACCCCCCCACAATATCCCAGCTAACCCAGACCATAGATCATATTCGCAGAATGGGATATTTAACGGCAATAGTTCAGGACTCTCTCCCCCAGTTCACACAAATATGGGATGTATGGGACAACTCCTGACATAATCCAGAATCAACCCCTTAATACCCATCTAAATGAGTTTTCTATAACCATCTGTTTCCTTACGCTTCTCCAACTTTCAGACAACACATTCTCCTAACCTAAGTCCATGGTGCTCCTTTCCCCCTCTTTTTCCTCTACGGCCTTATCTCAGTGGTATAGAACCAATATCAGTTCTTTTTTTTGTTGTTTCATGTTTCATGCCCCACAATGGAGCCACAATAGGTATTTTGAGATATATATTTTCGACAACGATAAAGGCTTCATAGGCATACATGTTTGAATTATTAATTGCATCTACATATCGTTTTTGTTACTCTCGCTTTCTTCTTTGTCACTGTACCGCTAATTTTGTTAAATTAATATAATAAGTATACCTTTGTACAATCTTTTTTTCTGAAAACGTTAATAAAAATACAATTATAAAAAAATAAATAAAACCACAGAAACAGACAGAATTCAGAAGTAGGAAAGTCAGTGCACTAAACACAGTTAGTAAGGGTAGAGCCCCTAAATAGCTGCAAACATAATACAAATGAGATAACAGGAAATCACAACAGATTTCTGAAAGGCAGCTCACATTCCCAGTGTTTGAACTTTTTGAATCAAATCAGACGAAGCAGGGGAACTGCTCACAACACACCATATTTTGAAACTTTTATTGCTTCATACCCAAATTGTTTTCAAATTAGGTTCCAATGTGTTGTTTTGACTCTCTAGTGATGCTGGCTATATTTTCAAGTCTTCTCTCCTTTCTCTGTGTCTGCTTGTCCAATCATATAAATGGTTGTCCGTACCAGGGCTTGCTTTTTGAATATGTTGAATATGCTAAATATTAAGTAAAGAATGCTATATTAATGTTTAACTATAGACAAACCTTTTGTTTAGTTTTGGATAGAGTGGAGAGAGATTAGAACCCCTGTCAGAGTGAAAGTGAAAGCAAATCCCACATTTTGAGTTGTCTCCAGAGCAGGAAGAGAAAGGAAATCTTCTAATGGGAACACTTGTTCTGGTGACTCAGGTGACAGCTAGGGATTCCCTCACTTCTCTGGCTATGGGACACGAAGTTAAGGAAATCTCCCCAATGGGACACAGATGACAAAAAACTGACAGGAGTTATAACCCTCCCTTACTATGTCCAAAATTAAAAAAAAGTTTTGCCTTTAGTTCTAGTTTACTAAACTGATGTAAAAATATATGGCTGCAGCTGCAGCCATGACCCTAATATCTTTCTATAGTGACAGTGATTTCCTTTAAAATAAAAGTAATTTGGGTGGTTATACAGCCGCACAATCTATTTTACAGGGGGCAGAATGGGACCCCTCCTGTTGCCACCGATTGTTGCAGTTTCCAGGTTCTCCTGTCCCACTGGGGTGCCAAGGGGCACCATGGGCAGTTGCACTGGCCAACCATAGAGAAGAAGAAGGAATATCCATTCATGGATCCTCTCTATGGTGCCCAAAACCGAAAGCAACAAGGATTAGGATTTTGTCACTTCTGGTTTTAGTTTATTGTTTACAAGATGTTACCTGCTTGTAAAGCATCTGATCAAAACAATCTTGATTTGATCAGATGCTTTTGAGGGGAGAGGATAGATTTCGGGTCTAATAGTTCCCAAATCTCTCACTAAAGAGTGCCTGTCACTGCCCATGCAGCCTCAGTTGCACGGGGCAGTGAATTAATGGGTTGTACTCTGTGCTGAACGGATTCCTGTTCATTCACAAACTGAAGCATAGTAAACACTGCTTCAGTTATGAATGAACACAGTGAGCGAATGTGTTCACTGTACTTGGCCGCATGATATACGGCCAGATCACTCACACTGACAGCATAGGTGTGTGCAGCCTATTGCATTAGGGTGAACATCCCAAAGCTCAAACACACAGTTTACTATGCCTCAGTTATGAAACACAGTGAGCAAATTTAGAAAAGGAAGGGGCCGATAAATTACATATTTTCTAGCACTTTCCCTCATGCCCATCCTGAAACATCCCCTGCAGCATCCAGAGGAGATGAGAGGTGGGAAGCCAGTAGTACTGCAACACGAGGGGAGCCCGGGTAGCCATTGCTGAAAAAAACATTAAATTCCATTTATGAGACATACAACAAACAGGTGAAAAGAGTTCTCTGGTGTAATGAGAACAAAACTAAACCTTTTGGTTTAAAGTGGACGTAGACCCTAAAAAAAATGTAATTGATAATTCTGCCTTGTAGAGTATAGCATGTCGTGTCATCTGTGCCCAGTCTTGCCACAAAGAGTTAATCCAACTGTAAGTAATGACCTTATTTTTTTTCAGCAAGACAGGGAAATACACAGACTATCAGCCCCATGCTCTGTGAATGACAAGCAATTTACTTATCACCTTCACGGAGCAGAGAAAGTTTTACACTTCCCTCTCCCTCCCTCCTCAATCTCTCAGTATAGAGGTGGGTGGAGAGGCTTGTTACATCACAACTCCACCCACCAAGTTCCAGCAAAGAGAGAAACCCACTGATTTCAGAGTGTTACAGAGCTGCTAGTGCTTACAGGAAGGACATTTGCAAGGTAGGGATAGATGCAGGAGGCTTGCATACTGGGTGAGTGGTGGGTTTACATCCACTTTAAGTGCAAAGCATATGTGTGGTGGAAAGCCAACACTTCTCTTCACCCTGAAAACACAAGGCAAGAGATGTTGATGTTAGCATCAAATGATAGAGATGATTTTTTTATCAGCAGGGTGGAGCTAAATACTGGTAATATCTAGAAATACATTTGTTTTAATCTGCAGGAGACCTGTTTCCCCTTCTAGAAGCAGTACTATCGTAAACATACAACCAAAACTATAATGGAGTGGTTAAATATGAATGTCTTAGAATAGCCCAGAGCTATACCAATTTTATTTGGGCAAATTGGTAAAAATGTAATATTTAAATATTTTTAAAAGTCTAAGTTGTAATACCACACAATGTATAGGGTTAATATTCATGTTACATTTCCAACACTATCAAAATGTTGTAATGAGCTGATAAGGACGTTATGAGCTAACTTAATTTCATGCAGGAACACAAAGTATTTTTTTAAGAGACAAAACATTGAAATAAGTACATGTGAATATTTTCCTTTTAGATTTTCCACATATAAACTTAAAGAATTAAAAGAGGGGGTTTGGGACTTTAAATGAAGCAATGACCTAGTCATATGCCTCCATCCCTATCAATATTAATAAAAAAAGAAAAGGAAGTTTAGATTTTTCCACACATAAACTTAAAGTGGATGTAAACCCACCACTCACCAGTATAAACTAATGGCACGGTATTAATGTATATGTACATGCAAGCCTCCTGCATATATCCCTACACTGCAAATGTCACCCCGCTCAGCAGGCGCAGACTTGCAAAACACTGGATTCAGTGGGTGTCTCTCTTTGCTGAAGCTCTATGGGTGGAGTTGTTATGTCACAAGACTTCCGACCCAGCTCTATACTGAGAGCTGGAGGAGATGGGAGGGGATAGTGTGAGGCTCTTCTTGCTCTGTGCAGGAGATAAAAAAACAACCTGTCAGTCACACAGCACGGGATTAAATGACTCCTATTTCTTCCTCAGTCGGTTTTTTTCCTACTGAAAAAAAACAAGGGTATTACTCAGAATTGGATTAACTCTTTGTGGCAAAACTGGGCACAGATGACATGATATACTCTCCTTTACAATGTAGAAGTGTCAGTATTTTTTTTTTTCGGGTTTACATCCACTTTAAAGCTAATAAAAGAGAGCCTTAAGCTGGCCAAAGATGGATCTGATTTTGGCTGATTTATCAGGAATTGACTGAAATTTGTTCAATGGGTAGCCCTGTTGGCACCACCTGGCTTGACAAAATTGGATTTTTCAATTGACTTTTGTTGAAGAAACTAGGTGGAAAATTCTCAGCTAAACAGCATCTGCATCTGATCAGCCGGTGCCAACTGTCAGATCACAAAAAGCAGCACTGCACCCCTGAGGAACTTAAAGAAATAAATCTTAACATACAGTATGTGGTCAGCTTTACACAGGAAATGGCTGAGCCATCAACAGATGAAAGTGCAGTGTTACTGCACTTTCAACAATAGGACTTTGAGCTATAGCACAGTTATGGTGAATGAAAAAATAAAATACTGACATATGACCATCTACAAAGCATTGCATTAGCTGTGTGATCTTATTTATTTCTTGTTTTTTTAATCTCTGCTTTCTGTGGTATGCCATCCTTTTTTGGAATTTCACTACTACTTTTTAAATTCATAAAATTTACCTAGTACTTTATTACTAGGTTCTGGTCTCAAGGAATATGTTTTTGACCTCATTGTTAGTTTGTAACTTCTTCAATATCAGGCACTTATCCCCCTTCCCGCCCAGACCGATTTTCAGCTTTCAGCGCTGTTGCATTTTGAATGACAATTGCACGGTCATGCAACACAATTTTTTATCATTTTGTTCCCATGAATGGAGCTTTCTTTTGGTGTTATTTGATCACCTCTGGGGTTTTTATACTTTGCACTAAAAATTAAAAAAAAGAAAAATTTAAAAAAAAAAGTTTTTCTCTGTTTCTGTCACAAAACTTTGTAAATAAGTACATTTTCTCCATCTCTGATGGGTAGGGATGAGCTCCCGATTTGAGTCGGGTGTTCGTCCGTTTGGGTCATTTCGAACATTATGGGGCGTTCGCAGGAGCTTTGCACGCCCCATAATGCATTCCAATGGCGGCGGAATGCCGCCCGCTGATTGGCCAAAGAATGCACATGACCTGCATGCTTTGGCCAATCAGCCGGTGGCTTGCTGTGAGAGCTTTGATTGGCTAAAGGCAGGGTTCCTTTAGCCAATCACTGCACAGCAGCCTCAATCCACGCCCCACACTATATAAAGCTGCTTGTACAGTGGCTCTATGTAGTGTGTTGGTGGTGGTGGTCGGCGTTAGAGAGAGAGCTTAGGTTCCTGATTACAGGCAGTTTAGCTAGCTAGCTTTCTAAAGCGTAAAAAAAAAAAAAAGATAGATAGCTAACTAGATAGATAGATAGATAGATAGATAGATAGATAGATAGATAGATAGATAGATAGATAGATATGGAGAAATCTAACATCAATCCTTACATCTGTCAGTTAGTGCAGACAGTTTAGTGTAGGGAAATATATACTATATACATAGGGCTATCTGTAAATTACACTTTGGTACAATGTAAAGTAGTGAGTGTACAGCTTGTATAACAGTGTAAATTTGCTGTCCCCTCAAAATAACTCAACACACAACCATTAATGCCTAAACCCCTGGCAACAAAAGTGAGTACACCCCTAAGTGAAAATGTCCAAATTGTGCCCAATTAGCCATTTTCTCTCCCCGGTGTAATGTGACTCGTTAGTATTACAAGGTCACAGGTGTGAATGGGGAGCAGGTGTGTTAAATTTGGTGTTATCACTCTCACCCTCCAATACTGATCACTGGAAGTTCAACATGGCACTTCATGGCAAAGAACTCTTTGAGGATCTGAAAAAAAGAATTGTTGCTCTACATAAAGATGGCCTAGGCTCTAAGAAGATTGCCAGGACCCTGAAACTGAGCTGCAGCACAATGACCAAGACCATACATCGGTTTAACAGGACAGGTTTCACTCAGAACAGGCCTCGCCATGGTCAACCAAAGAAGTTGAGTGCACTCAGGGTCATATCTAGAGGGTGTCTTTGGGAAATAGATGTATGAGTGCTGCTAGCATTGCTGCATATGTTGAAGAGGTGGGGGATCAGCCTGTCAGTGCTCAGATCATACGCCGCACACTGCATCAAATTGGTCTGCAAGGCTGTCATCCCAGAAGGAAGCCTCTTCTAAAGATGATGCACAAGAAAGCCCGCAAACAGTTTGCTGAAGGCAAGCAGACTACGGACATGGATTACTGGAACCATGTCCTATGGTCTGATGAGACCAAGAAAAACTTACTTGGTTCAGATGGTGTCAAGCGTGTGGTGGCAACCAGGTGAGGAGTACAAAAACAAGTGTGTCTTGCCTAAGGTCAAGCATGGTGGTGATAGTGTCATGGTC
>BLSH010260202.1:17094-32111 GCA_018402905.1 Glandirana rugosa
GGTACCGTCGTATGTACACCCTTTATTGAGCGATGTGTGTGCCCACCCTTAGACGACTCGTTTCTTTGAAATTAATTGTAAGAGTTCCCTATCTTGGACTCGTGGTTTTAATTGTCTTCTGTTTCGACGTCCAAGGTGCGTTATCACTCGGTATTTACATAATTATCTCCTGGTACTTCGGTGGGACGTTTAATGTAGTCCCCGGTGTACGGCTCGACGACGGGTCCAAAGCTTTATCTAGAAGCCACAGCTCCTTTTCGGCGGACGGAACACCTTTTTGTCCTCATGTATGGGAAAAACAAAGGGTTTCGAGCCTCAAGCAGATCTATCGCCTCCTGGATCGTCCAGACCATCCAACGGGCTTATAAAGAGAAGGGGTTGGCTCCTCCAGAGGCAGTGATGGCGCACTCCACCCGGAGCATCGCAACATCCTGGGCAGCAGCTCGGCATGTGGCCCCTGATGTAATTTGCAGGGTGGCTTCATGGTCCTCTATTAATACATTTATGGCTCACTATTGCGTGGAACCTGCAGCTTTGTCTTCTGTTAATTTTGGTGCTCAGGTTCTATCCCTTGAGAATGTTAATTAAAGTTTCTTTGCTCAGCAGATTCCCACCCGTGTGTGTAGCGAGTTATTTCCCACATGTATGCTGCCATGGAGTCTGTCAGGAAAACTGAAAATTTCTATCAAATACTTACCGTAATTTTCCTTTCCTGATAGACTCCATGGAAGCAGGAGTTCCCACCCAAAGGCCTGGAGTAGGCTAGTTATGGAACACGGTTGTTAGGGTGGAGCAAAGATTTATGGGAGCAGAGTCCTATAGGGTAGTTATGGAGGCGGAGCCTATCCACACGTATGCTGCCATGGAGTCTATCAGGAAAGGAAAATTACGGTAAGTATTTGATAGAAATTTTCTGTTTTATTAAGATAAAACGCAAATAACAAACTCACATGTTCCCAGCTTTAACCACTTCAATACTGGGCACGAAAACCCCCTTCCTGTCCAGGCCATTTTTCAGTGCTATCACACTTTGAATGACAATTACTCAGTCATACAACACTGTACCTATATGAACTTTGTGTCCTTTTTTTCACACAAATAGAGCTTTCTTTTGGTGGTATTTAATCACTAGTGGGTTGTTCATTTTTTGTGCTATAAATAAAAAAAGTTTGAAAATTTTGTGAAAAAATGCATTTTCTTTGTTTCGGTCATAAAATTTTGCAAATTAGTAATTTTTCTTCATAAATTTTGGCCAAAATTTACACTGCTACATATCTTTGGTAAAAAAAAAAACAACAAATGAGTGTATATTATTTGTTGTTTGTGAAAGTTATAGAGTCTACAAGCTATGGTGCCAATCACTGAAAATTGATCACACCTGGCATACTGACGGCCTATATCATATCTTGAGACCCTGTCATGCCAGGAAAGTACAAATACCCCCCCCCCCCCCAAATGACCCCTTTTTGGAAAGTAGACATTCCAAAGTATTTAGTAAGAGGCATGGTGAGTTTTTTGAAGTTGTAATTTTTTCCCACAATTCTTTGCAAAATGAAGAATTTTTTTCCCCACAAAATTGTCATATATTAACATGTTATTTCTCAAACCCAGCACATGCATACCACAAATTACACCCCAAAACACATTCTGCTACTCCTCCTGAGTATTGCGATATCACATGTCTGAGACTTTTTCACAGCCTGGCCACATACAGAGGCCCAACATGCAGGGAGCGCCGTCAGGTATTCTAGGGACATAAATTACACATCTAATGTCATGATGACCTATCACATTTTTGAAGGCCCTGGGGCACCAGGACAATGGAATTGCCCACAAAATTACCCCATTTTGGAAAGCAAACACCCCAACGTATAATCTATGAGGCATAATGTGTTTTTTTCCATTAGTTTTTGGAAAATGTGGGAAAAAAATGAAAACGCATTTTTTTTACACAAAGTTGTCCATTTATATGATATTTCCAACACATAGCATGTATGTAGCAAAACTGACACCCCAAAATACATTCTACTACTCCCCCTGAGTATGGCGATACCACATGTGTAAGACTTTTACACAGCCTAGCCACATACAGAGGCCCAACATTGAACTAGCACCTTCAGGTGTTCTACGAGCATAAACTACACATCTCATTTCTCAACCACCTATTACAATTTTGAAGGTCTTGGAGCACCAGGACAATGGAATTGCCCACAAAATGACCCCATTTTGGAAATCTAACATCCCAATATATAATCTATAAGGCATAATGAGTCTTTTGAACATGTCATTTTTTTCCAGTAGTTTTTTGAAAATGTGGGAAAAAAATAAAAACGCATTTTTTTTACACAAAGTTGTCCACTTATATGATATTTCCAACACGTAGCATGTACGTAGCTAAAATGACACCCCAAAATACATACCATATGTGCAAGACTTTCACACAGCCTGGCCACATACAGAGGCCCAACATTGAACTAGCACCTTCATGCATTCTACGATCATAAATTACACATTTAATTTCTCAACCACCTACCTATTACACTTTTGAAGGTCCTGGAGCACCAGGACAATGGAATTGCCCACAAAATTACCCAATTTTGGAAAGCTAACACCCCAACGTATAATCTATGAGGCATAATGAGTCTTTTGAACATGTAATTTTTTTCCAGTAGTTTTTTGAAAATGTGGGAAAAAAATGAAAACGCTTTTATTTTTACACAAAGTTGTCCATTTATATGATATTTCCAACACATAGCATGTACCTAGCAAAAATGACACCCCAAAATACATTCTACTACTCCCCCTGAGTATGGCAATACCAAATGTGTGAGACTTTTACAGGTGATGTTTACTGATAGGTGATGATGGTCTCTGACAGGTGATTGGCGATGGTCACTGATGGGTGACTGGTAGAGGTCACTGATGGGTGACAGGTGCCTGGCAGTGGTCACTGATGGGTGTCTGGCGGTGGTCACGGATGGGTGACTGGCGTTGTTCACTGATGGGTGGATGGCAGTGGTCACTGATGGGTAAGGGGTGACAGGCAGTGCTCACTGATAGGTGAGGAGTGACTGGCGGTGGTCACTGATGGGTGACGGGTGTCTGGTGGTGGTCACTGATGGGTGATGGGTGTCTGGTGGTGGTCACTGATGGGTGAAAGGCGGTGGTCACTGATGGGTGACGAGTGATGGCAGTGGTCACTGATGGGTGACTGGCAGTGGTCACTGATGGGTGACTGGCGGTGGTCACTGATGGGTGACGGGTGTCTGGTGGTGGTCACTGATGGGTGACGGGTGTCTGGTGGTGGTCACTGATGGGTGACTGGCAGTGGTCACTGATGGGTGATGAGTGATGGCAGTGGTCACTAATGGGTGACTGGCGGTGGTCACTGATGGGTGACTGGTGGTGGTCACTGCTGGGTGACTGGTCACGGTCACTGATGGATGACTGGCGGTGGTCACTAATGGGTGACAGGCCACGGGTGACTGGCGGGGTCAATGATGGGTGATGGGTGACACGCCACGGTCAGTGATGGGTGACAGGCCACGGTCACTGATGTGTGGCGGTTGACATGCCACGGTCACTGATGAGTGACACGCCGTGGTCATTGATGGGTGACACGCCCTGGTCAGTGATGGGTGACAGGCCACGGTCAGTGATGGGTGACAGGCCACGGTCACTGATGGGTGACACGCCACAGTTAGAGATGAGTGACGGGTGACAGGTCACAGTCAGTGACGGGTGACAGGTGCACTTTATGATGGCAGTATGATGACAGATACACTTTATGATGACAGGTACACTTTATGGGGGCAGATGGGGTGACTGTTGGGTGACAGGTGCATTGGGGGGCAGGGGGGATGTGACAGGTGTGTTTGTGTTTTGGAAACTGTGAGGAGAGAAGAGTTGGTAAAAGTGAGTTACCGCTCTGTTTACATTACATGTGATCGGCTGTGAGTAGATCACAGCCGATCACAAGGTAACAGTCGCTGGCCGGCAGCTGATACCAGTGTCGTGACAGGCAGTGTTCCCTGGGAACAGGCCGCCACCGACGTGCACGCGCAGCACGCTCCCGATCGCGCACACGCGCAGTGCAAATGGGGGCAGTACCATTTGTGATCAGCCGTGACTTTGTCGTGGCCGATTACCTGGTAAACAGCCATGCCCAATGGCTGTTCACCCCTGTCAGTGACGTGGTGTGTCCCGGGGATACGCCGCCACCGACAGAGCAGGGATGCGCGCACCCGATTGCATGCCATCCCGGCTTAAAGGGGCGACATCATATTACGTCCACCCAGAACAATAGCCATTCCGCCCACCATCATTTGACGGTGGGCGGACGGCAAGTGGTTAAACAAGCATAAAACAGTCTGCCAGTTTCCAAAATGGCCATGATCAGCCGCGCATGTGCAGTAGCATGGTGGACGTGCATGCGTGACTCCGCCCTGCTGGTTTCGTCACATCTGACGTCATCACATGTCCACATCACGCCTATACATACTGTTTATCAACCTGGCTGGGTCAATCATAATGGGATGTCAATCGGAAAAGGACAGAGGTCATATAATGACCTTAAGAATCACAAATCATACCAAATAAATGGCAGACTGCATATAAAGGACGAAAATTGAAACTCTTATCAACCATCCCACCAGATTAATGGCGGAAAGCAAGCAAGAGCCAAAACAAAGTGGCTTTAGATCACAACGCCATCTAGTGTGCAAAAAGAGGTTTTACCCCCCCCCCCCCCCAAAGCTATATTGATGTGAGATAACCCACAAAAATCCAATAAATTAAAACGTTTAAAAGACCTACAAGCACTTTGGCCATCAGACTGGGGGAGCATATCTCTAATATCAAGAAGGGGTTCCCAGGCCACAGTGTATCTAGGCAGATGTGTGTCTAGGCATTACGACCAAAAACACAATAGGGACCCGGTTGGAACTACGTTTATTGCTCTGGAGAAATTTATTCCCCATTAGAGAGGAGCTAATGTTAACCACTTCAGCCCCGGAAGGTATTCACACTTTAGGACCAGAGCACTTTTTGCGATTCGGCACTGCGTTGCTTTAACTGACAATTGTGACGTTGTACCCAAACTAAATTTGCGTCCTTTTTTTCCCACAAATAGAGCTTTCTTTTGGTGGTATTTGATCATCGCTGCGTCATTTCTGATCGCTGCTATAAACAAAAGAAGAGCGACAATTTTGCAAAACAACCCAAATTTCTTACTTTTTGCTAAAATACAAATCCAAAAAAAAATACAAAAAACATTTTTTTTCTTTTGTTTTGGCCGATTTATATTCTTCCTCATATTTGTGATAAAAAATCGCAATCTGCGTTTATTGATTGGTTTGAGCAAAAGTGGCCGCGTTTACGGATGATGAGAATTCATTTCTGGGGTTTTTATTTTTTTTATTTTTTACTAGTAATGGCGGCGATCTGCGATTTTTAGCGGTACTGCGATATTGGGGCGGACATGTCGGACCATTTTGACACTTTTTTGGGACCATTGGCATTTATACAGCGATCAGTGCTATAAAAATGCACTAATTACTGTGTAAACGCCATTGGCAGTGAAGGGGATAACCTGCAGGGGGCGCTGTAAGGGTTAACTGTGTTCCCTGGGCGTGTTCTAACTGTGTGTGGGCTGCCCTAGCAGGCGAAGGGAAGTGATCACAGCTTCCATGTAGAGGAAGGCTGTGATTACAGCCCTTCCCCCTCTCACAGAACGGAGGTCCGTGTTTACTTACACGGACCTCCGTTCTTTCAGTGCGGGGGGGGCATTGCGGGTAGCCGGCGGCGATCGAGTCCGCCGCACCCGCACCTTGGCACCCCCCCCGAACACACTGAGCCCGCGGGCGCGATTCCGGCGGCGCGCACGTGCTCACAGTGCTCGATCACGCAGCCGCCATCGTATGACGGCGGTTTGCGATATCGAGTCACTTTGTCGCCGTCAACCGCAGGTTGACGGTCAGCAAGTAGTTCAGAGATATATCTCCCAAGCTGAAACTAGCTGGATATATGGATTAAAATCCTACTCTTCATTGTTGGGATTAAACATAGAATGGAACCTGAATTGTTTCATAAACAATAGAGTTGAGCGAACCCGGACTGTAAAGTTCCGGTCCATACCGGACTTTAGGGTGTCCGTGCCCCGAACCCGATCCCGGACATTTCAAAAAAAGTCCGGGATCGGGTTTGATATTTGGGTATTTTTTGGCGCCTGTTGAATAGCTGCAGGGCAGCCAATCAACAAGCGTTTCAGTAGTTTGCCCTTAGAAGCCATCATAGCCATGCATACTAATAGCATGGCTGTGATTGGCCAGTGCATCATGTGACCCAGACTATTTTTGGCACCTGTTGAATAGCTGCAGGGCAGCCAATCAACAAGCGTTTCACTCGTTTGCCCTTAGAAGCCATCACAGCCATGTCTACTAATGGCATGGCTGTGATTGGCTAGTGCATCATGTGACCCAGCCTCTATATGAGCTGGAGTCACGTAGTGCTGCGTGTCACATCGTCTTGTACTGGAGTAGGGAGAGGATGCTGCCGCCGCTGTGAGGGAGAGATTGGCGTTCTAATATCATCTCATCCTGCATTAGAGACAGGTTCCTGGCGGTGCTGTGAGGGAAAGATTAGCGTTCTAACATCTCATCCTGCATTAGAGACAGGTTCCTGGTGGTGCTGTGAGGGAAAGATTAGCATTCTAATATCATGTGATACTGCATTAGGGACAGTTTCCTAGTGCTGTGAGGGAAAGATTACCGTTCTAATATCATCTCATAGTGAATTAGGTACAGGTTCCTGGCACTGTCAGAGAAAGATTAGCGTTCTAATATCTCATCCTGCATTAGAGACAGGTTCCTGGCGGTGCTGTGAGGGAAAGATTAGCGTTCTAATATCATCTGATACTGCATTAGGGACAGGTTCCTGGTGCTGTGAGGGAAAGATTAGCATTCTAATATCTCATACTGCAGTAGGGACAGGTTCCTGTTGGCGCTGTGAGGGACAGTTTATCGTTCTAAAATCATCTCATACTGGAGTAGGGAGAGGCTCCTGTCAGTGCTGTGAGGGACAGATTATCGATCTAAAATCATCTCATACTGGAGTAGGGAGAGGTTCCTGTCAGTGCTGTGAGAGACAGATTATCGTTCTAAAATCATCTCATACTGCAGTTGAGACAGGTTCCTGTCAGTGCTGTGAGGGACAGATTAGCATTCTAACATCATCTCATACTGGTGCAGGGAGAGGTTCCTGTCGGTGCTGTGAGTGACAGATTATCGTTCTAAAATCATCTCATACTAGTGTAGGGAGAGGTTCCTGTCAGTGCTGTGAGGGACAGATTATCGTTCTAAAATCATCTCATACTGCAGTAGAGACAGGTTCCTGTCGGTGCTGTGAGGGACAGATTATCGTTCTAAAATCATCTCATACTGGTGTATGGAGAGGTTCCTGTCGGTGCTGTGAGGGACAGATTATCGTTCTAAAATCATCTCATACTGGAGTAGGGAGAGATTCCTGTTGGTGCTGTGAGGGACAGATTTTCGTTCTAAAATCATCTCATACTGCAGTAGGGACAGGTTCCTGATGGTGCTGTGAGGGACAGATTATCGTTCTAAAATCATCTCATACTGGTGTAGTGAGAGGTTCCTGTCGGTACTGTGAGGGATAGATTATCGTTCTAAAATCATCTCATACTGCAGTAGGGACGGGTTCTTGTCGGTGCTGTGAGGGACAGATTATCGTTCTAAAATCATCTCATACTGGAGGAGGGAGAGGTTCCTGTCGGTGCTGTGAGGGACAGATTATCGTTATAAAATCATCTCATACTGGTGTAGGGAGATGTTCCTGTTGGTGCTGTGAGGAACAGATTATCGTTCTAAAATCATCTCTTACTGGTGTAGGGAGAGGTTCCTGTTGGTGCTGTGAGGGACAGATTATCGTTCTAAAATCATCTCATACTGGTGTAGGGACATGTTCCTGTCGGTGCTGTGAGGGACAGATTATCGTTCTAAAATCATCTCATACTGATGTAGGGGGAGGTTCCTGTCGGTGCTGTGAGGGACAGATTATCGTTCTAAAATCATCTCATATTGCAGAAGGGACAGGTTCCTGTTGGTGCTGTGAGGGACAGATTATCGTTCTAAAATCATCTCATACTGGTGTAGTGAGAGGTTCCTGTCGGTACTGTGAGGGGCAGATTATCGTTCTAAAATCATCTCATACTGCAGTAGGGACAGGTTCTTGTCGGTGCTGTGAGGGACAGATTATCATTCTAAAATCATCTCATACTGGAGTAGGGAGAGGTTCCTGTCGGTGCTGTGAGGGACAGATTATCGTTCTAAAATCATCTCATACTGGTGTAGGGAGAGGTTCCTGTCGGTGCTGTGAGGAACAGATTATCGTTCTAAAATCATCTCATACAGGTGTAGGGAGAGGTTCCTGTCGGTGCTGTTAGGGACAGATTATCGTTCTAAAATCATCTCATACTGGTGTAGGCACATGTTCCTGTCGGTGCTGTGAGAGACAGATTATCGTTCTAAAATCATCTCATACTGCAGTAGGGACAGGTTATTGTCGGTACGGTGAGGGATATATTATCGTTCTAAAATTATCTCATAGTGGAGTAGGGAGAGGTTCCTGTCGGTGCTGTGAGGCACAGATTAGCATTCTAAAATCATCTCAGACTGGTGTAGTGAGAGGTTCCTGTCAGTGCTGTGAGGGACAGATTATCGTTCTAAAATCATCTCATACTGCAGTAGGGACAGGTTCCTACCGGTGCTGTGAGGGACAGATTATTGTTCTAAAATCATCTCATACTGGAGTAGGGAGAGGTTCCTGTCAGTGCTGTGAGGGACAGATTATCGTTCTAAAATCATCTCATACTGGTGTAGGGAGAGGTTCCTGTTGGTGCTGTGAGGGACAGATTATCATTCTAAAATCATCTCATACTGGTGTAGGGACATGTTCCTGTCGGTGCTGTGAGTGACAGATTATCGTTCTAAAATCATCTCATACTGCAGTAGGGAGAGGTTCCTGTCGGTGCTGTGAGGAACAGATTATCGTTCTAAAATCATCTCATACTGGTGTAGGGAGAGGTTCCTGTCGGTGCTGTTAGGGACAGATTATCGTTCTAAAATCATCTCATACTGGTGTAGGCACATGTTCCTGTCGGTGCTGTGAGAGACAGATTATCATTTTAAAATCATCTCATACTGCAGTAGGGACAGGTTCCTGTCGATGCTGTGAGGGACAGATTATCGTTCTAAAATCATCTCATACTGGAGTAGGGAGAGGTTCCTGTCGGTGCTGTGAGGGACAGATTATCGTTCTAAAATCATCTCATTCTGGTGTAGGAAGAGGTTCCTGTTGGTGCTGTGAGGGACAGATTATCGTTCTAAAAGCATCTCATACCGGTGTAGCGAGAGGTTCCTGTCTGTGCTGTGAGGGACAGAATATCGTTCTAAAATCATCTCATACTGGTGTAGGGAGAGTTTCCTGTCGGTGCTGTGAGGGACATATTATCATTCTAAAATCATCTCATTCTGGTGTAGGGAGAGGTTCCTGTCGGTGCTGTGAGGGACAGATTATCGTTCTAAAATCATCTCATTCTGGTGTAGGGAGAGGTTCCTGTCGGTGCTGTGAGGGACAGATTATCGTTCTAAAATCATCTCATACTGGTGTAGGCACATGTTCCTGTCGGTGCTGTGAGAGACAGATTATCGTTCTAAAATCATCTCATACTGCAATAGGGACAGGTTCCTGTCGGTGCTGTGAGGGACAGATTATTGTTCTAAAATCATCTCATACTGTAGTAGGGATAGGTTCCTGTCGGTGCTGTGAGGGACAGATTATCGTTCTAAAATAATCTCATACTGGAGTAAGGAGAGGTTCCTGTCGGTGCTGTGAGGGACAGATTATCATTCTAAAATAATCTCATACTGGTGTAGAGAGAGGTTCCTGTCGGTGCTGTGAGGGACAGATTATTGTTCTAAAATCATCTCATAGTGGAGTAGGGAGAGGTACCTGTCAGTGCTGTGAGGGACAGATTATCGTTCTAAAATCATCTCATACTGGTGTAGCGAGAGGTTCCCGTCGGTGCTGTGAGGGACAGATTATCGTTCTAAAATCATCTCATACTGCAGTAGGGACATGTTACTGTCGGTGCTGTGAGGGACAGATTATCGTTCTAAAATCATCTCATACTGGAGTAGGGACAGGTTCCTGTCGGTGCTGTGAGGGACAGATTATCGTTCTAAAATCATATCATACTAGTGTAGGGAGATGTTCCTGTCGGTGCTGTGAGGGACAGATCATCGTACTAAAATCATCTCATAATGGTGTAGGGAGAGGTTCCTGTCTGTGCTGTGAGGGACAGATTATCGTTCTAAAATCATCTCATACTGGAGTAGGGAGAGGTTCCTGTCCGTGCTGTGAGGGATAGATTATCGTTCTAAAATAATCTCATACTGGTGTAGGGAGAGGTTCCTGTCGGTGCTGTGAGGGACAGATTATCGTTCTAAAATCATCTCATATTGGTGTAGGGAGAGGTTCCTGTCGGTGCTGTGAGGGACATATTATCGTTCTAAAAATCATCTCATACTGGAGTAGGGAGAGGTTTCTGTCGGTGCTGTGAGGGACAGATTATCATTGTAAAATCATCTCATGCTGCAGTAGGGACAGGTATCTGTCGGTGCTGTGAGGGACAGATTAGAGTTCTAAAATCATCTCATACTGGTATAGGGAGAGGTTCCTGCTGCTGGTGTGAGCGGTGGATTTCTTGCACAAAAATAAAAAGTGCATCTACATTGCTGGTTTAAAAAAAAAGAATAATTTATTATTCTTTTTTTTATTATTAATAAATAGTGCTACATAGTACATTTGCGTCCAGAATGAGGAGAGCATCAAATAAGGGACGTGGTCATGGTGCTGCTGGTGTTGGTGAAGTTCCTGTTTCAAGGAGAGGACGTGGTTGATTTGTGCCAGCTACACGCACAAGTGAAACACCTTCCTCAGGTGTGAGTAGCCGACAGAACCTTCAACGTTATATGGTAGGCCCGAATGCCGGTCAACGAATGGTGAGGCCAGAACAAGTACAGGCGATAGTAGATTGGGTGGCTGCCAATGCCTCCTGTTCCTTCACATTGTCTCCCACCCGGCCCCTTGATGAAAGCTCAGAGTTGGCACCTGAACCCCATGGCCATCTGTCTTTCACCACAGCCCCTTGTAAATCAGCCAAGCAGTCTGAGCCCCAAGTCATGCAGCAGTCTCTTATGCTTTTTGATGACTCTGCTGGTGTGCTTTCTGTGGGCCATCCACATAGCCCTGCCCCAGAAGTGGAAGACATTGAGTGCACCAATGCCCAGCCACTTCTGTTTCAGGATTGGGACATGGAAACACCACCGCAGCACGTCTCTGATGATGACGAAACACAGGTGCCAACAACTGCGGCTTTCCACAGTGTGCAGACTGACAAGGAGGGCAGTGGTGAAGGGTGGGTGGAAGATGATGTGGAGGATGATGAGGTCCTAGACCCCACATGGAATGAAGGTCATGCGAGTGACGTGTGCAGTTTGGAGGAAGAGGTGGTGGTCTCACAGAGGCACCAGCACAGCAAAAGAGGAAGCAGGTTGCAAAAGCGGAGCGACCGTCCCCTAGACAATACGCCTGCTACTACCCACCGCACCCAGGGACCTAGCACACCAAAGGCAGCTTAAAGGAGTTCCCCGGCGTGGCAGTTCTTCGGACAATGTGCTGACGACAAGACACAAGTGGTTTGCACGCTGTGCAATCAGAACCTGAAGCGAGCCATAAATGTTCTAAACCTGAGCACAACCTGCATGACCAGACATCTACATGCAAAGCACGAGCTGCAGTGGTATAAGCACCTCAAAATCCAAGAAAGGGCTCGGCCTCCTCCTGTTTTCTCTTCTGCTGCTGCCTTGGCCTCTTCCTCCACCTCTACAGTGCCAGTGTCACCTGCCACTCAGCAAACAGACGATGTTACAGCAACGCCACCATGTCTGCCACCATCCCCAAGCATTTCCACACAGTCCCATGGAAGCTTACAGCTCTCCATCTCCCAAACACTGGAGAGAAAGAGAAAGTACCCCCATACCCACCCGCGATCCCTGGCCCTGAATGCCAGCATTTCAAAATTCCTGGCCTTTGAAATATTGTCATTCCGTCTGGTGGACACGGACAGTTTTAAAAACCTGATGGCGGTGTCTGTCCCACAGTATGTGGTTCCCAGCCGCCACTACTTTTCCAGGCAAGCCATCCCTTCCCTGCACAAGCAAGTCGGGGACAAGATCAAGTGTGCACTACGCAATGCCATCTGTGGCAAGGTCCACATAACCACTGATACATGGACAAGTAAGCACGGGCAGGGACTCTATATCTCCCTAACTGCACACTGGGCAAATGTAGTGGTGGGTGGGCCTGAGGCGGCTAGCCGTTTGGCGCACGTCCTTCCGCCACCGAGGATTGCAGGGCATTTCTCTTTGCCTCCTGTTGCCTCCTCCTCCTACTCCGCTTCCTCCTCCTCTTCCGGTCAGCATAACACCTTCACCACCAACTTCAGCACATCCAGGGGGAAACAACAGCAGGCTGTTTTAAAACTATGTTTGGAGGATAAACCCCACACTGTGCAGCAGCTGTGGATGGGCATTGAACAACAGACCGCCACGGTCACTGCCTCCTCAACCTCTAGGCTCCTACTCCACATCCACCTCCTCCTCCAATTTTTTTTTTTTTATGTCATTTTAAGTTATTTCCCTATCCACATTTGTTTGCAGGGCACTTGTCCTACTCTTACCCCCATTTTGTTTCCTTTTGCAGCCCTCTAGCCCTTTCCAGGACTTTTTTACAGCCATTTTGTGCCCAAAAGTTCGGGTCAGCATTGACTTCAATGGGGTTCGGGGCCAAGTTCGGGTCAAGTTTGGTGCCGAGCTCGAACTTTTTCGCGAAGTTCGGCCGAACCCGAACATCCAGGTGTCCGCTCAACTCTAATAAACAATAGGTAAATTATCATTGTGTATCTATTTTAGTAATCAATTTTTATCTGTACTGTATTAATTCACAGCATGTCTTTACTGTGATTTGTAAACTTTGATTTTTTGGATTTTTGTGAGTTATCTCACATCAATATAGCTTTAGGGGGTGTAATATCTCTTTTTGCACACTAGATGGCGTTGTGATCTAAAGCCACTTTGTTTCGGCTCTTGCATGCTTTCCGCCATTGATCCGGTGGGATGGTTGATAGGAGTTTCAATTTTCGTCCCTTATATGCAGTCCGCCATTTATTTGGTGGAGTTTGTGATTCTTAAAGTCATTATATGATCTCTGTCCTTTTCCGATTGACATTGCATTATGATTGGCTATCCCAGGCTGATAAACAGTATATATAGGGGTGGTGTGGATGTGTGGGCATGCCCCTGATGACATCAGATGTGACAAAACCGGTACTAGTTTTTAAACTATTGATTGCTATATTTTCTTTGCGCAGATCTCTCCTTTGAATATATTGTTAACTTTTACACATATCTGCTGCATTGACTCGTCAAGGGAAGGGTTGCTCTCCCTGGTTAATCATTATGGATATATTTGATTTCAGAACTCAATATAAATTGAACGCTGAAGGAGTGTTTGATGAATTAAATGTGGAAAATGATGATCTTAAGGGATATTTTTTGAGGTTGAAAAATCTCATGGTAACAGAGATACATACGCGATTGGATATATTGTTTCTAGAACAGTATATTAAGGAGGGTATGGTGCCCCTGAGTTTAAGATGGGAGGTTGCTACCCAGACTAGGGATGATGAATTAGAAGGATGGTTCAAATTCTTTAATGATGCAGGTATCCGCCTTCTTTTTTTTTTTTTCCCGGATCAGTTTTGCATTTGGTCTTGTACAGTATTGACCTCTTTCCCCTACTTATGATTTCACTTTCGACGTGTCATCGTGGGGTGACATCACATCATTTCCGGTATCCCATATCCCTGCTTAATATTTCCCTTTTTCATTTTTTACTTCCCGTTCTAATGGGAGACTAAATATGCTTCCTTCTATTGCTCCTGTGGCCATTCCTGCATACTCCATTTTTCCCTCTATACATCACCAGGCTTCAAGGTTGAGACAAAGCAATGGAAGCTCCATAAACTTGATGGCGATATAAGTGAGGTTAAGAGCAAACTTATTCCCTTTAAAAATGATCCAGATTTTGTGGGTTATCTCACATCAATATATCTTTATTGGGGTGTAATATCTTTTTGCACACTAGATGGCGCTGTGATCTAAAGCCACTTTGTTTTGGCTCTTGCATGCTTTCCGCCATTGATCTGGTGGGATAGTTGATAAGAGTTTCAATTTTCATCCCTTGTATGCAGTCCGCCATTTATTTGATGGGATTTGTAATTCTCATTATATGACCTCTGTCCTTTTCCAATTGACATTGCATTATGATTAGCCCTCCCAGGCTGATAAACAGTATATATAGGCATGGTGCGGATGTGTGGGCGTGCCCCTGATGATGTCAGATGTAACAAAGCCAGTAGGACGGAGTTACGCACACATGTCCACCCCGCTACTGCCCATGCTCGGCCGATCATGGCCATTTTGGAAACTGGCAGACTATTTTATGCTCATTTAAAGCTGGGAGCATGTGAGTTTGTTATTTGCATTTTACCTTATTAAAACGTTTTTTACTGGATTATGCTCTGTTAGCGCCTTTTATCTCTGCATGGTGACCAGCCTGAAACTGTTTGATGTACCCTATTCACTTGTGACTGAGAACGAGGAGCTGGTAAGGAGAGTGGAATGTTTCCTGTGCTGTTTGTTTAACCACATCAGTACCGAGCACGAAAACCCCCTTCCTGTCCAGGCCAATTTTCAGCTTTCAGCGCTATCACATTTTGAATGACAATTACTCAGTCATGCAACACTGTACCCATATGAAATTTGCGTCCTTTTTTTCACACAAATAGAGCTTTCTTTTGGTGGTATTTAATCACT
>BLSH010260202.1:33844-48065 GCA_018402905.1 Glandirana rugosa
GTCAGTGATCAATGGGCAGTGGATAGTCACTGGTGGCGGTCAGTGGACAGTGGGCAGTGTGTAGACACTGGTGGCGGTCAGTGGACAGTGCGTAGACACTGGTGGCGGTCAGTAGACAGTACGTAATAACTAGTGGTGGTCTGTGGCCAGTGGGTAATCACTGGTGGCGGTCTGTGTGCCGTGGGTAGTCACTGGTGGCGGTCTGTGCGCCGTGGGTAGTCACTGGTGACGGTCAGTGGGTAGTCACTGGTGGTGGTCAGTGGGTAGTCACTGGTGGTGGTCTGGGTCACTGATAGGTGACGGGTAACTAGTGACTGGCGGTGGTCACTGACGGGTGTCTGGTGGTGGTCACTGATGGGTGACTGGTGGTGGTCACTGATGGGTGACTGGCAGTGGTCACTGATGGGTGCCGCGTGTCTGGCGGTGGTCACTGATGGGTGCCGTGTGTCTGGCGGTGGTCACTAATGGGTGACCGGTGTCTGGTGGTGATCAATAATGCATGACAGATGACTGGCGGTGGTCACAGATGCGTGACAGGTGACTGGCGGTGGTCACAGATGTGTGACGGGTGACAGGTGACTGGCGGTGGTCACTGATAGGTGACGGGTAACTAGTGACTGGCGGTGGTCACTGACGGGTGACTGGCGGTGGTCACTGATGGGTGACTGGCGGTGGTCACTGGTGGGTGACGGGTGACTGGCGGTGGTCACTGATGGGTGACGGGTGGTGGTCAGCGATGGGTGACTGGCGGTGGTCAGTGATGGGTAACGGGTGACTGGCGGTGGTCACTGACGGGTGACATGTGCATTTTATGATGGTAGTCTGATGACAGGTGCTCTTTATGATGACAGGTGCACTTTATGATGACAGGTACCCTTTATGGGGGCAGATGGGGTGACTGTTGGGTGACTGGTGCATTGGGGGGGCAGGGTGAAGTGTCAGTGTGTGTTTTTACTGTACAGATCAGTACCTCACTGATCCCAGCTCTTCTCTCCTCACACTGGAAACTGTGTGAGGAGAGAAAAGCTGGTAACAGTGAGTTACCGCTCTGTTTACATTGGATGTGATCGGCTGTGAAATAGATCGCAGCCGATCACAAGGTAACAGCCGCCGGCCAGCGGCAGATACCAGTGTCGGTGACAGGCAGTGTCTCCCGGGAACACGCCGCCACTGACGCGCACGCGCATCGCGCTCCTGATCGCGTGCATGTGCCGTGCCATTTGTGATCGGCCGTGACGATGTTCACCCCTGTCGGTGACGCGGTGTGTCCTGGGGACACGCCGACACCGACAGAGCCGGATGCGCGCGCCCGATCGCGCGCAATCCCGGCTTAAAGGGACAATGTCATATGACGTTGTCCCAGAACAATAGCAGTTCCGCCCCGCCGTCATTTGACGGTGGGCGGACCTGAGGTGGTTAAACAAAGCACAATTGACTGCTCTTATCCAGGGTCGCATGATTGAGGGTAAGAGCGGTGTGTACACAGTGGTGACTGTCACAATATTCTGCTGTTTTCATCATGGCTGCCGGGATCTTTCCTCTCATGCAAGGCTTTTATTGAATTTTATATCGACATATGACTATTGTTTACTGAATTAATTGCTGCACCTTCCTATTTAGATGACGTCTAATGTTCTGTGTTTGACATTGTGCCTGGCTGCTAATTTTTCTTCATGTAATTTTTGGACTATTGGTTGCTATATTTTCTTTGCACAGATCTCTCCTTTGAATATATTGTTAAAGCTAAGATTACTGTATGGAATAAATTATGGCTCTCGATGATTGGGAGAGCAAATCTCATAAAGATGATCTTTATGCCCCAGCTACTTTTCTCCACAACTCTCCGGTGGTGGTTCCCTTATACATTTTCAGACTTGTTGATACTATCTTTTGTACTCTGTTATGGAGAGATAAATCCCCCAGGATCAAACTTGAATAGCTCCAACTACCGAGGGGGGGGGGTTATCCTTGCCAAATCCGTGGCTATACTACCTGGTGGCCCAACTGCAACACCTGGTTGGAGTATTCCCATCCTGGGGAGACACCACACAGTCACTGTCCCCATCTGCATTATCCATTATGCACTTCCATATGAAAACACAAGACATCCCAGGGGCCTAAGAATTCTCATGCTTTATATATGTCCAACAAACCGTTCCCCACATACTCCTTACTCCAAAAGATTTGGCTGAAGGTGTGCTCTCTACAGGGAGTCACCAGGTTTACTGAATACTTAATATAGCCTGATTTGGCACAACTCTGCATAAGCGGAACTGGTGAAATTGCCTTGTGTGGGGATGTGGAAATGCTGGGGCATCACTCATCTGTATCAAGTTTTTCACAGTGGAATCCTCCGCTCCTTTGAAGATTTACAAACCATCTATCACCTTCCCTCCATAATGCACTTCTATTATCTCCAGATCCGCCATGCTGTTCATTCCCAGGGCCTGTCGGTTGACTGGTCTCAGTCCACTACACCTGTGCTTCGATATGTCCAATCGGTACAAGACACTAAGGGGTTTATTTCCAACTGCTATGGGATGCTGCTATCATCTTATCTAGAGGGATACCCCTGTAATGCCAGAGAAAATGGGAGCAATATATAGGTCCAATAGACGATGAGCTTTAGGATAATGCTCTTGAATCAATATTGCATAGTTCACTTAACATGGCACAACTCTCCCAATTATTCATTGTGCTTAGAGTGCATTATACCCCTCTTTACTTTTTTTTTTTTTATTGATTATATAGGAGACAATAAAAACATAATACAAACGTTTGAGGGGCCAGGCCTGGCTTCCCCTGGGATCACGCAGGATCCCAGGCTAACTAGACATAAAACTCCGAGCTAGAAATGGTGTAACCCAAACAGATCAACCAATTTCTCAATCACCCTTGGGGTGGTTTTAAATAACTCCTGATATGAGACTGACAGTACCTTGGGTAAATCCTTTTCCAGGAGAATAGTTTCTAAGGAAGAGGGTATGGACTCCGCCTTTTATATCTTGAACTGGCTCTGTAGGAAACTAAACAAGTGCCCATTAGCAAGCTTGTGCTTATTCTTTAACTGATCGAATGTTAATAGGTATCCTAAGTTAGTTACTGTATATACTTGTGTATAAGTCGACCCGTGTATAAGCCGACCCCCTACTTTTGCCTAAAAAATATGGAAAAACGTATTGACCCGTGTATAAGCCTAGGGTGGGAAATGCAGCAGCCAGAACACAGGGACAGGGAGCCAGAACACAGGGACATTAGCCAGAACACAGGGATAATAGCCAGAACACAGGGATAATAGCCAGAACACAGGGATATTAGCCAGGACACAGGGATATTAGCCAGGACACAGGGATATTAGCCAGGACACAGGGATTTTAGCCAGAACACATAAGGGATGAGTAAGGTAGTTTCACATTAACCCATCCAGATCCGCGCTATAGCCAAAGTACGGCTCCAGCGTGGATCTGAAATGACGGATGGACGTCCATGGACGTCCTGGCCATGTGCGCGCTCCTGGCGCGCACTCACAGGCGGCGGCGCGCGCACACGCCCACCGCACGGCCCTGCCCGCGGGTCGGGTGGACTCGATGTCCGCCCGACCCCCTGTCACACCTGCAGAAAGGGGAACCGCCGTTGTAAACATGGCAGTTCTCAGTTCTGTGACAGGGTACATAACAGATCTACTGATCCCTGTCACTGGGATCAGTTAGATCTGTTATGTCCCAATCAGCCCCACCCCCCCCACAGTTAGAACACACCCAGGGAACATTGTTAACCCCTTCACTGCCCCCTGCAGGTTAACCCCTTCACTGCCAGTGACATTTATACAGTAATCAGTGGACATTTAAATTTCTGATCGCTGTATAAATGTCATTGGTCCCAAAGAAGTGTCAAAAAAGTCTGACATAACCGCCCCAATATCGCAGTTCTGATAACAAATCGCAGATCGCTGCCATTACTAGTAAAAAAAAAAATAATAATAAAAACGCCATAAATCAATTCCCATAGTTTGTAGACGCGATAACTTTTGTGCAAACCAATCAATATACGCCGATTGCGATTTTTTTTTTACCAAAAATATGTAGAAGAATATATATCGGCCAAACCCATTTTTATTTTTTAATTTTTTTTTTGGATATTTATTATAGCAAAAAGGAAAAAATATTGGGTTTTTTTCAAAATCATCTCTCTTTGTTTGTTTATAGCGGCGATCAGAATTGACGCAGAGGGGATCAAATACCACCAAAAAAAACCTCTATTTGTGGGGAAAAAAATTATATAAATTTAGTTTGGGTACAAACGCCGCATGAACACGCAATTCTCATTCAAAATGCGACAGCGCTGAAAGCCAAAAATTGGTCTGGGCAGGAGGGGGGTTTAAGTGCCCAGTAAGGAAGTGGTTAAACAGAGCTGTGCTGCTTCTAAGAGCCGTTCTGTGCTTGTAACTGTGACTAAACACATTGGAATGTAGAGAATGCTGAGAGAGAGCTGCCGCTCTTCACTGAGATCAGGAGGTGGGCGGGACTGAACAGCTAACATCAGCTTGTCCCGCCCACCTGCCGACATCAAGCTGAAAATCTGACACCTCTCTCAGCATTCTCTACATTCCAATATGTTTAGTCACAAGCACAGAACGGCTCTTAGAAGCAGCACGGCTCTGTTTAATGTGAAACTACTGATCACCCACAGACACTGACTCGGGTATAAGCCGAGGGGGGTCTTTTTCAGCACAAAAAATGTGCTGAAAAACTCGGCTTATACCCGACAATATAGACGGTATGTCCCCCAAGGGACTGCCCATACCATGGGGTCAGGGTATCCAAGAAAGTGGGGGAGCCTAGGGTTCAACCATAATGGCGCTGTAGGTGAGCTACCCCTATAGCTGGGATTCGCAAGCACATTAGCCTCCTCCCATGCCTTAATAGTAGCCACCATAGATTGGGTGAGTGGAAAGGTGGAACGCACGCCTCTATGAATTGCAAATCGTAAAGCAAGAAGGCGGCTAAGGCCTTACACAGGGAGGTTGTATCTGGCGTTCATAAGATTTCATCTATCCGCCCCCTGTGGTGAGCCTATGCTGGGACTAGTGATGATGCCCTTGCTATGGGCTTCTAGGCTTTGGCTCTGTGTTTGATTGATTAAGAGATACAGCCCTGGATTTGAAGCCAACTGGTCTCATTTATTAGGCAACATTTATCACCGACCCCATTAGACTGAACAAGAGGCCTGGTGAGCTGATCAATATTCTGGTTTTGGCAAAAACACAGATATACAAGCTTTGTGTCCAGCTCAATGTACATCCCCTGTGTCCGCCCCCCTGAAGCATTATCACCCCTCTCTTTTTCGGGAACTTTGGTTACCACAATCTACAAGAGAATAGTCCAGAGGAAGCTCATTGCAAAACGCGTTGACTACTTACTCTCTGCCTTTATGCATACAGTCTTGGTATTATGTATCATCTCTTGGCATAATGTAGTGTGTAATGATCTTGCAGACTTTGTTGTCAGAGTTGCTCTTTTTCTTTTGAGGTACCCATATGTTCTATGGACAATTCTTTTATAATCTTGTACACTTTTGCATTTTAAATGATACAATAAATATTTTTTATGTTTTACAAATCCTATTAGTCTTTTGTGTGCCCATAAAGTCCGCCTAGATATATATGGGGTTTTCCCCATATTCGTTTGTACTTGCAAATCGTAAAGATTCATACGAACCCAAATATGCGGCTTCCAAAATTGTTGTCTCCCTCATCAGATGTCAACCACTTATGGACGAAGACCATCTGACCAGACAGATAGTATTTCCTCCAGTCAGGTAGCGCTAGGCCCCCCTTGCATACTGGTTCTTGCAGGGTTTTGATTCCTATTCTAGGAGATTTAGGGGCCCACACAAAGGAGCTTGTAATCCCGTCTAGCTGCCTGAAGTAGGAGTGGGGTATTGTTATTGGGCCGTGCCTTAGAAAATACAGAATCACTGGCAGAAGTTTAATCTGTAACAGGTTCACCCTCCCGATCAATGATAGGGGCAACCTCTGCCAGGTTTGTGTTTTATTTTTCAGTAGGGCAAGCAGAGGTTGGAGGTTCAATTGGAAATAGTCTTGGGCTTTTGCTGTCACCTGGACCCCCAGATAAGTGAAGGTGGAGACCCACTTGAGTGGCAAGTCCGGGTCTGCAACCTCCCTTGCCTTCGCGCCCAATGGGAGGATGGACAATTTGCCCCAATTTACTCTGAGACCAGAGAAGGTAGCAAGTCTATTCAGTATATCTAGCACTGTCCTCAAAGAGCCAGCCGGGTCCCCCAGGAACAGGACCAAATCATCTGCGTATAATGCTAGGCATTCCTTTATGCTCCCTACCCGGATGGCCTGTATGTCAGTAGATGCCCGCAGAGCTATTGCCATTGGTTCCATCATGAGCGCAAACAGGAAGGGGGACAGGGGGCAACCCTGTCTGGTACCCCACCCTATCGCGAAGAAGGGGGATATCAAGTGTCCCAGTCTAACCGCTGTCCTGGGCCTATTGTACAGCAATGCTACCCACTTACTAAAAGTTGGGCCAAAACCCATACATTTTAGTACCCTACCCATATAGTGTCAGTCTACGGAAATCAAAAACTTTTTCGATATCGATGGATACTAGGATCTGCGTATCCGGGTCAGGAGCCGGTAATTGCAGGTGAATGTAAACAGGCGACGCAGGTTCGTATCCGACTTGCCAGGCATGAATCCAGTCTGGTCAGGATCGACCAGAGTGGCAACCATTCCAGCAAGCCTAGCAGAGAGCACCTTGGTTAGATATGTTTATTCCGATGGGGAATCTGAGAATCTCCCAGCACATTCCTTTTCAGCCTCCTATAGTAGTTGGACCTCTGCATTGTGATCTTTCCTGGCCTCCTTTATGGCCGAAATGCATTCCCCCCTAAGAACTGCCTTATAGGCATCCCATTGAGTCCCGGGGTCTGCCTTACCTTCGTTTAATTCCCAGTAGGTGGATGTGGCCTTTTGTATTTGGGTCAGCACCTGTTCGTGTTGTAACCATCCCGGGGAGATCCTCCGTCCCCCCCTCCCTGCCCTCCCAAGAGAGAGGGTCAGGAGTAGGGGAGAGTGATCCGAAACACCCCCTGGTAAATATTCAACCCCACTCACCCACTGCATCAGAGAGACATTTCCAAACACCAGATCTATTCTGGCTGAGGAGCGGTGTGATGTGAACAGATGAGAATAACATCTGTCCCCAGGGTGCTTCCATCTCCACAGCTCCGTCTAGCCTGTCGCCTCCACCAATGTTCCCAGGTCCTGCAAGCAGCTCCTGGAGGGGTTGGAGGTGTCCAACCCATCCAGGATAGCATTAAAGTCCCCCAGCATGACCAAGGGAAGCTGAGCTGCCAATGTGGCCCAGAGATCATATAACAACTGGACATTTGAGGGCGGTGGGGAATATACATTTACAAGTAACAATTTTGTGTGGTTTAAATCCAGTACCAGAGCAAGAAACCTCCCCCCAGGATCAGAAATCACCTGATGAATAGTGCAGGGTACTGCCTTACTTATGAGGATTGACACTCCCCAGGCGTATGTGGAATAAGTGGAGTGAAAGACCTTTTGAAGCCATGGTTTCAGTAATGACAGCACCCTGCACCCGTCCAAATGGGTCTCCTGGAGCACTATTACATGCGGCTTATATTGTTTCAGATATTGGAATACCGATGCATGCTTGTACTTATTATTCAAACCCCTAACGTTCCACGACAAGACCTTCATAGATTTAGCCATCATATAAGTGATACCAAAAGTTTAGTCTGGATGGGAGAGTGGACAGCGGAATTTCCGAGGGAACAACCTTCAGCAGTGGGCAGCTCCCCAACACCATGTCCTTGGCGTCAGGTGGGTGAGATGTACCGACTGAATGAATAGAGAAAATCCTGTACCCTGCCATTATACCGTAGCAGAAAAAATCAAAACACCCAAATTCCCCCCAACTCAGTCCGGTATATGGCTTGAAATCCCCAAAAAGTAACATTTCAGAAAAAACAAATTTCCCTCTGGTTGCAAAACCGAAAAAGAAGTCCAAAGTTTTACAGCTGTGGTCTTGTTCATCTCAGTAGCTCCTGGTTACTGATGTGTCAGGGCTAGTCAGGACATAATATGTTAGGTAAAAGTGGCTCGGCAAGTGTAATTCAGCAGCACCCTCTTGTGGCCAAGTAAATGGAGGACATCAGGATGCTTGTCCATCCAATGAAATTGCAAAGTCTCCAAACTGAGCATAGAGTACGGCCAGAACCAAAACAGAACATAAACAGGATAGAAATATGAAAGTATGAATCAGTCTCACCCATACACATTTGCATGCAGAGCCCATGTGTCAGTTTGTATAATTAGCTGCGCCATAGGGTGCTATCCAGCCAGTCGCCTGCCTCCTGGGAATTTTCAAAGAACTTAACTGCGCCCCTGAACTGCACCCGGAGTTTGCTGGGATAAAGCATGCTGTATTGAATATTCCTCTCCCTCAGCCGTTTTCTGATGTCATTGAAGGATCTTCTCCTTTTTTGAGTCTCTGCAGAGAAATCAGGAAAAAGCATTATCTGTGCGTTTTCATATTTCAGATCTTTAAGCTGCCTGGATTCTGCCAAGATTCTGTCGCGGTCCCTATAATTTAGGAATCGGACCAGGAAGGACCTTGGGTAGGCGCCAGGTGGACGTGAACCCGTTGGGACCCTGTGGGCACTTTCCATTACATATGTGGGGGGTAAATCTCCCAGGGACAGAAATTGTTTAAAAAATTGTTCTGCAAAGATGACAGGCCTGTCCCCCTCTACGCCTTCCGGGAGACCCACCACCCTCACATTATTCCTCGTCTGCCTGTCCTCTGCATCTTCGGCCCGGCGCATCTTACTATGTCCTTCAGTTCAGATAATTGAGTGGCCTCTACTTCGGAGATCCTGTCCTCTGCAGTAGTGAGCCTGCTGCGTATCTTATCCATATCATGGCGGATCAGGTTATATTCAGTGGCTAGGTGATTGATTCTCACCATGACGGCTGCGCTGCTCGCAGTGATGGCCTCCAGGATGGGCTTCGTTATGGTCTCCTGTGGGGAGTAACCGCCCGGTGGCTCCGAGGGGGGCATTGAGGGAGCCTGGGCGCCGCGATCATCAGAGCGTTGTCCCTCCATGCCTGCCGCCTCGCGGTCTTTGGCGCGATTGGTCTGCTGCTCCTGTGGCAAGATGGCGGAGGCGGTGCTCAGGCCTAGGCCCTGTGGGTAGCGGGTCTTGCTCGCAGTTCCAGGAGCGTGGCCTTATATGACTTGGAGGAGGCCGATGGCATACTCCAGGACTCCAGTCACCTCTGCCTCTATAGATATGGGCAAAGAAACGGCTGAAAAGAAAGATGGTAGAGAGGATTCTTACGAAGCTCTCACAAGACGTTGCTGCCTCCTTCACATACGGTCACGCCCCCATACCCCTCTTTACTTACATGTTATGGGCAAACTCCACTATGTGTCAAATGCAACACTACGACAGTGGACCTTATACACCTTTGTTGTGCTGCCCCAAATTAAATCGCTACTGGATGGCAGTGGTTGACACTATAAATTCAGTCTTCCACATCCCATTACCCATTGAACCCGCCAGGTGTATTCTGGGTATACTGGATGATCTTGCACTTACTGATCTTCAAAAACTAGCTGTTAAGAGAGCACTGTTTCAAGCCTGTAAGCTTCTGTTACAGTGGAAAAGGGATAGGGCTTTAATATTTCAGCATCGTGGATGCCCATACAGGTTTGACAAGATCTATGATGACTGGCTGGCAGTACCTGGTTTAGCACCGGTGGATTTAGTACTAAATAGAATACTAGGCTTAACCTAGCAATATAGTGATTAAAGGCACTAATGGAGTTACTGTAAGGGAAATTATAATACCTTGTATGCATTATATTTTGCCTGCGCTAATAAGCGCACTTTTCAGCTCTTTTGCATAATGCATTTGAGTGCACACGTGTTGAAGCAGACACAGACACATATTGCTTTGCTCACATGGCAGCTCGCAGGGATTGTCCTGCCATTCCATGCCTGGTCTCTTTATTTATACTGGTCTAACAGAGAGAACAAAAGGGACTGATGGCTTCACAATCAGCCAATCAGCCTCCAAGGCACAGTCACATGACATGAGCTCAATACAAAACCACCAACCAATGACACACTTGTTTATATTCAAACTATACAATAGGAAAGGCATGCATGTATTGGGGGGGGGGGGGGTTGGCTGGCCTGTATGAGAAAACAGCTGACAATGAAAGCCATGTGCTATCTTCACAGAGGCCATACAACAAATCACCCCACACATGTACAAACCTGCCAATTACAATGAATCACTATCAAATACAGCTCTCTGAACTATATTCCATAGCAATTATGCTACTGTTCCATTAAAGGGTAAATTACAACACAAAGGAATATAGCTGTAGATTTCTGTCACATTGATCAGATGCCACAGAAAGCTTACAGATCATTATCCTTACATAAAAGGCAATACTAATTCCATAATGCAAGTAAACTGCCGCCAAGCAGATCGATCTGTACAGAATACAGGGGGCCCCTGATTGACGGTAATACACCCGCGCCACAGAATGTGCATTGCACCTCAAAGATCCGGACCAGCGTTTGCTCCAGCGATAACCGCTCAGAGCGCCTGCCGGCCGGGATGATCGGGCGGGTAGCGTGTAATTATCAAATGATGGAAGATTTCCATTGTAAAATGGCCTTTCCTCAATATCGGCTAAAGCCATATTCGCTGTACACAGTGAATACCGGTAAACCGACACTGGGAGACACTGTGACAATACATAATACACATCCTAAATTTCTACAACATTACTCTCTTATATCTCATGTAAAATGTGGGAGGACTTCGATATATTTAGTATTGGACTATATGACTTTGTAATGCACACCTATCATGCATGTTGTATGAGTACCCACTCTTCCTTTTATTGTATGTTATATATAGCACATAACCTCTTTGTGATTCCTCTAATGTCATACACTTTAGCTGTGAATGTTATGTTGGCTTATTAAAACCTAATAAACTTTAATCCTGATTTAAAAAAAGAGAAACTATAAGCATCACCCACACTGAGGAACTGGATAGGTTACTGCTCTCTACCCAAACTAGCTTTAGCATGATAAGTTGATGATTCAAGTCTTGTCATTAGTCCCTTGCATCTACTTTCTGGAAACAGATCTTACAGAGGACATCAAGGGGCTTCTTACAGAAACCACAAACGATGCTACATCCTAAATAGACAGCTCTATGATGCCATCTTTTAGACTATGCTAACAGGCTTTCCAGAGTGCATTCCATTACTTCAACACACTAGGATGTAATTTGCCTAAAAAAGAACATTACCAATTTTTAATAAGTAATAAGACACAGGCTGGATATTAATAGACCCTGTGTTATAGGCTGGTACCTTCAGGTGACTTGACACTCACAAAGCGTAGCTGGGCACCCCTCTATAACTGTACTCCACTCCACAAGTCCTTCGTTTTTTGCCAGTGTCCTAAGATGATGAACTTCTTCTATCCTACAGAGAAATCATTTTTAACTTAACTAGTTTATTTTTCTTCAGATTCTTCATTTAACTCTTTAATGATCTTCTATTACAATCTCCTACTACAACAATAGAAGCAGTGCATCCCGATCGCTGCAACCTCCATAAACCTTTTGGAGCTGCCCGTACCCAGGCCCCACATTGTGGGGACAGCCTGTAATGTTGCTCTGGGCACTGGATCCTGCTTGGGCAATCATCTTGACACTCAGTGCAACATATGTAGTTAAAATAACTATTGAAGTCTGCACCAATAGGTAGTGAGGTGCTATGCAATGAATCAATATATACACATTCCTAACATATATAGGGTAAATGCAGTGACTAAAAGTAAAATGATAATAACGTGATGAATAGTGCAAATAACTATATCAAAACAATACGTGAAATCGAAAATAAATCAAGAAACACACAATATAGTGCCAAACACAAGTATCACAAAAGTAAGAAAAAAAGTGTCAAAGAAAAATTGTACATATCAATCATATATTAACATATAGGCTTGAAGTAACTATCAGGGCCAATTCACACTGACTTCCACTACCAATGTGGTGCCCATATTTAAAAAGGGATCAAAGTCTTTACCAAGTAACTATAGACCTGTTAGTTTAACTTCTATAGCCGGGAAGATATTGGAGAGTTTAATAAAAGACCACATAGATGAGTTCTTGCTGGAAAAAATATTTTAAGCAGCAGACAGCATGGATTCATGAAAGTCAGAAGTTGTCAATCAAACCTGATTTCTTTTTATGAGGAGGTAAGTAAAACCTTGGACAAAGGGGTGGCTGTGGACATGGTATACTTGGATTTTGCAAAAGCATTTGACACAGTTCCCCACACATGGCTAATGTGTAAGTCTACAGGCTTGGAAAGACCGGTTTGTAAATGGATAGAAAACTGGCTAAAAGACCGAATTCAGAGAGTAGTGGTTAATGATTCTTACTCTGAATGATCTAAGGTTATCAGTGGTGTACCCCAAGGTTTAGTGTTGGGACCTCTACTTAATATCTTTATAAATGATATAGGGTCTGGGATTAAAAGTACCATTTCAATCTTTGCAGATGACACTAAGCTATGCAGTGGAATAACGTCCTTACAGGATGTCTCCAACTTACAAGCCAACCTCAATGCACTGTTTAATTGGGCAACTGTGTGGCAAATGAGGTTTAATGTTGATAAATGTAAAGTTATGCACTTGGAGGCTAAAGAGGCACCTGATTTAGTAATAAAGAAGAGTGATAAAGGGGCAATGTAGTTTTAATGTCAGCCATGGAAAAACTATGACAGCTTGGAGACCCCCATACAATACCCCTACCATCTACATAATACCAAAGGTACACAAATCCTTGGAAAACCCTCCGGGAAGACCGATCATCTTGGCATTAAAAAGGACCCCTAGAGCATATCAGAAAATACATTGATGCACTTCTGAAGGGAATGGTCCTGGAACTAACTTCATATGTCTGGGACACTAGAGATGTATTGTCAAAGATCCAGGAGATCGAGGTACCTCCCAGGGCCTTGTTTGTGAAGCAGTGGATCTATACGGACAATTTAGAAGAAGAAACTACCCACACCAATGCCTGAAGACGGCGAAAAGAAAAGCCTCACAAAGAAAACAAGAAGAACTACTGAGACCAAAGGAAGAACCAATCTCGACACAAGCTCTATCTTTCCCAGTGAGAATAATAACTCTGTATGGTACACAATGGAATGAGGTTCGTATTATACTGGAAAAGCATTGGTACATACTAACACGTTCCCCACAGCTGGCGGCCATCGTTGTCCCAAGTCCGTCAATGGTCGCCAAAAGTGCCAGAAACCTGTCAGATGAACTTGTGAACTCAGAATTTACTAAAACCCCAAGCCGCACCTGGCTAACAGACCTGCCACCAGTAATGGGGATGTATCTGTGTGGTAGGTGCCACATTTGCAAGTTTGTGGACAAAACGGATACAGTCCCAGAAGCGAGTCAGAAAAAAGTTTTCCAGATTAGACACTTCATTAATTGCAACACATCCCGGGTCCTGTATATAATTGAATGTCCCTGTCATATGCTATATGTGGGAAAAACCAAACGCCAGTTAAAAATACAGATAGGAGAACAACTATTGTTACGTACTAGTGAGCCTGACGGCAGGGGGTGGCCTCTTCTACGACCCCGGCTCGAGGGACTGCTGGGAGTGAGACAGCAGCCACAAAAGCACGGTGAGGTATGAGTGCCTGTGGTAGTTCAATGGCTTCCACCAGCAGGTGGTCATCAGGAGCGCTGGAGATGACCTATGGAGTTAAAGGTGCAGCCAGATGGAAGCAGTCCAGGAGAGCTGGAGAAGACTTGCGAAGCTGGAAGCTACTGAGGTCTGGATGGCCACAGGCACTGGAACAGAGTCAGGTACTGGCAGGTACCAGTGGCGGCTGGTGAAGTTTTTGGATGGGGGGGCGCCAGGCCCCGCCCTTCCCTTTGACCCCTCCTACTTTTAATAAGCCCCGCCCCTTATAGAATCCACCCACTCTCCAGTAGAGGTCGCGAGGACTACTGGTGGACGACCACCTTCGGTAACTTGATGGTGTCCGTGAGTATGGAGTGGCACGAAAACACCGACGACAGAGTGAGG
>BLSH010260202.1:51534-73224 GCA_018402905.1 Glandirana rugosa
TTTTTTTTTTTTTCAGTTGCGCTGGGTCTGCAGAGTTCGGCATGCGAGAGCGGCTGTCCCCCCCTCGTCGTCCCCGGGCGGTCATGGTCTCTGTGGGAGCGGAAGTCACCTCCGCTGCCACAGTGACCCGCCCCTGGCCCCTCATCCAATCACCCTGAGCGGAGGCTCAGGGCAGCCAATCAGCCTATGCATGGCCGCAGGAAGAAGCGCACATGCATAGGCTTGAATGGCCGACCAATAGGCTCACTTACTTGGCTGTCATGTGACAGCCAAGGAGCCGAGAAGAAAAAAAAAAAAAGAAAGTCAATGTACCGGCGCCACCTGTAGGTGGGCGGGGTTGACTTTTTTTTTTTTTCTCGTCTTTTGCCGGCGGGGAGGCGGCGCCCCAGCGCCCCTCCCACACCAGCCGCCGCTGGCAGGTACGGAAACGAGCTGGCAGCGAGGTATGGAGGAGCAGGCAGAAAAGTGGATAGCAGCAGAGTCTGGACAAGCCGGGTCAGTAAACAGATCAAGAATGGATAGCAGGTAACAGATGAACAAGGGTAACGCTGTAGATCAGACAGCACCCGTTTTGTGCATTAGCAAAGTTTAAATGGTTTGTTTGGCGCCGGACCTCGCATGCACACCAATTAGCATGGGAATTCCTCAGGTCTTTCCTGAGAAGAGCTGCGCTGGCGGTCTTCCTGACACCTACTGTATCTAGTATCCGAGATTCTGAAGATGAAAGCCCTTTAGCTAAACATTTATCAAAATTCTATGAGAGAAGCACAGATGAGTGAAAAGTTAAGGGGTTCTTTGCCTTGAAATTATACAAAAGGAGAGGGGACTACAATACTATACTAATCCGAAAAAAGAAGGAGTGGATATACCGTCTTGGGTGTCTGGTCCCGAAAGGTTTATATATATTGCTAAATCTTAAAGTTTTTCTGACTCCTTAAACAGCTATTGGAGGTGGGTGGGCACCGTCTGTACAATGTAGGCAGTGTCGCCCCCTCCTCCCATTGAAGAGCTGCTATGTCATGCTGCCCTAATTTGTCCATTACCCAAGTGCCTATGGAGTGTGCAATACTGAACTCGATAGACAATAGTAATGCTTAACCACATCACTTCTCCAACTCATATATGGGCCAACAATGTTGCACTATAGGTGCATGTCTTTGCAGACTCTTGGTGAGGAAAATATGGACTTTAAACGGTACGTAATAGACTGGAAACAATATTTAAAAAAGCATGTACAATTTTATTGAAAAATCATATATAAAAAATCTCTCCACTAAAGAGATCACGACACACAAGTATTACAATGAACAGTTACATCAGAGCTGAAGTAAATAGCTGGGAAGGTCTGGTAACTGGCCCCAAACATAGGGGATCCGGACTCATCCAGCAATGCTTTTACATGTTTTGTGGTGATCCATTTCTCTGACTAAATGATACCTCCCATACTAGAGGACAATATGTTAAACATACCTGCTAAAGGGACTATAAGGCACTAGTCAGCTAGTCCATTTCAGGTCAGGGTATATCATCCAGAAGTTCCTCAGACCGTTCTGAAGAGTACGCCCAGAGGTCACAATATGTCCACTATGAACCAAAAGGTTAGGCCACAGAGGCCCGCTGTGAGCCGCGATCTGTGGATAAGTTACAAAATATAAGCAGAGCCATTGGGCACCAGAAGGGAAAAAACATGGGGATATCAACCCCCCATAGGTCTCCCGCCACTCCCCACAACACGCTCCCAGGTATATGTCCGCTGTATGGCCACCTTGCAATGAAGGGACTGCAGGCGTCCCTTGATATAGTATGGGTTGGCGCCAAAACCGTGGCCGTGATGTCAGAAGCCATGGCTGGCGCCAACCGCCGATGTCACCAGTCCCGATCCAAGTGCGTATGCGTCAAAAGGCGCACGCGCATTTGGATCTGCGTGACCCAAAGCACCAGCCTCCCTCCAGTGGAGGATAAAGGAACTTCCGCAAGGACAAGAACTAATCCGTCCTGGGTGCCTTGCGCCCAAACTGACAGGACCAAAATTGGTGAAACGAAGCCCCATCCCAGGGGAGGCCCTCCAAGGGGAAAGCCCAAAGATGGAACAGGCAGGGGGCACAGAAAATGGGGAATAGAACCCCCCTTAAAATAACCATCACAGTCATAAATCAATAGAATTATACAGTAGGTATACAAACATTCAACAATAAACTCATACTGTATCAACCATAGTGTTGTAGAACCACATATTCCTCTAATTTGGGAATCCAACATCCCCACCCACCCATCCCTCCTGAATATTGCCCCTCTGGTTGGATATTCAAGTAATCTTCTACTTACCAGTACAGACTACCGCACTATCTGAAATTTGGGCTCTCGGCCTCTATGCTGACACATTTAGAAATCTATGTGAACTTTGGTGTCATAGCCCAGGACCTAAGATATTGGTGAGTTGATTGTCCCTATCCTTGGGGTTTTTCCTTGGTAGGTGGTTTGCCCGGGGACGGGTAATGGGAATCCCCTAAGCGTCACAGAATGTGTAATACATTTAACAGACCTCCTTTTTGGTCAGGTATTTGGGCCTGGGATTGAGTGCACCATAGCCCAATGTACTAATGATTGATATGCACTTATGTATGCTATGTTTGTCTTCATAGAAACTTTGTTAAGCTGAAGTCTTTCTGAAAAAGCGGATTACCTCGAAACATGTAAAAGTATTGCTGGATGAGTCCGGATCCCCTATGTTTGGGGCCAGTGGATTGGTCGTCATGGGCCAGTTGAATGGCCCCCAAGGTCTCCCGATCTGACCCCCTTAGACCACCTATTGGCGGTCCTATTATTCCAATGCAAAACGATATAGTACATATAACTTATGTCTGACATTTAAAACCACTTTAATCACATATCATTCAAATATAAAAAATAAAATAAAAACTATGTTTGGATATGCAAAAAATTGATATGAAACACATATATTGATATAAAAAATATATATTATAAAAAAATTATATATTATAAAAAGTGTATATTAAATAAAAAAATATATATTATAAAAAACTTGAATGAAATGAGGATTGAGTGGGGATAAAAATGAGGAAGTGAGGATAGATAACCTAATGACAAGTATGGGGGAGGGCAGTTTGTAAATTAACTAGGCATGTATGTGGGCTAGGAAGTATATATATATTCTGTTTATGGTTATTGTTTAGGCCTATTCGCACAAGAATATATATATGTAAAATTATTATAGGTCCTACTTAATATGAAAAAGGTATATACGGTGAAAATATATATATACAAAAAGGTCATGAGCTATAAATTATAAAAGAAGGGGATTTTTGAAAACTAAAAGTATGTATAACACATATACACACATGTATCATATGTATATGTGTACATACATGTAAAAGAAGGGGGTCTGGGAGGTTGTGTATAATGATATAGATCAGGAGAGATTTTAATAATCCGAGATATAGCAGTTCAAGTCGATATCAATGTTCATGCCGTCAGGCAGGAGGGTGTTGAGAATGTAGATCCACTTGGCCTCATTCTTTGATATGGCTATCTTTTTGTTCTCACCTCTCCAGTGTCCCTTGACGTGATCAATTCCATAAAAACTCATGAGGGAGGAATCTCTATTGTGGATTTCATTAAAATGTCTTGAAAGGTTGTGCTTAGGGTAACCCTTCTTAATATTGTTCATGTGTTCTCGAATCCTAATATGAAGGGGTCTGGTGGTTCTACCTACATATTGGTACCGACATGGACATCGTATAACGTAGGTCACATGTGTGGTATTGCACGTAATTAATTGTTGAATTTTGTAGACTCTACCCGTGGAGGTGGACTGGAACTCTTCCTTCTTCATAGGTAATTTCCTACTTAAACAATAGGGTAGGCATTGTTGGCATCTAAAAAAGCTTTTCATGTTGGGAAATAATCTTACCTCCTTAGGAGGGTCTACCACATTATGGACTAATTTGTTCCTTAGCGTGGGGGCTCTTCGATAAACAAATTTTGTTTTTTTTGGGAGCAAGGCTCTTAATGTCCTATCTGATCGCAAAATGGGCCAATGCTTCTTCACAATATTTTCAATTGTTTTGTGTTGTCTGTTGAACCCAGTCACAAAGGCAAATTCCATATTATTTTGTTTTTTTTCTGGTCCTTCATGAGAGATTCTCTATTCATGTTTCTGACTTTATCTTTCAGTAATCTCAATTCACTATTACAGTAACCCTTCTCTTTGAACCGATCAATCAATATATCGGCCTGGTTATCGAAGTCTTCAATCCTGCTACAATTCCTAATTGGAATTAAAAGGATGGTAGAAGGGGAACTGAAATCAATGAGGGTCTATAGATCAAAAGAGGAGTGAGCTCCCCACCCCCAGGAAATGGCGTCTGTCGTCAGCCTTACCTGGACTGGGAAGGACCACAACAGACCTGCTGAGAACCTTTCTTCCACCACCAAAGACCTCTTTTTACTGGGGTGGGAATCCTCACCGGTAAATCTAATGACTGCCTTGGTGATCCCAGACCCTCAGCAAAAAACTCTGAAGTGGAGTCTTGACCACTGGATCACAGGTATGGACGAGGTCAGAGTCCCTAAGGCTGACATAATCCTTCTGATGGGCAAGAGCTGGCTTGATTGCAAGAGCGACACTTCTTCCATCAGTTTCTTCTTCTTCTCTTTGGGGAGAAAGATGTTTTGCTCCACCGAGTTGATGGTGTACCCCAAGAATATAACCTCTTGTGAGGGGATGAGGTTTGACTTCTGGAGATTCAAGATCCATCCTGTGGACTCCAGATGACTTCGAGCTCTGGCCAAGCTTGCAGTAGTATCTCCTTGGATCGAGCAAGAAAGAAGGTCGTCCAGATAGGGAATCACTGAGATTCTCTTTAGACGCAAATGTGCCAGAGCCTCGGCAATTACTTTGGTATAGACCCTTGAGGCCGATGATAGGCCAAAGTGGAGTGCTCTGAACTGTAGATGTACTACTCTTTTTCCTTCTCTCAGCGCTAATCTTAGATATTTTTGAGATCTGACGGCTATAGGGATATGAAGGTAGGCCTCTGTTTGATTGATTGGCACCATGTAGCACCCTTGGTACAGTAGGTTCTTTACGGAGAAGATGGAATCTTTACGAAATTTTCTGTACTCGACTGATCGATTTAGCCCTTTTAGGTTCAGTATAAGCCGAAACTTTTTCTGAGAGTTTCTGGACCAGGAATACATGAGAGTAGGACCCCTGACCGAACTCCTCTTTTGGGACCAGAATGATGACTCTCTGAGATCTCAGTTCCTGAATTAGGGACTTCATGGTGAGAGGCCTGGCCGGATCCCTTGGGGTGTTTGTCACCAGGAATCTCTTTGGAGGTTCTTCCGAAAATTCGATAGCGTAACTTAAAGAGAGCAAATTCAGAATAAACTGGTTTTATGATATGGCCCTCCAGTTCGGAAGAAACTCCTGAAGTCTTCCTCCTACAGGTAGGAAGGAGTCATTGTGATTTTCCGGGGGCCTTAGGAGGAATGAAGAGCACGCCGCTCCTACCCTTCGGCTTTTGGGAAGACCATGGCTTACCTTTCTTCTGCGTCCAATTTTCCTGCTGTCTTTTTTGAGGCCGAAAAACCGCTTTCTTGTTTGCACCTTCTTTTTTTTAACCGGAAAGCTTTCTTCTTGTCAGCTGTGCGGTCAAGAATAGAGTCCCATTCAGCACCAAACAACAAATCTCCTGCAAAGGGGATACTACACAGCCGATTCTTTGACGCTGCGTCCTCGGGCCAGGTTTTTAGCCATAAAGCCCTTCTGGCCGAGTTTGTTAGTGCTGCCGACATGCAATTTGACTCCGCTGAGGCGTCTGCGATATAGGACACTGCCGCTGATAGAGTTGAGAAGGAGTCCAAAATTTCCTGTTTTAAGGAGCCTGCCAAAATGTGCGTTTTCAACCTATTGAGCCAGTGCTCAAGGTTTCTCGCAACGCATATTGTTGCCATTGCTGGTTTTAAATTGTTCATAACGGACTGTCCGTCCTTTTGTCCATGAACTCTTTCAGTGAGCCCATATCGTCAAAGACAAGGGCAGTTGATTTAGAAACCTGTAAAAAAAGTAGAGTCCAGCTTTGGAATTTTGTTCCAAACAGCATCAGGGCTATCCTCAAAAGAAAACCTCCGCCTATGGGACCATGAAAAAAATGGTTTCTTATTCGGCTCCAGCCATTCTTTATCATTTCTGAAATAAAAGAATGAACTGGAAATGTGCGGCTTTTAGAGTCCTCTAGACCCGCATACATGCGGTCATGTAAAGTGAGCTCTTTCTTTTCTTCCTCTATGCCTAGAGTAGAATGAATCACTTTCAGGAGCCCTCCTAATTCTTCAAGCGATAACTTGTATTTAGTAGTCGCATCAGATTCATTTTCCCAGTTCCAGGGATGCCAAGGAATCTTTCTGAGAGCCCACAGGCAACTGCTGGGTCCTGGATTCCCTTGATGGTCCCGGTCCTTCCGTTAGGCTTGACCTAAAATTTTGGAAGGTAGCCCTAAGCTCATCTCTGATTGTTGTCACTAGGTCACCACAAAAAGATGGGGACTCCTCTTTGACGATATTTGAGATAAAATCTTTGCAAAGCGTTTTTGTCCAAGAATTGCTTAACTTGTCTTTGCAAACAGGACATCTTCTTTTTACTGGTTGAGACTGGCTTTTAGCCTGGACAAACAGAAGAAGAGACAACAAAAGACCATGCTGAAAAGCTGCATGCAGCTGGCATAAAATATACAATATACCCAGGTGCACTAGGAAAAAAACTGGATTTTTTGACTTACCGTAAAATCCCTTTCTCTGAGTTCGTCGACAGGCACATCGGCTCTTAGGACTAAGTGGGTTATACTGCCCTCTTCAGGAGTTTACTAGGCAGAACAGGCAGTTCTAACAGCAAGAAAAGAACAGTAACAGACACAGCCCCTCCCAGGGGACAGTCCCCACTAGCAGATAACCCCACACCCAGCTCTGCTAGCTCAGTTCGTAACAAGCAGTGCAACATCAGAGGGGTGGGTGCTGTGCCTGTCGACGAACTCAGAGAAAGGGATTTTACGGTAAGTCAAAAAAATCCCGTTTTCTCTTTCGTTCGTCGACAGGCACAGCGACTCTTAGGACTAAGTGAGACGTCCAAAAGCAGTGCCAAAAATGAGGGGTGGGTAACAGAACAACAACAGAACTACACCCAACCGAACTCTCAGTGAAGAACCACATGTGTCTCACACGGCCGCCTGCAAAACTTTGCAGCCAAACGCAGCATCCGAGGGTGCTAAAACATCAACTTGTAAAACTTTGAGAAGGTGTGCACAGAGGTCCAAGTAGCCGCCTTGCACACTTGAGACACAGACGCCTGATGTCGAAAAGCCCAGGAAGTGCTAATCGCCCTGGTAAAGTGAGCCGTAACCAGAAAGGGAGGCTCCAGACCCCGAACAACATAGGCTTGGGACACCGTCCGTCTAATCCAATGTAAGATAGTGGCCGATGAGGCCGCCAAACCCTTGCGTGGGCCATCCACCACGACAAAAAGTGTGTCTGACCTCCGAAAGGAGGCTGTGGACACCAGATACACCCGCAGGACCAGAACAACATCCAGGGAGTGCAAAGCGACCTCCCTAGGGTGAGACGGGCGCGGGCAAAGCAAAGGAAGGACAATGTCCTCATTGATGTGGAAAGATGACACCACCTTTGGCAAAAAAGAAGGTGACGGGCGCAAGACCACCTTATTCTTGTGTAAGACCAGATAAGGAGACCTACAAGACAGAGCCACCAACTCAGACACCCGCCGGGCAGATGTGATAGCCATCAGGAAAGCCACTTTCTGCAAAAGCAACTGCAGAGAGATTTCCCTGATATTTACAAAAGGCGGCTTCTGAAGCAACGAGAGGACCAAATCGCGGTCCCATGGCGCCAAAGGCAACCGCACCTGGGGGGCGACATGCCGAACCCCCTTCATGAAAACACGAATCAATGAATGTGTCACCAAAGGACGCTGAAAAAAAGATCGCCCAAGCAGAAACCTGACCCTTGATAGTGCTCAACGCCAGTTTCTGGTCGAGGCCCTTCTGCAGGAAGGCCAGAACCCGAGACACCGAGAAGGAATGAGTGTTCCACTCCCCGGCTTTGCACCAGGCGATGTAAGCATTCCGGGTGCGGTGGTAAATCGTAGGTGAAATGGCCTACAAGCCTTCAACCTGGTAGGAATCACCGAGTCCGAGACCCCTCGATCCCTCAACACCTGGGATTCAATAGCCAGGCCGCTAAAGCCAGAGAGGGTAAAGCAGGATGCAGGATGTGTCCCTGGGACAGAAGATCCTCGCGAAGTGGGAGCCGCCAGGGAATGTCCACCACCATCCGTACCACGACTGCGCACCAAGGATGCCGTGGCCAATCTGGAGCTACCAGTATGGTCGATAAACCCTCCGCTTCTATTCTGCGCAGAAGGCATGGAAGCAGTTTCAAAGGAGGAAAGGCATAGATGAGCCGATGCAGAGCCCACGGAGCTACAAGAACATCTGCCGCGACCGCTAGGGGGTCCCTTGTCCTGCTCACGAAGGTCCGCACCTTCCGATTGAGACGGGACGCTAGTAAGTCCACATCCGGGACGCCCCATCTCAAACAATCTTATAAAACACATCCGTGTGCAGGGACCACTCTCTCTGGTCCAGGCGCTGACGACTGAGATAGTCCGGCTGCCAATTTTCTACCCCGGTGTGTGGATGGCAGAGATTGTCAGGAACGTGGCCTTCTGCCCACCGCAGGACAGGAGCTACCTCCGAGGCCGCAGCAGAGCTTCTCATCCTGCCCTGGTGGTTTACGTACACCACAGCCGTGGCATTGTCCGACTGAATCCGAACAGAGCACCAGTGTAGCCTCGACTCCAATGGGAAAGGCAGCACCAAATCGCCCGCAATTCCAGGACATTAATTGGGAGACAAGACTCCTCTGGAGACCACCGTCCCCAGGCTGAGAGCAGCCTCAGGACTCCACCCCAGCCTGTCAGGCTGTAGCCCGTCGTGATCACTGACCAGTGAAGGGGGAGGAAGGATTTCCCTAAATGAAGAGCCGGGGACTGCAGCCACCAGAGCAGCGAGGCCCGTACTTGGTGGTCCATCCTGACCACCCGATCCAGGGAAGCTGGAGACCTGTCCCATCTCAGGAGAATCTCCCATTGCAGAACCCGGGAGTTGTACTGAGCATAAGGGACTGCCCCAAATTAGGCCACCATTAGGCCCAGGACCCACATGCAAAACAAGAGTGAGGCCCATTTCTGGGAAAGCAGGGACCGAGCCGCCGACTGAAGCGTCCGCCGCTTGGTTGGCGGAAGGAAAACCTTTGCCTGGGCTGCCTCCAGGATCAACCCCAGATATTCCAGACGGTGAGACGTAATCAGAACCGACCTCAGGAGATTGATCTCCCATCCGAACTCCTGAAGAGTGTGCAGGGTAATCGTCACATTGTCCCTGAGCGCTGGAGCCGACTTCACTCGCAGGAGGTGGTCGTCCATATACGCCACCACCGCTATGCCCCTCTGTCTCAGCAGAGCCAGAACCGGGGCCAGCAGTTTGGTGAAAACCCGAGGCTCCGCCACGAACTGGTAGTGATCCTCCCCAACCGCAAAGCGCAGGAAGCGCTGGTGCTGGGCGCAGATGGAAACATGCAGGTACGCATCCTTGACTGGTGCAGGGCCGCCACTACCGAGCGGACCATCCAAAACCAGCGGACCCCTACAAACTTGTTGAGGTCCCCCAAGTCCAGGATGGGACGAACCCCGTCCTTCGAAACCACAAAAAGGTTGGAATAAAACCCTTGGGAACGTTCCGCCTGTGGAACGGGAACAATCACTCCTTGACCCAGCAGGTCCTGCACAGCCCCGAACAGGGCCCGCAGCCTGCCCGCAGGCAGCTGCTGGTTGGGGGCAAAGAACCTGTCTGGGGGGCGGGAATGGAATTCTATGCTGTAACTCAAGGAGATCACCTCGAGCATCCAGCGGTCCAAGATGCGAGAGGACCACCTGTCTGCGAACCCCCGGGAGACTGCCCCCCACAAGAACACCGGGCGGGGCAACCCTTCAAGCGGAGGAGACCTTCACCTCTGGCTTGAGGCGCTTACGTGGCCAGGAACGCTTCTGTCCACCCACTTGGTGGACTGTGAGCCCTTGCCCGAGGAACGGAAGGGACGAAAGGCCGGAAAGGAGGGACCCTGTCGGCGACAGGAGTCCAAACTCCTCCTAGACTCCGGGAGAAAGGAGCCCTTCCCTCCCGTGAGATCTTTGATCATCTCATCCAAGGGGTCACCGAAGACCCGTCCCCCCTGGAAAGGCAAGTCCACCAGGGCCTCCACCGAGACCGTGGACACCTTGGATAGCAGGGGGGCCGCGTCCAGGGCTGCATCGCACAGATACTGAGCCCCTTGGATCATGCGATCTGCAAGATCCACACACTCAGGAGACACCTGCGTCTTGCACAACTCACTGTGTAGCAGCTTCACCCACTCAGTGAGCGTTCGCGACACCAGCGCAGAGGCCACAATAGGCCACATGGCAGACCCCGTTAGAACAAATCGGGATCTGACGCAAGCTTCAGCCTTCCTGTCAGCCGGGTCCTTAAAGGATGGCTTGCCTTCCACCGGGATGGTGCGGTCACCTTACTTAGGAGGGACACGGGCGGGGGGAATCAACCACGGGAGGTGATCCCACTTCTTCAATAATCTATCCTCAAAGGGATAAAGCACAGCAAAAACGCTTTGGAATGGGGAGGGAGCTCTGGGGCCGAGCCCAGTCTCTATAAACCAACTTATCCAGAAAAAAACACATACGGAAAAACCTTGGCCGCAGGGCCCGGTCTATGTGACCCGAAGGGGACAGGCACCCCCCAAGAGGGTCCCGCTGCTTCTTCCAGTTGAGGTGATCAGAGCGTCTACAAGAGCCTTCTCGTGCGCAGCAGCGGACGCCTCAGACTTTTCCCTGCTATCAGGAGAGTCTGGGATCTCTCCGTCCGACAGCTCAAGGGGGGTCCCCGCAATGATCCCATGCATATAAATGTGGCCGGTTACAAGAAAATGGCGGCCAGGCACCGGCAAAATGGCCGCCGACGATCCCGACCACCGAAACGAGGCACGAGGGGGGGGCAGGGGGAGAGGTGGTGGGGGACCACTAGGGCCCAAACATACACCCTGGGAGCCCCGGTGAGGGGGAGGGGGGTGCGACAGCGGGGTACCGGAGGGGTGGGTGGAGGGGCATGAGCGAGGAAGAGGGGGGAAAGACCACCCATTACACTCACCCCGGAGGGGGGACCCGCCAGCTCCCCCCCGGGCCCCCGAAGGGGAGGGGGGCGTACTTACCTCGTCTAGTCGGACGGTGCGAGGATCCCACCCGAGACAGCTTTCGCGCTACCGGCTAGGCTGGAGGGAGCTGTCGGCCCTGGGCGCACTGCGTGCAATGGTGGGGCGTTTAACCCGCAGGGCCACCCCGTCCGGCCGGGGTTTGTCGTGGTCAACACAGCGCGAAGCATTCAGTCTAATGCGTGATGGCCGGCTGGGGAGAGTACCTGGGTCCAAGAACCAGCCTGCTGCCCAGCACGGCTGCTTGACTGAAGTCTTCATCTGTGAGGCTGTCTCCTAACAGCCGAAGTGGCCCAGAGAGGTACCACAGATCCCAACAGGGAGCCTAGGTCTAACTCCTTGAACTAGGCAGAAGAAAACTGAGCTAGCAGAGCTGGGTGTGGGGTTATCTGCCAGTGGGGACTGCCCCCTGGAAGGGGTTGTGTCTGTTACTGTTCTTTTTTGCTGTTAAAACTGCCTGTGCTGCCTAGTAAACTCCAGAAGAGAGCAGTATAACCCACTTAGTCCTAAGAGTCACTGTGCCTGTCGACGAACGAAAGAGAAAACCTTATACCTGTGCCCAAGCAAGCCCCCACCACCAATACCCCCTATAGTATTCCCTACTTCCAGAGAGGAGTGCTATCCCAAAGCACCCAGCCTAGCCCTGTGCTGCCACCCACAAGCTCTAGGGGATCCCAGTGGATAGAGGTGGAGGGTGAGGTAAAAACCCATAGGAGAAAACAGCCTTGTAAGCAGGTACACAGACCCTTACCTTGGCCTTGCTAGTGCCTTGGCTTGCCCCCTCAGCGGTCGCTCCTCTTTCCTCCATCACAGTTCACTGCGGTTGCGAGCTGCAGCCATTTCCAGATTCAAAAACGCAGCCGTTCCGACCCGGAACTGGAACTTTAAAAAAGGCACCAGGTGACCCTGCCCTCTCCACCTGCGCTTTGTGGCCGGAAAATGACGCCGCGCACCCGACCCGGTAGTGCCTGCCCCTTCCTGTGAGCACACAGGAATGGCTATTACCACCAAAAACATGGCAATGCCGCGACCCGCCACCATCGGCCCACTGTACTGTGGGAAATGGCGGGCCACCAGAAGCGGTTTGCTGACAAAAAATAAGGGGGCCGCATCTTCCGCCGGTACAGGCTCTCTCCGAGCACAGAAGGGGGAGAAGGAACCCATGGACCAGCCAGCTCGGAGCAGGTTGGAGCAGCAGCCAAGAATGGAGGCGAGAGCCTCGTCTCCCAGGACAAACCTGAGAAATCATGGCCCCTCACCAGAAGTGTTCCTTGCAGTTGGAAACACAAAAAACTGAAGGATATTGGCGTGAAGGACTCCTTTTGAACTCTGAATGGTGAGGTGTTTCCTGTTGGAGGAGGAGCCATGATCTCTCGGGTGCTGTCCTGAATGACAATTTGGGAAAAAGACTTTCTCCATCCAGACCTCCCCACAGGAGAGCTCAAAGAGTAGACCTTGTGTGACAGCCCTCCAGCACCTCTAATGGGAGCAATCTGTGCTTGGAGGTAAGCCACTCCTCGATTTTAACCACTTCCATACAGGACACTTACTTCCTTCCCAGACCAATTTTCAGCTTTCAGCGCTCTCACAATTTAAATGACAATTACTCAGTCATGCTACACTGTACCCAAACAAAATGTTTATCATTTTTTTCCTCACAAATAGAGCTTTCTTTTGGTGGTATATAATCACTGCTGGGTTTTTTATTTTTTTTCAATATAAGCGAAAATTTTGAAAAAAAAACACTTTTTTTTAGTTTGTATTGAAAAATTTTGCAAAAAAGTAATTTTTCTTCATAAATTTGGGCCATAATTTATACTGCTACATATCTTTGGTAAAAATAACCCAAATTAGTGGATATTATTTATTCTCTGTGAAAGTTATAGAGTCTACAAGCTATGGTGCAAATCACTGAAAACTGATCGCACTTGATGTACTGACCACCTATCTCATTTCTTGAGACCCTAATAAGCCAGGAAAGTACAAATACCCCCCAAATGACCCCTTTTTGGAAAGTAGACATTCCAAGGTATTTAGTAAGGGGCATGGTGAGTTTTTTGAAGTTGTAATTTTTTCCCACAATTCTTTGCAAAATGAAGAATATTTTTTTTTTTTTACACAAAATTGTTAAACAACAAGTTATTTCTCACACACAGCATATGCATACTTGCAATGACACCCCAAAATACATTCTGCTACTCCCCTGAGTATGGCAATACCCCATGTGTGAGGCTTTTACACAGCCTGGCCACATACAAAGGCCTAACATTGAAGTAGCACCTTCAGTGTTCTATGAGCATAAATTACACGTCTCATTTCTCAGCCACCTATTACTCTTTTGAAGGCCCTGGAACACCAGGACAATGGATTTGCCCACAAAATGACCCCATTTTGGAAAGCAAACACCCTAATGTATAATCTATGAGGCATAATGAGTCTTTTGAATTGTTCATTTTTTCCAGAAGTTGTTGGAAAATGTGGGGGAAAAAAATGAAAATGCATTTTTTTAACACAAAGTTGACCATTTATACGATACTCGGCTACTCTGATGGGCTGGTAAAAAGTTCTTGGGTACTCTGATGGGCTGGTGACAGGTACTCAGGTACTCAGATGGTCTGGTGCCAGGTACTTGGGTACTCAGATGGTCTGGTGCCAGGTACTTGGGTACTCAGATGGGCTAGTGACAGGCACTCGGGTACTCAGATGGACTAGTGACAGGTACTCGGGTACTCAGATGGGCTAGTGACAGGTACTAGGGTACTCAGATGGGCTAGTGACAGGTACTCAGATGGACTGGTGACCGGTACTCGGGTTGGCCTGCACGAGCGGTGTGCACGCTGCCGTGTATTGTTGTCGGAAGTGACCGGCTGTGATAGGACACAGCCGGTCACGTGGTAAAGAGCCAATTTTATTGGCTCTTTACCCCGATCATGGAAGGCCGGAGTCCCGAGGGACACGGCTGGTCCCTTATCGCCGCGATGCGGGCCCCTGGGGGCCCGCAAAATGGCAAAAACAAGAGGATGTCATACAACGTCCTCTTAGGATGGGGAGTGCACCTTGCCGACGTATAATTACTATACGCCGGTAAGGAAGGGGTTAAGGTGAGTCCTGTCACCCCTGGGGAGGAGGCTGGGAGGGAAACTACATATAAAGCATGAAACTAAAGACATTTTGATCATATCTAACCACCACTAGGGAGAACACAACCCAACAAGAAGGACCCATTCTTGTAAGATTCAGTTCTGGAAAGGAGACTAGGCACTTAAATAAGTTCAAGTTTGATGTGAGAAGGTTTCAAGTGAAAGCGCCCTATTGAGGACTTCACATCAACCAGTCCCTGAGGAAGCACAATGCCTAGCTACAGAGAGAAGATAGGGGAAAGAGAAGATGGAGGGAGATATGAGAAGTTTTGAGGGAGCGAAGCTGCCAATCAGCGGGGAGGATGTCATAGTCAGTTTAGGCTGATGTCCCTGGTGTAAAAATTCCCATGAATTGGGCCCATGGTTCCCATATTGCTTCGAATTTTGGTATGGAGTCCCGTTAGGAAGCTAGTTAGCTTCTCTTGCAACATGATCCATGAGATCTTACGCTTGGCTGCTAAAAAAAGAGACCTTTGGTTGCTTCCAAGCCCTTGCTACAGTAATTTTAGCCCCTAATAGCATAAAGTGGATCAGTGTTCGGCTGAGTTTAGGGATCTTAAGAAGGTCTGAGTTAAGGAGAGCAATGGCTGGAGTTAAAGGCAGGTGGCAATTCGTCACCCGATGGATTACTTGGAAAATTCTCTTCCAGAATCTCCTTATCCTGGGACATTCCCTCCAGATGTAGGCCATTGTCCCAATCAGGTGCCAATTCCGGAAGCACTGTGGGTTTACTGAGGGGAAAAAGACAGCCAGCTTGGATGGGGTTAAGTACCATCTAGTCATTACTTTAAGACTAGCTTCGGTTAGGGAAATGTTTATGATACCTCTGTAAGATTTGGAGCATGCAGACTGACATTTCTCCAAGTCCCAGTGAAATTGAAGGTCCCGTTCCCAAGCTAACATATATGATAATTTACATGTTGGGGTAGCTAGTGACTGGTAAATGATGGAGATGCCACCTCTCTGTTCGCCAGCCTGACCACACCACTGCTCGTATGTTGTGATAGAAGGAGGGTTTGGTTTGTTTTGCCATATTTTATTCAGGAAGTGGTGGATTTGCCTGAATCTGAAGTGCTCCGAGTTCGGCAAATCGAGTTTACTTACACAATAGCCCAACGGAAGTGGTCCGGATGGGGTAAAAAAATGTCAGATTCGATACAGCCCCTTGTCCAACCACCATTTAAAAGAGGTATTGTCAATTCCCGGTGGGAAATCAGGGTTTGTGGAAATCATGCAATAAAGGATGCATTTCGGAAATCAGGGACGCAGAAGTTCTTGATCTGTCCCAGAGTGTCAAGGCCTGGGACAGAATTGGAGATAAAATAGCGGGGCGATCTCTGGCTGGAACCCACAGCAAGAAGTCAAGAGTAAATGAGGGGACTGCCTGTCTAGCGGCCTGGTAGTACCACCATTAATGCTGTAGCCCCAGCCCCCCTTTCATTTTAGGCTGATAAAAAAGATTTTGTGATATCCTGTGTCCAGAGCCATCTCATACAAATTTAACTACTTTACTTTGAAAAGAGTTTAGGTGATATTTTCTAATTGCAATGGGGAGGAATCTGGGTAGAAGTGTCATTTTTATAGAATGTATTCTGCCCAGCCAAGAGAGCTCGCCTTTGGCCCAATTCTTAAGGTCTGCTTCTAGTCTCTTATACATAGGTGGAAAGTTTGAAGAGTATAGGTTTTCCACTTTAGCTGTGAGGGAGATCCCTAGATATCTAATGGAGGAGTCACTCCAGGCAAACGCAAAGAAGCTTTTTAAATGTGCGACTGTTTCCTGTTGTAGCGTTATATTGAGGGCCTGAGACTTGGAGTAGTTTACGTGTATGCCAGAGATGCTAGCAAAATCTTTCAACACTTTGCAGAGTTTAGGGAGGGATGTGAGTGGAGATGTAATGAAAAGGAGAATATCATCTGCGAACAGACCACATTTATGGATCTGGGAGTCGCACGTGACCCCCTGTATGTTAGGGTTCTTTCGGATGGCTATTGCAAGGGACTCAATGGCTATGGCGAATATTAACGGGGAGAGTGGGCAACCCTGCCTTGTGCCCCTGGCTATGTTTATGGGTCTGTAGTAGTCTCCCCTAAGGCGTATTATTGCGTTTGGAGTGCCTGTAAGATTCCCTTAAAACGTTTGTTGAAACCCCAGCGCTCCATGAGGGAAAAGATATAGGACCAGGAGACTGTATCGAACGCCTTTTGTAAGTCGAGGGAAAGCAGCATGCCTTTTTGTTTAGGGCCCTTGTCCCAATTCAATTGGAGCAGAGAGACTGTGTCAATCGCTCTCATTTGATCTGGTCCCTGTCTGCCTGGGATGAAACCTACTTGATCCTTATGTATATATTGGCTTATAAAAGAGGCTAGTCGGTTGGCTAGGATCTTCGTAAGGATTTTCAGGTCATTGTTAATTAAGGAGATTGGTCTGTAATTACCTGCTTCTTCTGGATTTTTATCTGGTTTGGGTATGACCGTTATAAAGGCAGTGTTAAACTGAATATCTAGGGGGGAGCCCTGTGTTTTGTAGTTAAAAAAATTGTCAAAAATGGAGCTAAGGTCCCAGCGAAAGTCTTGTAGTATAAAGCTGAATCACCATCGGGCCCTGGGGCTGAGCCCTTACAAGAGTCTCTAATGACCTCCAAAACCTCCTCCACAGTGAAGGCTTCTTCAAGGAGATCTTTGTGTTCAGCTGAGATAGAGGGTATTGGGAGGTCATCCAAGAAACTTTGGATCCCCAGCCCATTGTCTGTTGTAGTCTGGCTATACAGCTTAGAATAAAACGCGTGGAGCACATCTAAAATTTTGCTTGGGTTAGGAGTGGGCGTCTGGCCCGCCACTCTGATCTTGGGTAGAGCCTGTGATCTGTATCGCGGGGAGAGTTTTGAGGCCAGCGTTGTGCCAATTTTGTCCTTGTGTGTGTAGAATTTAGTGCCGCTCCATCGTAAGTGTTTCTCCGCTTTGTCCGTGAGAGCTGAATTCAACTCTAATCTGTCTGCGTCTAGTTGAGCTGTTGAAATGCTCGAGCGATTTTTCTTGTGCTTGGATTTGAGGGTATCAAAGGTTTTCTCAAGCCTGTTAATATCTATCTGCTGTTCTTTTTTAATCTGGGAAACGATTTGTATGATTTTGCCTCTGATAACGGCCTTGTGGGCTGCCCATAGGGTTTCAGGTGAGACATTATCAGTGTTGTTGAGTTGGAAATATTCTTTTAGTGCTTTATCTATTTACTGTGTTCTAATGGGGTCATTGAGGATCGATTCATTTAGTCGCCAATGAACCATGGGTTGTTTGAGAAATAGCTTACGTATGGAAATGATCACAATCGAGTGATCCGACCATACGGCGTCTTTGATGATCGAGGAAGGGGTTGCAGAAATGGGGCTCGGGGAGGCTAGAATATGGTCTAATCTAGCATACGATTTGTGATGGTGTGTGTAATCCCATTTGGAGGGGTTCAGTTCTCTCCACTTATCTACCAGGTTTTGTGTGTGTATGAGTTTTGCTATCTTAAGACTTGTTTTTGTGGGGCGAGTTAATTGTGTCCCCATAGGTTTGGACTTATCTAAACCCTGGTCGAAGGCTGTATTTGAGTCCCCTCCAAAAATCACCGTACCTTCAAGTAGCGGATTCAGGGCTCTAAAGAGGGAGTGGAAAAACTTTGTTGGTGGCATACTATGAGACTAGAGAATATAAGTGTCCCTCTAGGTGCCCTTGACTAGAATAAATCTCCCTTTCGGGTCCCTGAAATCCAACTGCCATACAAAATTGCTATGTTTTGAAAAGAGTATAGCTACCCCTCTTGTCTTGTCCTCCGCATTCGCTAGGTAGAATGTTGGGAAATGGGAATGGAGAAATTTGGGACTGTATTGAACCGAAAAATGCATCTCCTGGACCAAGATAATATGCAGCCCAAGAGAGCGACAGTTATCAAAGACTTTTTTCCTTTTAAGGGGGTGGCTGGCTGTCAGGATCTCCATCACCCTCAGTCGCCTTTCGTTTTTCAACTGGAGTACATGAATAGAGGTGGGCATAGCTTGCAAACTGGGTGGGAGAGGGGCCGCTACCCACTGATTGGCTAGAAAAGAAGAAGAGGTTAGGGTAAAAGAATAAGAAGTAAGCATAATAAACATCTTCAAGAAAAATGAGAAAACAAGGACTCCCCGAGAGAACAGATGAGTTTGGTAAGGACGGATCCCACCAAACTCTTGAGTACAATTTGCCTGCCCTGCAGAAAGGGCTGACAACCTATCCCTCGATGATGGAGAACCACGATCAAGGGGTAGGTGGAGGCGCATGGGGACTACCCCCAGCACCAGCAAAAAACAAAAAATAGCTTATGAGTTGACAACAGTTGAAAAAACAAAAATTGAATTTTGGGAGCTTAAAAGGTCTCTCTGGACGCCCAGGGGAGCCCTCCTTTTGCATGTGGGGAAGACACCCCATTGGAGACCAGTATATACCAGAAGTCACAGCAACTACCTAATTGCTGTACGCCAGTTAGCTTGCACTCTAGGTTAACTTTTCTGGAAGCCAATGCATACAGGCCTTGGAGAAAAACATTGTCCCAGTCAGCGAACCAAGAATGTATGGTAACAGCAGGTGATCAAAGTAGTGAGGAACAGTTATATAACAAATTTAGGGTGTTCGGGAACCTAGAGCCCTGTCATCCGAGGAAATCAACTTTGTGGAGGATCCACATTGAAATAGGAGTAGGAGAAATAGGAAGAGCTTATGGGCTAAGATTATGGGGGTTGATTATCCTTGGGTCTCTTGGTCTTTGCTTTATTCCAAAGGAAGTCACCGGACTTGAAGGGGGTGGACGCCTCGTAGGGCCTCCAGATACGTTGGCATAATCCATTGCTGCTTCTTGGGAAATTATCTTGAGGTTACAAGAGAATCTTCTCGCCTTCTGGGAGCCTATTGAAGGAGAATGTATTTCCCTTTAGGGCAAATTTTATTGCAAATGGGAAGGCCCACCAGCATTTAATGCTCTTTTGTGAAAGGACTGTTAGAAGAGGCTTGAGGGCTCTTCTTTTTTGAATCGTGGAGGGAGAGAGGTCTGCAAAGACCTGTATCTGGTGGCCCAGACATGTCACTTCCGAATTGTAATGGGTTTGTCGCATGACTTCCTCCTTGATGGTGAAAAAATTTGGTTTTCCGATAATGTCCCTAGGTAAACCATCCTTTCTAAGGGGTCCCAGGGCTCTGTCTGCCCTGTCAAGCTCCATACAGTGCTGGGGGACATTGGGGATAAGGTTTTTAATGAGGTCTTGCACAGCCGCAGGGACATCTGTGACAGTCTCTGGTAGGCCCCTAATCCTAAAATTGTATCGTCTGGATCTATTCTCCATGTCATCAATTTTGGAGAGGGCAGTTTCAAGTTGTTCCTGTAGAACTCGAATATGTCCGAGTTCTGGTTTGTTTTAGAAACTTATGTCCAGTTTATGCTCAATAGCCTTCATCCTGGCTCCTAAATTTTGGAAGTCTGCTTTAATTTCTCCTGTAATCTTGGCTGCAGTGTTAGATAAACCCCTCTCCAATAGATCAGAGAGTTTGAGGAATAAGTCAGAGGCTTGTATAGCCTCCTGACCCTGGAAGCTTGGAGAAGAAAACCCTGGCTGGTAGGCCCGACCAGGAAGGTATAATCCTCTGTTGTGCGGCCTATGAGCGATTCTGTAGAGGCCGGAGAGGGAGCCTGGGGTTGTTGGTTGCTCCCATGGGTCACTGGGTTGTATGAGAGGGTTGCAGGGGTGATCACTTGCCTGTGCTCTTGTGATCCCTCTAGGCTGGAGACATGTGGCTGTGCTGTGGTGGCGGCCATTTTGGTACTCCCGGCCGGCTCTGGACTATCAAATTGTGATCCCAAGTTCCTCCTTGCAGCCGGGCCAGACATTCGAGAATGGCTTTAAAAATTGTGGATCCTGCTGTGCTGGGTCGGGCACTTTTAGTGCCGTTGGCTCGGCTGTACTGAAGGGGCGGCCATCTTGGAACACCCTGTGGCCTACAAGCCTGTAAGACGTGGTGCCTGCCTACTCCAGGCGGCTGGGCTGGCTGTGCTCCGGGGTCGGGGCGACTCAAAATCGCGGGTCCCGCTGCGCTGTGTCGAGCGCAATCAAAGTCGATGGCCGGGGGCAGTGTGGAGCTCCAGGCTCAGACGACCATCACGGAGCTCCCGCACATGCGCACTGTACACAGCTCGTTTTTTTAAAATGCCTGTGTGTATGAGGCCTTATAGTTAAAGTTGATCCAGGGAATATCCGATTGCCTCTCGGGGGATCAAGAAGGATTTTTTTTCCCCTGCTGTAGCAAATTGGATCATGCTTTGCTGGGGCTTTTTGCCTTCCTCTGGATCAACTGTGGGTATAGGATTGTGTATATGGGATTGTATGATATATATATATAATTTTATAGTTGAACTAGGTGGACTTTTTCAACCTAACTATGTGCTGTGCAGTGCCCACCTTGTCATGTGCAGTGCTCACCATGTAATGTGCTGTGCCGTGCCCACCATGTCATGTGCTGTGCCATGCAGTCCCCGCCATGCAGTGTGATGTACCCACCATGTAATGTGCTGTGCCGTGCCCACCATGTAATGTTCTGTGCCATGCAGCGCCCATCATGTAATATGCTGTGCCGTGCCCACCATGTAAAGTGCTGTGCCATGCAGTGCCCACCATATAATGTGCCGTGCCCACTATATCATGCGTACTGCTCACCATGTACTGTGCCCACCATGTAATGTGCTGTGCAGTGCCCACCATATCATGTGCTGTGCAGTACCCACTATGTAATGTGCAGTGCCCACCGTGTAATGTGCTATGCCGTGCCTACCATGTACTGTGCCCACCATGTCATGTACTGCGCCCACCATGTAATTTGTTGTGCCGTGTGGTGCTCACCATGTAATGTGCTGTGCCCACCATGTAATGAGGTGTTCTGTGCCCACCATGTAATGTGCTGCGCTATGCACTCCATTTTATGTGCTGTGCAACGTCTACCATGTAATTTGCTGCTCCCACCATATAATGAGGTATGCCCACCATGAGCTATGCTATGCCCACCATGTCATGTGCTGTGCCCATCATGTAATGTGTTGTACCCGCCATGTAATGTACTGTGCTTTGGGGGGGGGGGGGGGGGGGGGGGGGGGGGGGGGGGGGGGGGGGGGGGGGGGGGGGGGGGGGGGGGGGGGGGG
>BLSH010260202.1:87837-103970 GCA_018402905.1 Glandirana rugosa
CTACGTCGGTTCTCCGGGTACTAGTGAGACCTACTTGACGTCTCTAGATGTCGACTCCACCCTCTGAGACAGGTATCCTGTTGTTAGTAAACATATGACGTGTTTAGACCGGAAATACCTTCTCACCGTTCTTCTTTCGGTAAAGAATTTCTATAGGTATTTTTCACAGCAAATTTCAAACGGTGTTCGGTGGACCCTCTGTGTGGTTTGTACACCTTCTTCCACGAGTCCAGTCCACTTTGGTTTTAGCTTGAAAAACCGTTGTTACGTTTTGCAATACAAACCGTATTTTCGTTGTGTCGAGTAGTGGGATTTGTGTGGTAGGGGTGACAGTTTGTACCACCACCGTCGTAGTACCAAACCCGGACGAAAAGAAGTCGTCCCTGTCCCTTCTACCAATTTTAACTACCCTTCTACCTACCTCGGTTTATGTCCTGGTAAGACCTTCCTTTGGACTACCTCAGACGTTTTCTGGACTCTGACCCTGCCTCTAAAAAGAAGGTTGTTCTGTTACTAGGTTTTGTATTTCGTTTTAGATGTTACCTTACCCCAAACCATGATGCTGCCACCACCATGTTTGACAGTGGGGATGGTGTGTTTAGGGTGATGAGCTGTGTTGCTTTTATGCCAAACATAACGTTTTGCATTGTTGCCAAAAAGTTCGATTTTGGTTTCACCTGACCTGAGCACCTTCTTCCACATGTTTGGTGTGTCTCCCAGGTGGCTTGTGGCAAACTTTAAACGACACTTTTTATGGATATCTTTAAGAAATGGCTTTCTTCTTGCCACTCTTCCATAAAGGCCAGATTTGTGCAGTATACAAATGATTGTTGTCCTATGGACAGAGTCTCCCACCTCAGCTGTAGATCTCTGCAGTTCATCCAGAGTGATCATGGGCCTCTTGGCTGCATCTCTGATCAGTCTTCTCCTTGTATGAGCTGAAAGTTTAGAGGGGCGGCCAGGTCTTGGTAGATATGCAGTGGTCTGATACTCCTTCCATTTCAAAATTATCGCTTGCACAGTGCTTCTTGGGATGTTTAAAGCTTGGGAAATCTTTTTGTATCCAAATCCAGCTTTAAACTTCTCCACAACAGTATCTCGGACCTGCCTGGTGTGTTCCTTGTTCTTCATGATGCTCCCTGCGCTTTAAACGGACCTCTGAGACTATGACAGTGCAGGTACATTTATACGGAGACTTGATTACACACAGGTGGATTCTATTTATCATCATTAGTCATTGAGGTCAATATTGGATCATTCAGAGATCCTCACTGAACTTCTGGAGAGCGTTTGCTGCACTGAAAGTAAAGGGGCTGAATAATTTTGCACGCCCAATTTTTCAGTTTTTTATTTGTTAAAAAAGTTTGAAATATGCAATTTCATTCCACTTCATGATTGTGTCCCACTTGTTGTTGATTCTTCACAAAAAATTACAGTTTTATATCTTTATGTTTGAAGCCTGAAATGTGGCAAAAGGTTGCAAAGTTCAAGGGGGCCAAATACTTTCGCAAGGCACTGTATATTCACTGTTATATGATAGGCTTGCAAGTTGGGGACCGAGAGACCACCATTTATCCTACGGGCGTACAATAATTGCTTATTAATCCTGGGTCTGGTGGAACCGCAGATAAATTTCAAAATTTTACATTGGTGTATACAGAGAATATGGGCGGGGATTGGGACCGGTAGGAAACAGAAAATATAGAGCAATTTCGGCAGATCATGCGAATTGCGGCTATCCTGCCAAACCAGGACATCGGAAGGTGAGACCAGGAGGATAGGAAATCTGAAAGTTTCCAAAACAAAGGAGGGAAGTTAGTCTGATAGAGTCCAGCACAGGTCGGGGTGAGTCTTATTACCATGTAGGGCAGCGAGGAAGACCACTGGAATGAATAGGTGCTTTTTAGAATCTCCAACTCCAAGGGCGAGAGGTTGAGCAATATAGCCTTTTTGCCGGATTTACAGAAAAGCCAGAGAATAAAGCAAAGTAATCTAATAGAGCAAACAAATTTGGAAGGGCAATTCTAGGGTTGGTTAGGAACATCAGAAGATCGTCCGCAAAAAGTGATATCTTGTGGGAAGTACCTGCAACTTCAACCCCTGTAATGTCCGGGTGAGAACGAATCACTTCTGCCAAGGGTTCAAGCACCAAAATGAATAGCAGTGGGGACAAAGGACATCCCTGCCTTGTCCCCCTCCTGATGGGAAAGGGGGGCGACTCAAAGCCATAATATTTTACTTTGGCCTGGGGGGAAGCGTATAATGCCGAGATCCAACTTAGGAATAAGGTACCGAAGCCATAGGGATGGAGGACCCGAAATAAGTATGGCCAAGATAGTCGCAGGCTTTACTGACGTCGAGTGATAAAAACATAGTAGCTAAGGATCTGCTATGAGCTATGTGTTGAATTTGGAGTAGGCGTCTGATCGCATCTCCCACTTATCTGCGTGGAACAAACCCCACCTGGTCTTTTTTAATCAATCTTGGTAGAAAGGAGTTAAGGTGGTTGGCCAAAAGTTTGGTAAGTATTTTCATATCTATATTTATGAGTGAAATCGACCTGAAGTTCGACCAGATAGAGTGATCACGATCAGGCTTTGGTATTATCACTATGTTGGCGGACGAGAGGTTTGAGGTAAAAGCTTGGCCATTTTGCACTGAATTGAATATAGCTGTCAGTTGGGGAGCTAGAACATCAGACAGTTTCCTATAATATAGCGCCATCAAACTGTCTGGGCCCGGTCTTTTGCCCACTTTCAGTTCCTTAATACACTGCAATACCTTGGATACCTGTATATGTCCTTGTCCATTAAGGATGTGTGGGTTTTGGTTAAGGCGGGGAGCGACAAACCATTCAAAAAAGAGTCTAGGCCGCAAGTAAGGGGCTGAGCTGGGGCCGCGTATAGGGCATTAAGCCGAACTGGGAATTTGTCTAGAATTCGCATGGGGTTACCTGTAAGAATATTATGCTGAGTGCATAAGGTGATAGGAGCATAATTTGGGGTGAAAATGCGCAACCTATTGGCCAACATCTTGTTAGGCTTATTCGCCCTGGCGTACCATTTCTGTCTGGTCCGGTGCAATGTCTTCTCTGCCTCATCGGTTAAATATAAATCTAGCTCAGTGCGAGCTTGGTCTAATAATTTGCAATTAGCCAATGTAGGAGATTGTTTGAAATTGTGCGATGCTGTCTCTAAGCGCGATTCCAGGGTACGCCGAGCTAGAATTCTTTCCCCTTTCCTTTTTGCCGCCACTTGTATAAGCTGGCCCCTGAGGACCGACTTATATGCTTCCCACAGGGTGACGGGAGAAGAGACCGACCCTGTGTTAAGGTGAAAATAGTCCACTGACAGGAGGGAGTCATTCATAATCCAGGGAGAGTGCTGGGGCTAACGGTGCAGGGAATGGCAAACCTGGGTCATGGTCCGACCATGGCGCAGCCAGAATAGAGGCTGACAATACCGATGGAAGAAGGCTCCATTGTAAAAACATATGGTCGATTCTGGAATGCGAATGGTGAGGGTGGGAATAGTGGATATAATCTCTTCCCAAGGGATGGAGCTCACGCCAGACATCTACCAGGTCATGACTATGCAAGGAATGTAGGAACTGTTTGGCATCTGGGGAGGGGGCTTTGCAATCCAAGGGGTATTTATTGAGAGCAGGACTTAATGGGACATTGGAGTCCCCCACCATGAGGAGAGTACCCTTCTCGTGATATTTTAATAAGTTGCAGATATGTGACAAAAGGGGCCCTGGGTTAACATTCGGGCGTAGTATGTCAAGATTGTAACCTCAGTGCCCTGAACGGTGCCCTGCATCAAAAGGTATCTACCATTTGGGTCAGCAATCTGTTTACAGCAACTAAAAGGGACGGTTTTGCGTAGAGCCATAAGCACACCTCTCTGCTTAGTAGGCCCATTAGATAAAAACACTTGGGGATACATGGCATCAAAATATTGAGGGTGGGTAGAGGATGAAAAATGGGTTTCCTGCAGGCAGGCAATGTCAACCTGCTGCTTTTTAAGGTATTTAAAAACCTTTATTCGCTTTTGGGGAGAGTTCATACCCATTTAGGGACAACCAATTTAGCGACATTGTCTCACAAAATAGCATATAGTACATACCGTATCTGTCCACCCCATGAACCTAGGAAAATGAGAAGGAAAAGAAAGGTTGAAAGCAGAGCAGGGGAAGGAAAGAGGAGGAGGTTGGCCATAAAGTGGAAAGAGACCAGAGAGCATTTGGAGCACAATAAACAAAAGAAGCATGGATGCAACAGTTTGTGGGACAGAAGGCCCACTTAGTGGTCGGAAGTTAGCCAAGACTAACATCTTAGCCAAGTGCCAATACAAAGGGAGAGCAGTAGTCCCTCAGAACCACTCACCGTATAACGATCAATAAACATAAGATTAGCACAGAACCAAATATACTATGTAGCAGCTTTAAAAGTGCTTAAAGATACCACCAGCAGTAAGGAAAAATATAAGATTAAATAGGTGAATATGTGAAGAAAAGGATCCCCCGGTCGTCCGCGGGCACCACCCAGAAAAAAAGGGGGGCCCCCCCAGGGTGAACAAGGCACCCAGTACCACTGTAGCTATGCACCTATAATAACTTTCGCTAGATAAGGAGCATAAACTAAGACTATGAAATAGAGAGCTTAACTTGCAAAGGTAAAACATTTGAACTGCATCAGGGGCCCGCTTACTCCCGAGTGAGGGCCAAGGGCGAAAGTCTCCCAAGAACTATATGTGTTCAGTCCCAGGACAGAGAAGGCACCTCCCCTGTCAACAGAGAGTCAAATTCGACCAAGGATCACGTACCCCCACACCTGGAAAAAGTAAAAAAATTAATTCCTGGGGAAGCAGTGTTGAGAGGTGTGGGGGACAGAGGGTGCCCCCCCATGGTCCCCATCAATGTAATTAACGATATAATGTAAAGCGTGGGTCTCCATTACCACCTCACAAATGGGGTGGCCCACAACAGGGTACGGACCCACAAGTCCACTTAAGAGTAGGAGGTAAGGACATAAGTGAGGCTGTGGGGGAGGGGGGGACTCCGTGTGTCCCAGTGGAGCTCCCCGACAATAGTTGAAACAATAGCCGGGTAGTAGTACAATAGTAGAAACAATAGCTTGAAAGCTAATATCGGAGTGCTTCAAAAGATAGCAGAAGCTGTTCCAAGGGGCCATCCAAGGGGGAGAGGCATGTCAAAAACAAGAGAAAGTGGGGGCCCTCTTTAGCCCGTTGAGGCTTTCTTAAAGTATTGAGCCTGTAGATCCACCAGGGCCTTCTGGAAGGTTTGGAGGGGCTGACAGGAGGGCTGTGTAGATCTGGGTCGGAAGGATGATGATGTATCTTCTTGCGAGGACCGTACATCAAGCTGCAAGCCCTGAAGATGGCGTTGCAAAGCTGCCGGAGAAGAAGCCTGGAAGTGGCGGCCTTGGTGTGTAAAGGAAAGTTTAAAGGGGAACCCCACCTGTATTTAATTCCTTGGCATTGCAGGACCCTAAGATAGGGTTTCAGGTTTCGATGTCTGGCAATGGTCACTGGTGACAGGTCCGTGAAAAGCTGAAGGGGGTTCCCTTGGAAAGAGAGGTCCTATTGATCCCTTGCGGCCTGAAGAAGTGCCTCTTTGGTGCAGTAAAAATGGAATTTAATAATTACATCCCTAGACGGGCCCTCTGATGGCTTGGGGACCAGGGATCTATGAATGCGATCAAACTCCAGCCTTTCTAGGGGGATTCCAGGAGCCAATTCTTGAAAGAAAGCAGTTGCTGTGCCCTGTAAGTCAGTGGTGGCTTTAGGTATACCTCGGATGCGCCGGTTGTCTCTGTGGGCCGCTTTCAGCGTCCTCTAACTTATCCCGCATAATCTCTAGTTCGGCTGACATTCTGTCCACCTCCTCCTCATGGCCCTAAAGCACCGTGGTAACCAAGTCCATGCGGTGTTCTAACTGATTCGTGCTGTGACCTATTTCTTTAAGACCCTTTACTAGGTCAGAGGAGAGCTTGCGGGAGGCCTGTGTAATTTCACTGACAGGTGTTCTAATCTATCTTCACTCTGTCCAAAACTAAAAAAAAGTTTTGCCTTTAGTTGTTGATTAATTTCATTTGTTTAAAAAAAATAAAATGTTTGTGTTTTCAATTTATTTATTTTCATAAAAAAAGCCCACCAAAATCCTCAGCACCAGGCTCATGATGCTCTTAATCTGGCCCTGGTGACTCTGCTCTGCTCCTGCTGTGATCAGTCACAAGAAAAGCCAATCAGCGGGAGTCGGCCAATGAATGCCCGTCTGCACCTGCTGATTCAAAGAAGACAAACTGGACACTGCTCTGCCCATGTAAATAAGACAGAGCTCTGTCCTGTCAGCGGGGATGTGCTGGATTTTGTTTGAATAAAAACCAGCACATCCCTTAGTTAAAGCGCCAAAAAGTACACACAAAATACTGGTTAGGCACACATATAACCCTTTGATCGCCCTAGAGGTTTAACCCCTTCCCAGTGAGTGTCATTAGTACATTGACAGTGCATATTTTAAGCACTAATCACTGTATTAGTGTCACTGTTTCCCACAAAGTGTCAAAAGTGTCAGATTGTCCGCTGCAAAATTGCAGTCCCGCTGATCTCGCCACCATTACTAGTATAAAAAAATAAATAAAAAATTCCAGTATTTAATTTTTCCACCCAATAATTCAATAGTTTATAGATGCTATAACTTTGCGCAAATCAATCAATTACGCTTCCGGCACTTGACTCCACTGGTCCACTTGGCAGGTGCGCACCGCAGCTGGCAAGGCTGCGTCTGAAACGTCTATACCCAGCCAGCACAGCCCTGCCTGCCAGCCTGCAGAATGGGACAGGAGGTAGGCTAGGTCTGCTCCACCTTCCCATGTCCCCGTGTCTGCCAACAACCCCCGGCGTGAAGCCAATGCTGTGTCTGTGAAGAGGATGTTGTTACGGTCCTGGTGGTGGAGTCTGGCATGTGCAGGAAACAACCGTTCTTGTGCACCCGATTCTGGAACCCCTGGTAGAGCAGACAGGGAGTCCGAGAGTGCGGGATGGCACGAGGGCTGGATGGTCACTGGTGGTGGTGTGAATCTCCAGATGGTCGTGCAGGTCAGAAGGATGGTCGTACAGGCTGGGTCGGCAACTGGCTGGCTGAGAGGTACAATGGGATCAGGCAAAAAAGTAGTCAAAGTCCAAGCAGAGTTTGCTCACAGGCAGGCGGCAAAGTACAAGAGGGTCAGGCAAGCGGATGGTCGTGGATAGCCGGGGTCGGTGCAGGCAGATAGGCAGCAGGTCAGGGCAAGCCGGGTCGGTACACAGGAACAACACAGGAAGCAGGTTTCAGGAAGGAGAGCTGAAGCTCACAGGCACTCAGACGCTGTAGAACGGACAGCTATAAAGTCCATGGTGCTCTCCACTCGGGAATAGGAAGAGGTTTCAACAGCCCCCATGCCTTGGTTTTATCTGTCTTGTTTCTTGTGCATGTAGGGCAGGAGCGGACGTAGGCCTAACAGTCCTCAGCAAGTAATGGCCACCAAAAAGAGTGCAGCACAAGTTCTGTGGTTTTCCGCTTGCCAAAGTGCCTGGCTAATCTGTGGTCATGGCAGAGTTTCAAGACGGCTGGGCGCACTTCTTTGGGCATGAAAATTTGGGTTTTGTGCCACCAGAGACCATCCTTCCATATCAGGCCTCGGCTAGGTGACCCAGAAGAGTAGGTTGAGGTTCTCAGAATCTGGAAGAGCAGATCATCCTGAGTGAGCAAGAAATTTCTGGGCTGTAAGATGGTGTCAGGAGAGGCAGATGTGCCGGGTTCAGAGAACATACGGGACAGGGCATCGGGTTTAGTATTCTTCGACCCAGGCCTGTATGTCAGATGGAATTGGAATCAAGAGAAGAAAGGCGCCCAGTGGGCCTGACGGGGTTTGAGCCTCTTGGCCGTCCTGAGGTACTCTAGATTCTTATGATCTGTATAGATCAGGATAGGGTGCTGAACTCCTTCCAGTAAGTAGCGCCATTCATCCAGAGAAGCCTTGATGGGCAGCAACTCCCTGTCCCCTACATTATAGTTCTTCTCTGGTGCTGAGAGTATGCGGGAGAAGAAGGCTACATGGTGCAGGAGTGCCTTCGTTCCCTGCCTCTGGGAGAGGACAGCTCCCACAGCCGTCTCGGAGGCGTTGACCTCCAGGACGTAGGGCAGAGTGGCATCCGGATGTTTAAGGATGGGCGCTGTTGTGAAGAGCTTCTTCGGGGCTTGGAAGGCGTTTTGCGCCTCAGAAGACAACTGGAACCACTGACCCTGCTTTGTGAGTTGGGTGATGGGGGCAATGATGGCCGAAAACCCCCTGATGAATCTCCTGTAGAAGTTAGAGAAGCCCACAAATCGCAGGACCCCTTTCTTATCCACGGGTGCCGGCCAGTCTAGAATAGCTGTGACCTTCTGAGGGTCCATTGTAACTCCAGTAACTGACAGGATCAGTCCAAGGAAGGGGATACTGGAGCGCTCAAAGGCGCACTTTTCTGCCTCAGCGTATAACCGGTGTTTCCGCAACCGGCTGAGGACGCTGCGGACATGCTGGCGGTGTTCTTGCAGGGAGGAAGAGAAAATTAGAATATCATCGAGATAGATGATAACGAAGGGGTCCAGGTAATCCTGAAAGACGTTGTTGACTAGGTGCTAGAATGTGGCTGGGGCATTACAGAGCCCGAAGGGCATGACGAGATACTCGTAATGGGCAAAACGAGTCCAGAATGCTGTCTTCCACTCGTCTCCCCTTCGGATGCGGATCAGATTATACGCCCCTCAGAGGTCCAGCTTGGTGAACACGGTGGCCGTCCCTAGCCTCTGAAAGAGCTCTGGCACAAGTGGAAGGGGATACCGGTTTTTAACCGTGATTCGGTTCAGGTCCCTGTAGTCTATGCATGGGCGGAGGGTGCGGTCTTTCTTCTCGACAAAGAAGATGCCTGCCCCAGCAGGGGATGTGGACGGTCGGATGAACCCCTTGGCCAAGTTTTCATCTAAATAGGCCTTGAGGGCCGACAGTTCAAGTTCAGACAACGGATAAATGCGGCCAAAGGGGACTTCAGTTCCTGGGAGCAACTTGAGGGGGCAATCATAAGACCTGTGTGGTGGCAGTTGGTCTGCCCCCTTTTTGCTGAATACGTCCAGGTATTCGTGGTAGACTGGCGGGACGGCTTGAGGGGTCTACGGGTCAGGCTCAGAGTCCAGGCTCAGGAGTGAAGGAACAACGTCTCTGGCTGGGAGCAGGCAGTGTTGGCCACAGTACGGGGACGGGAACTGTATATGTCTGGAGGACCAATCTATGTTGGGGCTATGCGCCCGAAGGCAAGGGAGCCCCAAGATGATGGGGAACAGAGGTGAGGCTATGATGTCGAGAATAAGCAGTTCTTGGTGCCCCCCGGCTGTGGATAACGGTATAGGCTGGGTTTCCATAGTTACTTGGCCAGATTTGATGGCCGTCCCATCAGCCAGGCGGATAGTCATTTTATTCGCCTTGGGGCGCAGGGGCATCTGGTGTAGCTGAGCGAATGCCTGATCCACAAAGCAGCTACACGCCCCTGAATCAATGACTGCTGGTACTTGGATGCTCCCTCCGGGCAATTGCAAAGAGACCAGGAGAGTAAGGTGGGAAACATTATTATTGGCAGGGGTCGCCTCCTGGTTAGTACGATGGTGAGACTTAACGGCTTTGGCCGGGCAGGTCCGCATCATGTGTCCGGGTTCTCCACAGTACAGACACAGGCTCAGGGCGCGGCGCCGCTGTCTCTCTTCTGGGGTGAGAGATGGGCGCAGCAGGCCTATCGGCATCGGCTCAGGCGGGTTAACTGGTGCGGACGTGGCAGGTATGGGAGCAGTATGACTGGGGACCCGGGGCCTCATCCATGTCGGGCGCGGGACGTTAGGTGATACCGGACCTCGTTCAGCCCGGCGTTTCCGGAGTCAATTTGGATTGTCAAGTTTATGAGGGCGTCCAGGGTCGCAGGCACCCCGACGCAGGCGAGCTCATCCTTCAATGGCTCTGTCAGTCCCAGGCGAAATTGGTAGCGGAGTGCTGCATCTTTCCACACTGTGTCAGCACTCCAACGCCTGGACTCAGCCACATAATCTTCAGCGGGGCATCGGCCCTGTTGCAGGGCGTGCAGGGTGGCCTCGGCTGTGGGGGTCCTGATACAACTTGGCCATAGCATCAAAGAAGGCACTCAGGGTAGCGACTTCAGGCGCTCTTTGTTCCCAGAGCCGATGTGCCCAGGTCTGAGGTTCCCCCTGTAGCAAAGAGATCACCAGTCCCACTTTAGTAGTCTCCAAAGAAAAGGTGCGGGGTTGTAAGCCGAAGTAGAGCTCACAGGAGCTGCGGAAGACCCTGAACTTCCCCCGAACTTGTCGGGAAGGGGGACCTTGGGCTCAGATGGCAAAGCCACAATGGTGCGGGCTGCTGCAGCTCCACTTCCCAATGCAGAGGGAAGGGAGAGCCCAGGACTTGCTCCTCCAGCTGGGTGTAGCCATCTTGCAAGCTCTTCCCCGCTTGTGTAAGACCGGCCAAGTGGGTGCACAGTTCGTCCATAGCAGAGGGTGTTCCCTGCGCAAACTCGAACATGGCTGTCCGTTACTGTTACGGTCCTGGTGGTGGAGTCTGGTGTGTGCAGAAGACAACCGCTCTTGCGCACCCGATTCTGGAACCCCTGGTAGAGCAGACAGGGTGTCCGAGAGTGCGGGATGACACGAGGGCTGGATGGTCACTGGTGGTGGTGTGAATCTCCAGATGGTCTTCCAGGTCAGAAGGATGGTCGTATAGGCTGGGTTGGCAACTGGCTGGCTGAGAGGTACAATGGGATCAGGCAAAAGAGTAGTCAAAGTCCAAGCAGTGTTCGTTCACAGGCAGGCAGCAAAGTACAAGAGGGTCAGGCAAGCGGATGGTCGTGGATAGCCGGGGTCAGTGCACAACAAAGTGCAAACAAGTCCTCAGCACAAGGAAAGCACAACAAAGTGCAAACAAGTCCTCAGCACAGTCTTCTTCTAACAGATGTGTAGGTGGGAATTTTGAAGCAGTGCACATGATGTCACTGCCTGAGCCTCTGGAGACCAGCCAGCCTTGGGTCAGTAAACACAGTCTGTGACTGAACTCACCCCTCTCTCTCTCTGTTCCTTCCATATATCAGTGATTAATCCTTCCTTCCACATAATATATTGATCCTTCCATGTAACATAGTGATCCTTCCTTCCTGCCTTCCACGTGCCATAGTGATAATTTCTGACTTCCATGTGCCATAATGATCCTTCCATAAGCCATAGTGATCCTTCCTGCCTTCCATATGCCATAGTGATCCTTCCTGCCTTCCACGTGCCATAATGATCTTTCCTGTCTTCCATGTGCCATAGTGATCCTTCCTCCCTTCCAAGTACCACAGTGATCCTTCCTTTCTTCCGTGTACCATAGTGATTCTTTTTTCCTGCCTTCTATATACCATAGTGATCCTCCCTTCCATATAACAGTAAACCTTCCCGCTCTCAATTCTCTCTCCCTAAGGGTTGGTTCACAGTGAAACACAAAGCAGGAAAGGCACATTCTATGCGCATTTCCTACACTGCATGCAACCACGCTGCCCTTGTGAGAGAAACAAGGGTGCCATTAACTGTTTGCGGCCACCAAACCACATGGTACTGCAAAACTATACTAGGAGTATTGTAAGTAACTGGTGAGTATTGGGAGTAGCCGGTGAGCAGTGGGAGTAATTGGGGAGTACTGGGAGTAGGTGAGTAACTGGGGAGTATGGTGAGTAGTGTGAGGCTGGTGAGTTGTGAGAAATTGGTGAGGCTTTGTAACTGGGTACTGTGAGGTTCACTGAGAGTTAGTGGGTGTACAAGCAAGCCATGACAGAGAGGATCAGAAGGTGAGGACGCAGAGGGCCGTGTAAATTAGAAATAATATAAAAATAGAGGCAGGAGCTTACAAATGAATTGGACAGAGTAAAATTCCTAATCCCCTAGGATCATCCCCATTAAATTAGTGCGTACGATGCCCAGCGCGTGTAGAGATGCGACTCAGTGCACATCTTGTGGCATGTATGCTTTCCTTGATCATCCGATCGAGGGCAAATACTGCTGCGCAAAATGTGAGCATGTTGCTTCCTTGGAAGCTCAGGTTCTGAAACTAAGGAAGCAGCTGGCAACACTGAGAAGAATCTCCATCCTGAAAGAGAGCTAGGAACATACCCTATAGGTGATGGCAGGATCCAGCACAGAGGTGGGCAGAGATACAGAAGTGCAGGCACCAAAGCATAGTTCGGTGACAGGAAGGGTAGAGGGGGAAGTGCAGGAAAGGCACATTCTATGCGCATTTCCTGCACTGCATGCAACCACGCTGCCCTTGTGGGGGAAACATGGGTGCCATTAACTGTTTGCGCCCACCAAACCACATGGTACTGCAATACTATACTAGGAGTATTGTAAGTAACTGGTGAGTAGTGTGAGTAACTGCTGAGTATTGGGAGTAGCTGTTGAGCATTGTAGTAAATGGTGAGCCCTGGGAGTAACTGGTGAGCCCTGGGAGTAACTGGTGAGTATTGGGAGTAGCCGGCGAGCAGTGGGAGTAATTGGGGAGTACTGGGAGTAGGTGAGTAACTGGGGAGTATCGTGAGTAGTGTGAGGCTGGTAAGTTGTGAGAAATCGGTGAGGCTTTGTAACTGGGTACTGTGAGGTTCACTGAGAGTTAGTGGGTGTACAAGCAAGCCGTGACAGAGAGGATCAGAAGGTGAGGATGCAGAGGGCCGTGTAAATTAGAAATAATATAAAAATAGAGTCAGGGGCTTACAAATGAATTGGACAGAGTAAAATTCCTAATCCCCTAGGATTATCCTCATTAAATTAGTGCGTACAATGCCCAGCAGGTGTAGAGATGCGACTCGGTGCACATCTTGTGGCATGTATGCTTTCCTTGATCATCCGATCGAGGGCAAATACTGCTGCACAAAATGTGAGCACGTTGCTTCCTTGGAAGCTCAGGTTCTGAAACTAAGGAAGCAGCTGGCAACACTGAGAGGAATCTTCATCCTGAAAGAAAGCTAGGAACATACCCTATAGGTGATGGCAGGGGCCAGCACAGAGGTGGGCAGAGATACAGAGGTGCAGGCACCAGAGCATAGTTCGGTGACAGTTAGGAAGGGTAGAGGGTGAAGTGTCAAGGAGGCCGGTCCTGGGCTGAAACATCCCAATAAATACCGTAACAAGTCAAGGACCGGCATTGCTGGAGCAGAGTGACTCCCCTAGCTGCTAGGAGAAAAACTACTCAAGTGAGGGTGGGAGAAAGGCTAAGGGTAAAGAAAGAGATTCTGGTGGTAGGGAACTTAGTCATTAGAAGGACAGAGAGGGGTATTTGTCAAAAAGACAGTAAGCACTGAACAGTATGTTGTTTACCGGGCGCTCGGGTTCAGCACATAGCGGATCTGGTGGACAGATTACTGGGTGGGGCTAGGGAGGACCCATCTGTCATGGTGCACGTTGGCACCAATGACAAAGTCAAAGGAAGATGGAGAATCCTAAAAAAACTATTTCAGGGACTTAGGAGCTAAATTGAGGAGTAGGGCCTCCAAGGTAGTATTCTCAGAAATACTACCAGTACCTAAGCCAAACCAGAGAGGCAGCCAAAGATTAGGGAAGTTAACAAGTGGCCAAGGAGCTGGTGTAGAAAGGAGGGGTTCGGGTTCCTGGAGAACTGGGCTGACTTCTCAGTCGGTTGCCGGCTCTTTAGCAGGGACCAACTGCACCTTAATGGGGAGGGTGCAGCTCTGCTGGGAGAAAAATTAGAGGGGTTATTAAACTAGGTGATGTGGGGGAGGGTCAAGATGTACAGCTAGCCAGCTTGGAACAAGTTTCAGTGAGTGATATTGGTGGACATTAGCGGTAGGGTGGCTAGAATACCAAAACCCAAGGTAAGTAAGTTGACAAATCCAAATTGCAGCCTCATTGCAACTAACAAAAATATGGTACGCGACCAGATAAAATTGCTAGAATTCTGGCTAACAAGATGAGAGATCTGGAGGTGCTAATGTACGAGGAGGATTTCGATTTTGTAGGAATTTCAGATACTTGGTTTGACAGCTCTCATAATTGGCTGGCAATCTATGTGAACTACAGGCCAGTTAGCCTAACATCAATAGTCTGCAAGCTTTTGGAGGGAATGATAAGAGAATATATACACGATTTTAATGTAAACGGTATCATTAGCAGTAATCAGCATGGTTTCATTAAGAATCATCCTTGCCAGACCAATGTATTAACCTTCTATGAAGAAGTGAGCTGCCATCTAGATACAGGAAGGCCTATGGATGTGGTGTATCTGGATTTTGCAAAGGCATTTGATACAGTTCCCCACAAAAGTGTTACTGTAAAAACTAAGGTATGTAGACATGGACCGCAGAGCGAGTACCTGGGTTGAAAGCTGGCTACAGGGGCGAGTCCAAAGGGGTGGTGATAAATAGCAAGTAGTGGGGCGCTGAAGAGCTTTCTCTCTCCGTCTCCTGTGTCCTCTCCCCTGCATGCTGCTGCAGCCCAGCAAACACAGCACAGGAGAGCAGAGAGAGAATAGAGCGGAGGGAGGATCCACTCATCGCGCCGCCCACCTAAGCACTGATGATCGACTCGGAGGCTGTGCCCAGCCCCGGATCCTGCTGCCACCTCAGGGCGGGAGATCGTGGCCACTTGGTGACCAAGTCGGAAGTGACGAAACACGTCAGGGGCGTGGCCATACGACGACCCAGGCAGAGCGAGTGTACACCGAAGGTAACGCTGTGGAGAAGGCGAACGTTGTGGCGATCACTGACTGGTAACACACCGCACGATATGCACCAATGACTGTTTTCAAAAGACTACATGTAAGCGCGATTTTATTGGAATAAAGTTGGATTATTTTAAAGTGATACACTATGAGAGGCTTCTTTATATTTGCCCCCTGTACGAGCCATTAGTCTGTAGAAGGGTAACGGAGGAAGCGGCTGGCTCTGGTGGTTTCTCAGACTGGATGAGCTGATTGCCTTATTAATTCTGGTGAGCCTCAGTGTGTTTGCGTTTTTCACGTGGTGGCACTGGTGGAGGAAGTTCCAGGCTGGAGATATCACGAATATGGACATTTGATTTATTGCTTTGAAATATAGAGCACTTGCACTTTATACATTTTTGAAATATAGCATTGGAGGTTTTCTATACATATGCACTTTATATATGTACCTTATTGTATATGCACTTTTATTGCTTTGGTGGTGATTGCACTGCTGGAAACATTTTTAGTTTTTCTGTTATAGTTATTGTTTGATATATTTAAAGCAGCAGCACACTTTATAAACATTTATATAGTTTCCATCAAGGAGGTTCACTTTTAGCGCAGTGATTCACTATTTATAAGAGCAATAACTTCTACGCAGAATGTGGAAACCTTGCAAAAAAAAAAACAAAAAAAAAAAATAATGGGGTGGGCAGCTACATGGCAAACAAGGTTTAATGTTGAAAAATGTAAGGTAATGCATTTGGGGGCCAAAAAATATGAAGGCAGGTTACCGGCTAAGGGGAGAACCGAGATTCGGAGGGAATTTAGGATGGAAAAGGACCTTGGGGTCCTAGTAGATGACAGACTCAGCAATGGCATGTAATGCCAAGCTGCTGCAAGCAAAGCCAACAGAATATTGGCATGCATTAACCACTTCAGCCCCGGAAGGATTTCCAGCTTTAGGACCGGAGCCCTTTTTGCAATTTGGCACTTCGCCGCTTCAAATGGTAATTGCGCGGTCATGCAATGCAGTAAGTTTTAAAGGCAATATAAAAATAAATATAGCGTTTTTAATTTTTCGCGTCACCACTTGTTTATGGTGGTTTTCTTTCGAGATAAACACCCTTTTTTTCCTGCGTTTAAAGCAAACCGATGACGTAACGTACTGGCGCGTTAATGGTAAACTTCGCCGCTTCACGGTTTAACGTTTTTCCCGAGGCCAGGATTTCGACCTTTAGGAAGGCCCCGACTTCACCAATTACGTACGGTTATAAGACAACCGAAACGAACGTCGTCGAACCGTAATGTACGGTAACGACTCAGACAGTAGATGATCCTGGGGTTCCAG
>BLSH010260202.1:120744-133994 GCA_018402905.1 Glandirana rugosa
GAGTCCTCGGGCGAGTATACACGTTGCCGCCCTGCAAACTGGGCGCCCCGGTGGGTCAGACCAAGCCCCGGACAGCGTCGGTTGGGTCGCGCCTCGATTCCAGACGCGCACGAACTACCGGCCGACCCCTCTGATGGACCTAGATTTTGGGACGGACAGTGGGTCGTGCCGATGAACTAAGGTCAGAAGTAGACAATCCGACAGAAGGTCCTGTCGGCTTCACCTGGGTCTCTCCATGGTGTCTAGGGTTGTCCCTCGGATCCAGATTGAGGAACGTGATCCGTCTTTTTTGACTCGATTGTCTCTACCCACACCCCCAATAGACGGTCACCTCTGACGGGGGACCCTCCCCGACACAGACAATGACAAGAAAAACGACTGACCCAGCCGGCCATCAAGCACGCGCAGACCTTAGCTCCGCGCTGGGTTGGCTGCGACAGGCCCCGAACCAGACTGGGTGGCCCCGCGGGTCAAACGTCCCGCCGTTGCACATATGAGCGGGCTCCTGAGTCCGTGTCACAGTGTTACCATGGCCGACAGCTCCCCCTGGCCTGATGGGTGAGGCAGATCTGTCTCAGGTTGGCTACCCGCTCCGCCCAACTGGATGCGTAAGTACGCTCCCACCAGGATTTGGGGAGGGGGGAGCAGGCAGGTTTCCCCTCTGGGGTGTTAGACCGGCGGGTCGGCTCCTCCCTCCTTCGCTTCACCCCCCTTCCCCCACCCCTCCCTCCGGTGCTGCGCTGTCGCTCTGCCCCCCTGGGGCTCCCAGGGGGGTGTCCAGGGCCTTAGCGGCCCCCCTCCCTTGCCTCATGCTGCTGGGCAGTCAGAGATCGATCGGCGGCCATTTTTCCATGGTCCGGCCACGTTTCCGCCTCTGGGGCACCCGGCGGCCATTTTGGTGTAGCCGCGGCATTCCTGACTGGGGGTTTGGCCTCTAATGTGCAGCGGCGGCCCCCCTCTTGTGGCCTATGCACGTGTGCCGACCTGTGAGTGTTGGGGGGCAGTCCTTGTGGATTCTGGCGCCGTTTTACCCCCCACACAGCGCGGAGATCTCTCCTGTGGGACAGCAGCAGAAGCAGTGGCAAGTGTGGAGGACAGGTGGGCAAGGCAGCAGTAGACAGCAGTAGGCAAGGCTCCTCTCCTGAACAGTTGAGCGGGCAGGTGGTGAGTCTCTCCGGGGTTACCCTCCTGTAGTAAGTCCTGCGCAGCATTTTGGGGGGGGTGCCTGGTCTCCTGGTACCTAGACCTCAGTCAGGTGGCGTGTTACCAGGGTGGGTGTTGCAATGGCAGCCGATGCAGGCGCTTCCCCACCAGACCTCTCTGTGGTTGCAGCCAGCGCTTCAGGGACTGTGATCCCTATTGACGCTCTGTCGGCGGTCCTGGCGTCCTTCGCCTCCCGGGTAGAGACAGCATGTGGGCGTAAGGCGGCAGAAAAGCAGCCCCTACCTCCCCCCTCTTCTGGTGAGGACTCAGACCCTGACGGGGGCTCCACCATGATGGGGACCCCCCTTGAGCTGCTGGATAGCGAGGCCTCGGATTTTACTAACAGTGAGTAGGAATCTGCGGCGGCCACTGCTGCGCACGAGAAGGCACTAGTGAGTGCCCTGATCACAGCGGTGCATGAGACCCTGAAGTTGGATGATACAGCGGGACCCTTGCAGGAGGTCCCCGTCCCCTTCGGGTCGCACAAACCGGCCCGCAGGCTAAGGTTTTCCCCTATGTGTCTTAGCTGGATAAATTTGTCTACAGAGACTGGGAACGGCCTCAGAGCTCCCTTCCCATACCCAAACATTTCTCTGTGTGCTATCCCTTCGAGGACAGCCTGTTGAAAAAGTGGGCATCACCCCCCCCCCCCCCCCATGGTTGATCCCCGTGTCTCGCCTGAACAAGGCGATCATGATCCCTGTGGAAGGCACGCCAGGACCCGGTGGACAGGAAGGCTGGGACCATCGTCAGATCCATGTTTGTTCTGGCAGGGTCGGCCATGCGGCCTGTTGTGGCCTCTGCTCTGGTGTCACAGACACTCACGGAATGGGCGAAGCTGTTACACCGCGAAATGAGCGACGCTAAGGTTCCCCCTGCTTGTGTGGAACTCGCTGAACAGCTTGTCCAGGGGCTTAAGTATCTGTGCGATGCAGGCCTGGATACGGCCCCCCCTGATCTCCAAATTGTCTGTGTCTTCGGTGGTGGTCAGACGTTTGCTCTGGCTGAAATGTTGGTTGGTGGACCAAACATCTAAGAAGGCCCTGACGGACTTGCCTTTACAGGTTGGACGACTCTTTGGGGCCTCTTTGGATGAGATTATTAAGGATCTCACGGGAGGGAAGAGTAACTTTTTCTCCCGGAGTTCAGCAAGAGTATGGAGTCCCGTCGCAAACCAGGTCCGTCCTGTACGGCCCACAAGCGGCTTTTTCGTCCCTTCCGCTCCTCGGACAAGGGCTAGAAGCCCGCCAAGGCCCCCGTTGGGTGGACAGAAGCGTCCCTGGCAGCGTAAGCGTGACAAGCCGGAGGACAAGTCCTCCGTGTGAAGGGCTGCCTCCACCCGCACTTTGGGTGGGGGGACGTCTCCTGTGGTTTGCGGACCAGTGGACTTCCCGCATTTTGGACCGCTGGGTGCACGAGGTGATCTCGTCAGGGTACGGAATAGAATTTCGTTCCCATCCTCCGGACATGTTCTTCGCCTCCAACTTGCAACTGCCCGCTGGCAGGCTCTGTTTGGGGAGGTGCAGGACCTACTCTGTCAAGGGGTAGTGGTCCCCGTTCCATGTGCGGAACGTTTCCATGGGTTTTACTCCAACCTGTTTGTGTTCCCGAAGAAGGATGGGGTCCGCCCGATTCAGGACCTGAAGGCCCTCAACTGCTTCGTGCATGTACAAAGGTTCAGGATGGAGTCTGTCCGCCCTGTGGGAGCGGCTCTACACCAGGGCGATTTCCTGGCTTCCCTCGACTTCAAAGATGTGTACCGGCATGTTCCTATATGTGCTCAGCACCTGCGATTGCAGTCGGGGAGCATCACGATCAGTTGTGGCTTTCCTGTTTGGCCTGGCCTCTGCGCTTTGGGTCTTCACCAAGCTCTTAGCCCCGGTTCTGGCTCTGCTGAGACAGAGGGGCATCGCAATGGTGGCGTATCTGGACGATCTTCTCTTGCGAGCAGAGTCTGCTCCAGCTCTCAGGGACAATGTGACGATCGCCTTGCACACTCTGCAGGAGCTTGGCTGGATGATCAATCGCCCGAAGTCGGTGATGACTCCGTCTAACCGCTTGGAGTATCTGGGTCTGATTCTGAATGCGGCCCAGGCGAAGGTCTTCCTTCCACCATCCAAGCGACAGACGCTTCAGTCGGCAGTTCGGTCCCTGCTGTCCCAGAGGTGGCCCTCCCTGCGCTTTTGCATGCTCGTCTTGGGCCTCATGGTGTCCACCTTCGAGGCGGTCCCATACGTCCAGTGTCACACCCATGTTCTGCAGCGGGTGATTCTGTGAAAGTGGGACAAGTCCCCCTCATCCCTGGATCGGTTGATCAGGGTGGACCACCGGACCAGGACTTTGCTGCTCTGGTGGCTGCGTGCTCTGGCCCTGCAGTTGGGGAAGTCATTCCTCCCCCTCCATTGGACGGTGGTCACGACGGACTCTAGCCTTGTTCAGCTGGGGAGGCGTCCTGGGGCTTTTGTCGGCCCAGGGACGGTGGTCTCCAGAGGAGTCTCGTCTCCTGATCAATGTCCTGGAATTGTGGGCCATCAGGTGCTGCCTCTCCCATTGGACGAGGAGGCTGCATGGGTGTGCACAGCCGTGGCATACGTGAGTCACCAGGGCGGGACAAGAAGCTCGGCTGTGGCCTCAGAGGTAGCTCACATTCTGCGGTGGGCAGAACTCCACGTAACCGCAATCTCCGCCGTCCACATTCCAAGCATAGAGCTTTGGCAGGTGGACTACCTCAGTCGTCAGGGATTGGACCAGGGAGAGTGGTCCCTGCACCCGGACGTGTTCCATCAGATTTGTCTGAGGTGGGGTACTCCAGACCTGGACCTTCTAGCGTCTCCTCTCAATCGGAAGGTGCAGGCCTTCGTGAGCAGGACAAGGGATCCCCTAGCGGACGCGGTGGATGTCCTAGTAGCTCCATGGGCTCGGTAATGGCTCCTCTACGCCTTTCCCCCTCTCAAGTTGCTTCCGCGCCTTCTGAGCAGAATAGAAATGGAGGGCATACCAACCATTCTCATAGCTCCAGATTGGCCAAGGCGTCCTTGGTACGCCGACGTAGTTCAAATGGTGGTGGACGTCCCCTGGTGACTTCCGCTTCGTGAGGACCTACTGTCTCAGCCCATCTTGCATCCTGCTTTACCCTCGCTGGCTTTAACAGCCTGGCTATTGAATCCCAGGTGTTGAGGGATTGGGGTGACTCGGTGATCCCCACCTTGCCTAAGGCACGGAAAGCCACTTCCAGGAAGATTTATCACTGCACCTGGAGGGCTTATATCGCCTGGTGCGAGAATGGGGGGTGGAATCCCCGATCTTTTTCGGTATCTCGGGTTCTGGCTTTTCTGCATAAGGGTCTCGACCAGAAGCTGGCGTTGAGCATGATCAAGGGTCAGGTTTCTGCCCTGGTGATCTTCTTCCTTCTTTTTTTTTTTTGGCGACGCATTCTTTGATCCGTACTTTCATGTGGGGGGTTCGACATGTCTCATCCCCACCCCCCCCCAGGTACGGTCGCCTCCGCTCGTCGGGTGTCTGAGTTGGCTGCTCTATCATGTAGGTATCCATTTCTGGTCCTACACAAGGATAAGGCATTTCTGCGACCTTCACCTTCTTTTCTGCCAAAGGTGGTGTCATCTTTCCATATCAATGAGGACATTGTCCTTCCTTCGCTCTGCCCGCTTCCCTCTCATCCTAGAGAGTTTGCCTGCACCCCCTGGATGATGTTCGGGCCCTGGAAGTGTATCTGGCGTCCATGGCCTCTTTTTGGAAGTTGGATGCGCTTTTTGTAGGGGTGGATGGCCCAGGCAAGGGTCTGGCAGCCACTATTTCACGTTGGATTAGACAGACAGTGACTCAAGCCTATGCTGTGCGGGGTCTGGAGCCTCCTTTCCCGGTCACGGCTCACTCTACCAGGGCGATTAGCACTTCCTGGTTTTTTCGACATCAGGCGTCTGTGTCTCAAGTGTGCAAAGCGGCTACTTGGTCCTCTGTGCACACCTTCTCAAAGTTTTACAAAGTTGATGTTTTAGCATCCTCGGATGCTGCGTTTGGCCGCAAGTTTTGCAGGTGGCCGTGTGAGACGCGTGGTTCCTCAGTGAGGGTTTGGTTGGGTGTAGTTCTGTTGTTCTGTTACCCACCCCTCATTTTTGGCACTGCTTTTGGACGTCCCACTTAGTCCTAAGAGTCGCTGTGCCTGTCGATGAATGAAAGAGAAAGCGGGATTTTTTTTTTACTTACCATAAAATCCCTTTCTCCGAGTTTGTGGACAGGCACAGCACCCACCTCTCTGGATGTTGCACTGCTTGTTACGAACTGAGCTAGCAGAGCTGGGTGTGGGGTTATCTGCCAATGGGGACTGCCCCCTGGGAGGGGCTGTGTCTGTTACTGTTCTTTTTGCTGTTAGAACTGCCTGTTCTGCCTAGTAATCTCCTGAAGAGGGCAGTATGACCCACTTGGTCCTAAGAGTCGCTGTGCCTGTCGACAAACTCAGAGAAAGGGATTTTACGGTAAGTCAAAAAAAATCCAGTTTTTTTATCTTAAAGCGGAGGTCCGCTCACCCTTGCAAAAATTAAAAGCCAGCAGCTACACATACTGTAGCTGCTGACTTTTAAAAATAGGACACTTCCGGTACCTATCCTGGAGTCCAGCAATGTTAGTAACGCAGCTGATGTTTCCATCAGCTGTCGGGTGCCGCCGCCAGTGCCGGTAAGGGAACCCGGCAGTGTAGCCTTTCGGCTTCACGTCTGTGTCCCGTACCTGCACGAGGCACTGCTGCGCTCTGCTACTGGCCTGGCGGTGGGGGTAGGAGGAGGGAGCTGGGCTGCTGACGTAATGTGCAGTGACCCGGTCTCCCAGAAGTGGGGACAGGTTACCAATCAAATACATTTTATGGATGGTATATCATAGTTGCACAGGAAAATATTTGAACTTTTCCTAATGTAAGCATGGATGGAATAGCGTGGATACACATCCTACGTAACATATTTGACTTTAATTGATAAGACTGTCGGTATCATTTTTCTACAAGGCGATTATGGGTGTATTATCATGGTTAAAGATTTCAAGGAACATATTTAATCTATTTCCCATAGGAATATGCATATCATTTTTCTACATGGGGATTATGAGCATGGTTATCATGGTTACACTTATTATGGAACATATTTAACCAGTTTCTAAAAAGATAATTGGTATAATTTATTTTTCTACATGGGGATTATGGGTGTAATATTATGGCTTAACATGCCTAGCAACACAGTTGACCTGTTTCTGCTAAGAACATGAGTATAATTTTCCTACATAGAGATATATTGGGTGGCATATCCTAGATAAACCTTCTAAGTAATGCATTTGACTAGTTTCTGATAGGAATATGGGTATAATTATTTTTGTACATGGGGATTTTGGGTGAAATATCATGGATACACATCTTATGTTTGACCATGTGATCTGTTTCTGATAGTAATATGTGATTATAATTATTCTTCATGGAAATTATGGATGGAATATCATGGTTACACTTAACAAAGAACATATTTAACCGATTTCTGATAGAAATAGTCATAATAATTTTTTTACATGGGTATTATGGGTGGGAATATCATGGTTACACATTCCAAGGAAGCTATTTTAAGGATAAGTTCACATTTTAACAAACAATAATAAATGCACTTTTTTTTTTTTTTTTGCGGGTAAAAAAAAAGTGAATTTGTTATCTCAGTTCAACGGACACAACGCCTCTTTAATCTTGACCAGTGGGTTATATCGCCTCTGCAGGAGTAGGACTAGGCAGAACATAAAACTTGGCTAAGCCCCATGGGCCGTCCTCAGTCAGTATATAACCCCCTCCCTGCTGTAGGTATTCAGTTTTTTTCTGTCTAGTCAGGAGGAAGGACCTAGCTCCTTGGTGGGTGATGGGCTGGATAATCTAGATCCAGTGGTCCCCCCCAGTCCAGCCAGCAAGCGCATGCTAGGTCGGCCGTGACATAGCCTCAGTGGATGGGCCCGCAAGTTAAAAGCCTCGCAGGGTTGCATAGGACCCGGGCTTTGGTCCGAGCCATAGCGTCTCCCTGGCCTACAACCCCCCCCCCCCCACTTCAGTGGTGAGGGTCCCGTCTGAAGCAATACCTGCAGACGTGGAAGGGTAAGTACAGTCCCCCCTCCTTCTGTGCGGGGGTGGGCGCGGGTACTCTCCAGGGATGGTTGGAGCCATGGGGATCCCAGTGTAGGGTGTTCCCCGGGGGGGCTCATGTGCCAGTGTGGGTACAGTACCTGGAGGGGGGTCCCAATGCAGATAGAGCAGCGGAGGATGTGTGCTCTGGAAACCATTTGTTAGCATTTGGCAGTATTCGGCAGCCACTTTCCCTTAGTCTGCTTGGTCTTCGGCTGGCGGCCATGTTGGTGTAGTCTGTGATGTCATGGCCGGCGTCCATTTTCCCTTGGTTTGGAAACAAACAGAGCTGTACAGAGACAGGCCGAGCAGGTCACGTGATTTACAGAGCTTCTGGGCTCTTTCTCTTCCTCCTGGGATGCATGTTTTGGACACGTGGCATGCCGAGTGCTCCGATCTGGCATTCTCCAGTCTGGTGTGGTGAGTCCCTGGGGGTCCCTTCTGTTTACCAGCAAGCACCCTTAGTGGGGGGGGGGGGTCTATAGCAGTACCAAAAACTTTTTTTGTGCTGCAGGCTCTCCCTTACTCCATGGAACCTCAGGGTTGTATCTCCCCCACTGATCCCTTCATGGGGGCACCTGGTCCCTTGAAACCCCAGCTCCCTATTAATGCTCTGACGGTGGTCCTAGTATCCCGGGTGGAAGTGGTGTGCAGGCAAAGGCCTGGCAGGAAGCTTCCCCCGCCTACTCCTGCTTAATCTGTCTCATGTGAGTCTGATGCTGCTGTGGACATGGCCCGTCCAGTGGGACTTGATACCATGCTTCCTGATCTGTCCAATAGTGACTGACTCCTGCATGGTTGCAGCATCAAAGGAATAAACGCTGGTGGACGCACTTGTTACTGCAGTGCGTGAGACTTTAAGAAAGGAGGAGGTGGCTGTCCCTTTTTGTACACACAAGGCACCTCGGGCAGCTAATACCTTCCCTATTTTGACAAGTTTGTCTTTAAGGAGTGGGGACAACCAAAGCAACCTTTTGTGGTCCCAAAATGTTTTGCAATCCGTTATTCCTTTGAGGAATCGCTTATAAAAAGTGGACCAGTCCACCAGTGGTGGACCCTCCTGTTTTCAGGTTGAATAAAGCAATCATGATTCCAGTAGAGGATTACCCGTCTTTTAACCTCCTTGGTAGCTCGGGGTTAATTTTCACTGCCAAAAGCGGTAACCCAGAGCCACACTCGGGATTACACATTTAAATTCCTCCCAATGTACTTACCCTGTCCCTGTGATCCCGCGGTGGCCTCTGGCCGGATCATCTGCCCGATGTATAAAGGTTCGGGCTCTGTTCCCTGCAAGCGGCGCGACACATGGGGGCAGAGCCGGCAGGAATTTCAAAAGTTATAAACGCAAACACACGCAGAATACATTGTAATCTGTTGATTGCATTACTGTTTCAAGTCGTTACACCTCAGATTTGTCCCCAGTGCTTTGTCCAATGCCCTGCCTGCACCTGCACTGTTCTTTGTGCCTGGAAAATTGATATAAATATCGGACTGGATGTAGACACATATATCAATGGGTCTCCAGCCCTGGGTTCCATCAACAGATGGGTGGGACTTTAAATGAGGTGCATGAAGGATGCCCCTCCATCCCGGGTACATGGTGAAAGAAAAAAGAGTTTGGGACTTTATATGAGGCACATGACGGACCATGGAGTGAGAGTATAAACGTATTTAATGACACAGTAATAGTCATGGTACAGAGTAATCAACATATAAAAATTCATATGTATATACAGACTGAGAAGCATTTCATATATGTACATGTATAAACATAGATAGACCAATAGTACTAGCTGCCAGCATAGGTTCCAAGTAAAGTGCAAGATGCTAATCAAAATATGGGTATAAAATTGAATAAAGTAATCCATATATAAAGAGATGTATGAGGTCATGACTGCATCCTAGGTAGGCCCGATGCGTTTCGTGGTAAACACCACTCATCGGGGGCGAATGCGTCAAAAATATCTGGAATAAAAAACCATAGATACTGGATCTAAATTTAGGAAATATAAATGGGTTGTCGGAGAGCAAAATGTATGTAATTCGACTCCCCTACATGGAACAAAAAAGGGGAACCGTGCTGTGTGGTTGATCCCTAGGGCCACAATGGGGGGCCTGTCCCGGGAGCTGAGATGGGGAAACCACGGCCAATGCCTGGAAAATTGAGAGAGTCTATGGCATCCAAAAGGTGTCCCTCTACATCAAAAGCGCTTTTGGATCAGCTAAACTCTGACATTCACAGACATGACTAGGCATGATGGGAATTGTAGTTCTTGAACTACTGGAGGGCCATAGTTCGAGGACCTCTGAGCTAGAGGATAGCGAATTAGAATTGCTTGCAGAATGGAGCGATGGTGATTTGTGGGGAAATTCATCATCAGAGCCTGAAAGTGACGACAGCAATGATTCTGCGACCGAGTGATGTGCGCACTTGGTGCTCAATTGACTGCGGTATGGATCACGCAGCGCCCCCAAGATTCCCATTTACTGGAGCACCTGGTATGAAAGTGGATGTTGAAGATGATAACCCCTTGGCGTACTTGCAACTATTTCTGACCGATGGGGTTATTGAAAAAATAGTTACTGATGCAAACCGGTACCAAGAGCAACAATCAGCTACTACTTATCTGAGGTTTTCAAGAATTAGAAAGCAGGAACCAGTGACCAAAGATGACATTTGGAGATTTCTGGGCCTAATAATTCTTCAGGGAGTGGTGGTGAAACCCCTGCAGAAGTGGTATTGGACAACAAATAATTTACTTGCCACTCTCTCTTTGGTACGGTCATGTCAGAGTACAGGTTTTCCCTGATAATTACATTTTTACACTTCAAAAACAACAAAGAATTTTTAACTACTCATCCTGCCCCAAAACTGAAGAAAATTTGGGCATTCTTTGGACAAATGTCAGTGTTTTTGGTTTGATTGCATTATTGAATTCAATTTGTTCTTATATTTTTGTCATTATTTTATAATTTTTTATATTCTAGTTTTTATAATTTTTTTTTTTTTTTCCATAAGATTTTAGTTTATAATTTTTTGTGTTTTCAAACTTTATCATACCCGGGATGTCTATTAGACTCTTGTTTGGACAGATTTTAAGTGAGTTATTCCTAAGAATTACAGGCCTACAATATAAAACAACAAATTTCCATGCAAAATAATGTATTGCTTTGGCATGCACAATCTTGACATAATCGTACCGCCAGGGAGGTTAAAGACCGGCCGATAGGAAAGCGGAGTCTGTGGCGCACAGCATGTTCGGTAATGTGACCGATCCTGGCCTCGGCCCTGGTGTCTCAGACACTGAATGGGCCAGGCTTTTGCGCCAAGGTCTGGGGAATGAGCAGGTTCCCGCTGCTTATGTTGATCTGGTGGACCAGTTGGTCTAAGGGCTGCGGTTTGTATGTGATGCATCTTTAGATGTGACTCCCCTGCTATCCAAACTTTCCATTTCAGTGGTAGTGATTAGACGTGTGCTGTGGCTTAAGAACTAGTCTGCAGACCAAGCCTCTAAGAAAGCGCTCCTTAATCTGCCCTTTCAAGGCGATCGCCTGTTTGGGGCTACCCTGGATGACCTCATTAAGGGTGTCACGGGGGAAGAGTACCTTCCTGCCACAGTCTAAGAAAGGAAACGGAAACGTGGGCCTTTTTTCTCAGCCCATAATAAATTCTTTCGGGGGCCACCTGGACTGCAGACAAGGGAAACTGATCTCCTCTAGTCTTCCTCGGGACGTTCCAAGTAGTCTTGGTCTGGTAAGCCTAGAGCTGGCTTCTCCAGTCCTGCAGACAAGACCTCTTCAACAGGAAGGTCTGCCCTCACCCATTGCTGGGGTGTGGGGGACATCTTTGCTGGTTTCCAGCTTTGTGGACCTCCTTTGTGAGCATCAAGGGGATCCACAACAGGATTCTTTTGGGGTATCCAGAAAATAGGGCAAAGCTTGCCCATCTCATGGTTTTTAGTCCCTGAATCTCCTTGTGCGGATATATTTTCTGCAAAGGTTTGGGTATGGTCAGGACTACCTAAAGGTCCCCCTATCCCTGTCCAGGGAATTTGTATTACCTAGGTCTGATTTTGTATTCTGACCAGGGGGGTTCCTTCCTCTGGACAAACTTCAGGACCACGGGCTGTGATTTACCGGCTGCTGTCACACGAACAGTTCTCCCTCCCAAATTGCATACAGGTTCTGGGTCCGGTGGTATCCACCTTCAAGACAATTCTCCTTCAGCAGGTTGGGCTCCACAGGAGGATTCCGAGGTTTGTGGCGTGGTCACGGCTGCCTCTGGTAGACGTTGCAGTCGTCCTAGTGCCACTGTGGGGTCAACACCTTCCTCTTCTTTTGCTGTGTCTGCCAAGGATCGAGGGCAGAAGTCTTCTGGTCATTCTGGTGGCCGTAAACGTCCCTTGGGGGCTGTATCTCAGAGAGGACCAGTTGTCCCAAGGGCTGGGCTTCCATCCTGCTTTATAGTCACTGGTTTTAATGACTTCGCTATTGACAGCCAGGTACTGAAGGATAGAGGTTTGTCTGGATCAGTGATCCCTACTATGTTGAAGGCGAGGAAGTCTACTTCTAGCAAGATATACCATTGTATGTGGAAAGGGTACATTTCTTGATGTGAGTCGATTGGCGCTCATCCTCGCTCCTTTTTCTATAGCTCGGACCTTGGTCTTTCTTCATCGGGGCATTGAACAAAAGTTGGCCTTGAGTACCATCAAGTGCCAGGTGTCTGCCTTAGCAATCTTCTTTCAGCGACCCCCTAGCCACCTTCATTCAAGAAGTCCGACACATGGCTCTACCTGTACGATCTCTTTTGCCGCCATGGGATTTGAACTTGGTACTCTCAGTTCTTTAGAAACCTCCATTTGAGAATATTCGGGAGATTCCCTTACCTTGGTGCAGTGTGCTGTTCCTTCTGTGCACAAAGACTGGTATTGGTCTTTCTACTTCTCACCACTGAAATAAGAGACTGTTTATGAACATTCACCTGTTCTTATATTTAGCGCTGCACAAGGTATTTACTCTATACAGATTTGGTGATCAACAAATAGTGCTGGCTGCTGCTTTTTATCTTGAATGCAAACTCTCGTGCCATTTGCTGTAGCGCAAACTAACATTGTTATATTTGCTAAACTGAATAACTAGAGCAGGGAGGGGGTTATATACTGACTGAGGACGGCCCATGGGGCATAGCCAAGTTTTATGTTCTGCTTAGTCCTACTCCTGCAGATTAAGGAGGTGCTGTGTCCGTCGAACACAGAGAAATGGATTTTATGGTGAGTGCAATAATTCTATTTTTTTTGGGGAGCCTGTAAAGCATTGCACCTGCGATCAGCAGATCGCATATGTCATGCAGGCCTTCTGCAGACCTGTCGGTACATCCTTTTGCTCGCACCTCATACAAACAAGCAGATACTCACTGACCGGAAGAATGAATTCACTATTACAGCCCTCAACAGCGCCGTGGTAGTTTACTGAAAGCTATAAGCCAACAGCCGCAAAGGCTTGTAGTTTCCCATTCACAGAGGATTGTGATCAAGTGACGCGGCGGGGCAGGCCATGGGGTTTTTAATTTTTTCAACGAGTGACAGCAGGCACCCAGGAGGGGTACAGCTACAGTGAGCATGTGCCCCCTCCCTGCATGTGGTTTGGGGCGGACATTGGCACCCCCTCCTGGGACTGTTGGACCTGCGGGTTCCCCTCAGTCCCCCCTCTATTTTGGTGGTACGTAACTGGGCCATCTTGTCCCCCTCCACTCTGGGGTAGCATGGTGGGCTGGTGTACTGCTATGTACCTGTGGGGGGAGGGCAGGTGGGCATGCTGCTGGCCTAACAGTCTTCCCGGCTGGGGTGGGCGCTGGCCATTATGGTGGTCCTGTGCCCGGATCAGAAGG
>BLSH010260216.1:0-15641 GCA_018402905.1 Glandirana rugosa
GACCCCCCACCCCTTCAACCTCTGCAGCAATGCTGGCAGCACTCATACATCTATTTCCCAAAGACAACCTCTGGATATGACGCTGAGCACTGCACTCAACTTCTTTGGTCGACCGTGGTGAGGCGCTGTTCTGAGTGGAGCCTGTCCTGTTAAACCGCTGTATGGTCTTGGCCACCGTGCTGCAGCTCAGTTTCAGGGTCTTGGTAATCTTTTTATAGCCTAGGCCATCTTTATGTAGAGCAACAATTCTTTTTTTTCAGATCCTCAGAGAGTTCTTTGCCATGATGTGCCATGTTGAAATTGCAGTGACCAGTATGAGAGAGTGAGAGCGATAACACCAAATTTTACACACCTGCTCCCCATTCCCACCTGAGACCTTGTAACACTAACGAGTCACATGACACCGGGGAGGGAAAAGAGCTAATTGTGCCCAATTTGGTCATTTTCACTTAGGGGTTTACTCACTTTTGTTGCCAGCGGTTTAGACATTAATGGCTGTGTGTTGAGTTATTTTGAGGGGACAGTAAATTTACACTGTTATACAAGCTGTACACTCACTACTTTACATTGTAGCAAAGTGTCATTTCTTCAGTGTAGTCACATGAAAAGATAGAATAAAATATTTACAAAAATGTGAGGGGTGTACTTACTTTTGTGAGATGCTGTGTGTGGATTGCATTTTTTCAAGGCAGCCTAACCTAAACAACCTGACAACTTCAGGATTGCAAAACAAGGGAAACAACAACATCTAGTATGCATTTTTATATAATAATACTAATTATAATTATTATTATTTTATTTTTTTCTTGGCAGTCATATGGATGGATTGGATGTTTTTTTAACGTATAACTGAAGGCAACGTTTTTTTTTTTTAATTTTGGATAGAGTGCAGAGGGATTAGAATGCGTGTCAGGATTCATTGCTGTCTGTACCTCCTCTCTATTTGTCCTGTTTATCATTGGGAGTGAAAATAAAAGAAAATCCCAAATTTTGTGTTGTCCTCAGAAAAGCAATAAAGGGGAAATCTTCCTTTTCATTTTGTTTTATTACATACCGTATGTACAGGGCCTCAAAACTGACAAATCTTATGAAGCTTGGCTGGCCGGCCGCATAACACACAACCACGTTACATCAACTGCAGGATTGCAAAAAAAGTGTACAATGTTTCGGTAGTTATATTTTATGTTAGATATAATATTGTTGAGAAGGAAGAAGGAGGAGGAAGAAGAAAGAGGAGGAGGAAGAAGTAGGAAGAGGAGGAGGAAAGGGTAGGGGGAGGAAGAAGAAGGAAGAGGAGAAGGAAGAGGAGGAGGAAGGAAAAGAAGAAGGAGGAAGAGGAAGGAGGAGGAAGAAGGAGGAGGAAATGAAGGAGGAAGAGGAGGAATAAGGAGGAGGAGTAAGAAGAAGAAGGAGGAGAAGGAAGAAGGAGGAGGAGATAAAAAGAGGAGGAAATGGGGAAGGAAGGGAAGGAAGGAGGAGGAGGAAGAAGGAGGAGAAGGAACAAGATGAAGGAGGAAAAAAGAGGAGAACGACGATGAGGAAGGAGGAGGAGGAGAAGGAAGAAGGGGGAGGTAGAAGAAGGAGGAGGAGGAAGAAAAAGGAAGAAGGGACAGGAAGAGGAGGAGGAAAAAGTAGGGGGAGGAAGGAGAAGCAGGAAGAGAAGGGAGAGGAGAAGAAAGGAGAAGGAGAAGAAGGAGGAGGAAGAGGAAGGAGAAGGAAGAAGGAGGAAAAAAGAGAAGTAGGAGGAATAAATGGAAGAGGAAGAGGGGGAATAAGGAGAAGGAAGAAGAAGGAGTAGGAAGAAGGAGGAGAAGGAAGAAGGAGGAGAAGGAAAAAAGTGGAGAAGGAGGAGGAAATGGAGGAGGAAGGGAAGGAAGAAGGAGGATGAGAAGCAAGAAGGAGGAAGAGGAAGGAGGAGGGGGAGGAAGTAGGTGGAGGAAGGAGAAGAAGGAAGAAGAAGGAGGAGGAAGAAGGAGGAGAAGAAGGAAGATGAAGGAGGAAAAAAAAGGAGAAGGAACAGGAGAAGGAGGAAATGGAGGAGGAAGAGGGAGAATAAGGAGGAGGAGGGGAAGGAGGGAGAAGTATGAGGAAGAATGAGGAGAAGGAAGAAGGAGGATGAAGAAGGAAGACCAGGAGGAAGAGGAGGAGGAAGGAGAAGAAGAAGGAGGAAGAGGAGGAGGTAGGAGGAGGAAGAAGGAGGAGGAGGAAAAAAGAGGAGAAGGAGGGAGAAGTGTGAGGAGGAAGGAGGAGGAGGAAGAAGAAGAAGGAAGAAAGAGGAGGTTGAAAATGAAGGAGGAAGAAATAGGAGGAGGAAGGAGAAGCAAGAAGGAGGAGGAGGTGGAAGGAGAAGAAAGAAGGAGTAGGAGGAGGAAGAAGGAGGAGGATAAAAAGGAAGAAGGTGGTGAAGGAGAGAGAAGTATGAGGAGGAAGGAGCAGGAGGAGGAAGAAAAAGAAAAAAGGAGGAGGTTGAAAATGAAGGAGGAAGAAGTAGGAGAAGGAAGGAGGAGGAGGCAGGAGAAGAAAGAAGAAGGAGGAGGAGGAAGGAGAAGAAATGAGAGGGGGGGAGGAAGAAGGAGGACGAGGAAGGAGAAGAAAGAAGAAGGAAGAGGAAGAAGGAGGAGGAGGAAGGAAAAGAAAGAAGAAGGAGGAGGAGTAGGAAAAAGGAGGAGGAAGGAGGAGGAGGAGGAAGGAGAAGAAAGAAGAAGGAAGAGGAGGAAGGAGAAGAAAGAAGAAGGAGGAGGAGGAAGAAGGAGGAGGGAGGAGGAATGAGGAGGAAGAAGGAGGAGGAGTGAGTTGGAGGAGGGGGGAAGAGGATGAGGATAATAAAATAAATGAAAAGTGTAAAAGAGGTCCTTGATGGCTCATATATAAGCTTCAGTTGTTGGGTGCAACCACTATTCACACCCCCCCGATTCGGTTCGCACCAGAACTTGCGGACACGCAAAATATTTGTGCGAACGCCGTTAAAATCAATAGGACTCAAACATGAAAAATCAAAAGTGCTCATTTTAAAAGCTTATATGCAATGTTATTGCAATAAAAAGTGTATGGGGACCTGGGTCCTGCCCTAGGGGACATGTATCAATGCAAAAAAAAGTTTTTAAATGGATCGTTTTTTCAGGAGCAGTGATTTTAATAATTCTTAAAGTGAAACTATAAAAATGAAATATTCCTTTAAATATCGTGCCTGGGGGGGTCTCCTTTTCTGCCTGTAAAAGGGCGCACCTCTGTGAGGTGTAGAACAGAGCAAAATTACATTTCCAAAGAAAAATTGTCATTTATTATCACGGCTGTAATGTATTGCCGGTTCCCGGCAATATTGATAAAATCACTAAAAAATCATTGCGTTGCCCCCCCAAATCATTGCGTTGCCCCAGACGTTATTGGGAGAGAAGGGGCAGTGCTTATTAGCAAATGTTAAGAAAAAGTTGAAATCTGTAAGTAGATGCACTTTAATCAATGTAAAGTGGTGTTTGGTGAACTTTAATTTGAGTACTCACTCTACACAGACACACTCCACGGATACACTATAATATATTGCAATATAATGGGCCAAACGTACAGTGACGCACAAAACTATATGGCGTTAAACTTGCAGTGACCCACAAAAATATATGGCGTTAAACTGGCAGTAACGCACACAGAAGTAAATGGTGTTAAACTTGCAGTAACGAACACAGAACTATATGGCATTAAACTGGCAGTAACGTACACAGAAATAAATGGCGTTAAACTGACAGGAATGCACTTAGAACTATATGGCGTTAAACTGGAGGTAACGCACACAGAAATAAATGGCGTTAAACTGGCAGTGATGCACTTATAACTATATGGCATTAAAATGGCAGTAACGCACTCAGAAGTAAATGGCGTTAAACTAGAAGTAACGCACTTGGAACTATATGCCGTTAAACTGGCAGTAACACACCCAAACTATATGGCGTTAAACTGGCAGTAACGCACTTAGAACTATATGGCGTTAAACTGGCAGTAACGCGCACAGAAGTAAATGGCATTAAATTGGCAGTAACGTACTTAGAACTATATGGCATTATACTGGCAGTAACGCACTTAGAACTATATGGTGTTAAACTGTCAGTAACACACACAGAAGTAAATGGCATTAAACTGGCAGTAAAGTACTTAGAACTACATGGCATTAAACTGGCGGTAACGCACTTAAAACTATATGGCGTTAAACTGGCAGCAACACACACAGAAGTAAATGGTGTTAAACTGGCAGTAACATACTTAGAACTATATGGCGTTAAACTGGCAGTAAGCACACAGAAGTAAATGGCGTTAAACTGGCAGTAACGCACACAGAAGTAAATGGTGTTAAACTGGCAGTAACATACTTAGAACTATATGGTGTTAAACTGGCAGTAACCCACACAAAAGTAAATGGCGTTAAACTGGCAGTAACACACTTATAACTGTATGGCGTTAAACTGGCAGTAATGCACACAGAAGTAAATGGCGTTAAACTGGGAGTAAACCACACAAAAGTAAATGGCGTTAAACTGGCAGTAACGCACTTATAACTATATGGCGTTAAACTGGCAGTAACGCACTTATAACTATATGGCGTTAAAACTGGCAGTAACGCACTTATAACTATATGGCGTTAAAACTGGCAGTAACGCACACAGAAGTAAATAGCGTTAAATTGGCAGTAACGCACTTATAACTATATGGTGTTAAACTGGCAGTAACCCATACAAAAGTAAATGGCGTTAAACTAGCAGTAACGCACTTATAACTCTATGGCGTTAAACTGGCAGTAATGCACTTATAACTATGTGGCGTTAAACTGGCAGTAACGCATACAGAAGTAAATGGTGTTAAGCTGACAGTAACACACTCAAAACTATATGGCATTAAACTGGCAGTAACGCACTTAGAACTATATGGCGTTAAGCTGGCAGTAACGCACACAGAAGTAAATGGCGTTAAACTGGCAGTAACGCACTTAGAACTATATGGCGTTAAACTGGCAGTAACGCACTTAGAAGTAAATGGCATTAAATTGGCAGTAACACACTTAGAACTATATGGCATTATATTGGCAGTAACGCACACAAGAGTAAATGGCGTTAAACTGGCAGTAACGCACTTAGAACTATATGGGGTTAAACTGGCAGTAACGCACTTAGAACTATATGGCGCTAAACTGGCAGTAACGCACTTAGAACTATATGGCGTTAAACTGGCAGTAACGCACTTAGAACTATATGGAGTTAAACTGGCAGTAACGCGCACAGAAGTAAATGGTGTAAAATTGGCAGTAACGCACTTGGAACTATATGGCATTATACTGTCAGTAACGCACACAAGAGTAAATGGCGTTAAACTGGCAGTAACGCACTTAGAACTATATTGCGTTAAACTGGCAGTAACCCGCACAAAAGTAAATGGCGTTAAACTGGCAGTAACGCACTTAGAACTATATTGCGTTAAACTGGCAGTAACCCGCACAAAAGTAAATGGCGTTAAACTGGCAGTAACGCACTTATAACTATATGGCGTTAAACTGGCAGTAACGCGCTTATAACTATATGGCGTTAAAACTGGCAGTAACGCACACAGAAGTAAATGGCGTTAAATTGGCAGTAACGCACTTAGAACTATATGGCGTTAAACTGGCAGTAACCCACACAAAAGTAAATGGCGTTAAACTGGCAGTAACGCACTTATAACTATATGGCGTTAAAACTGGCAGTAACACACACAGCAGTAAATGTCCTGGTGATAGGAGGGAGTGTGTGACATCATCCGCAGCCGACACTGCAACATACTGGCATGGTGGATTCATGTATTAACTGAAGCATGTTCATTTGTACTGATTGTCAGTGCTTCTCATGTAAGTGCAATTCTATTTTTTATAAATAAATCATTTATAAAAATGATTCTTATTCCCCTCGATAGAGGGCTAAGAGCGCATGTGATCCTTTATCTGAGGATCCATACAGGGAGGTGAGCGGCCATCCTCTTACTGGTGGTGGTTAACACTGAAGCATCTGTTTTGGCATGATTTGCACCTGTGGTACTTTCATCTGGAGCACTTGAAGCCTTATCTATCTATGAACTGTGTATTTTACCAAGTCTATGTTTGAAATTGGGACTATTAATATTTGAACCTATAGCGCTGCACTCTTGTCATAACATAAGTAACACACTTAAGACTATATGGCGTTAAACTGGCAGTAACGCACTTAGAACTATATGGCGTTAAACTGGCAGTAACGCACACAGAAGTAAATGGCGTTAAACTGGCAGTAACGCACTTAGAACTATATGGCGTTAAACTGGCAGTAACGCACTTAGAACTATATGGCGTTAAACTGGCATTAATGCACACAGAAGTAAATGGCGATAAACTGGCAGTAATGCAGTTAGAACTGTATGGCGTTAAACTGGCAGTAATGCACTTAGAACTATATGGCGTTAAACTGGCAGTAATGCACTTAGAACTATATGGCGTTAAACTGGCAGTAACACACACAGAAGTAAATGGCGTTAAACTGGCAGTAACGTACTTAGAACTATATGGCGTTAAACTTGCAGTAACGCACTTAGAACTATATGGCGTTAAACTGGCAGGAACACACACAGAAGTAAATGGTGTTACACTGGCAGTAACATACTTAGAACTATATGGCGTTAAACTGGCAGTAAGCACACAGAAGTAAATGGCATCACACCGGCAGTAACACACACAGATGTAAATGGCTTTAAACTTGCAGTAATGCAATCAAATAGACGGTGTTCAACCGTCGCTACACTGACGCTATCTGAGCTGTCCCTACTCTAGCTATACACTAATGTAAAGATTACTCACACGGTCTCACTGCACTGAAACTATCTGAGTTGTCCCTACTCTACATATACACTAATGTATGTATGAATGCCATGGTCTCACTACACTAGACACTAGAGTGAAACTATCTGAGCTGTCCCTACTCTAGCTGCACACTATGCAAAGCTGAATGGTCCGCCTCACTACACTTACACTACCCCTAGACTGACACTAAACTAATATTCTACACTTACACTTGAAGCAAAATAGCACAGTATAGCACACTAGCCAACTAATAGCACTGAACAGAGCCCTGTTCTATCTCTCTCCTGCCGAAATCACACTGAAAATGGCTGCCATTAAAAGAATACTTTTATACTGTGGGGCGTGAATGAGATGAGCCATGATTGGATAAAGTCATGATGACAGTGTCCAATCATGACTCTGACAGTGCTCTGTGCACTGGTTGGCTGAAGCTTTCACTGCTTCAGCCAATCAGGGCTTGCAATGCATTGTTAAGTGCCGCATTGCATTTTGGTCCATTCAGGGGGCCGAACAAACGGTCAAAAGTCCTGTTTGTTCGGCTGTTCGTCGAACAACCGAATAGCGAAAGTTCGTCCCGAACTTATGCTCGGGCCAAACCGTTCGCCCATCCCTACTGGTTGGACACTTAAACTTCAAATGTGGCTCCTTGACATCTGGAATTCTAGTGACATCACAGTCTTCTTATTCAAGGTAGAACGGCTTTGAAAGGTTCCTGTGTTACTTTCCTACTCAGTGGGTTACTTACCCTCTTCATTGTGAGGCACAGCTGCAGTCTGCTTCCTTTTGGCCTAAGTAGTACTCCATAGCATCCAGTATTTGCGGTAGGGAGGGAGAATGGAGAAGTACAGCCTCTTACAATATCTTTTCATTGCTGGAGGACAAGCCCACTTACTTGGCAATTAGGTCTCTTTCCCATTCTTTTCAGGGAGTCTTTCTTTTTTCTGGATGTTCAAAATGTTGGGGACTACTGAATTTGGTTAAGGTTTTTGTAGTTTTATTGCATTAGTGCCATTAGGGCAGGAAGTAAGGTTAGGATTACCTTTTGCATATCTTTCTCTCAGGGTCCATTTCACAAACAACTATACTGGCTGGACACTTAAACTTCAAACATGGCTCCTTGACACATGAGGTTATAGTTGCATCTAAGTCTTGTTATTCAAGGCAGGACAGCTTGGAAAGGTTCCTGTGTTACCTTACCACTCAGTGAGTCACTCACCATCTCTATGGTGGGGGACAACTGTCGTCTGCTTCCTCTAGGCCTACTTAGAACTCCATAGCCTCCAGTATTTGTGGTGGGGAGGGAGAGTGGAGAAGTAGGGACTCTTATGAAATCTGTTCATTGCTGAAGGACAAGTACACCTACTTGGTAATAAGGTCTCATTCACATTCTTGGCAGGGAGTGTTTCTTTTTTCTGGATGTTTAGAATGTTGGACACTAGTCATTTTGATGGTTTTTGTAGTTGTATTGCATTAGTCCAATTAGAACAGGAAAGAGGGTGAGGACTAGGTTCTGCATATCCTTCTAACTCTCAGGGTCCATCTATCTCAGCACTATAGTGGCTGGACACTTAAACTTCAATTTTGGCGTGTTGACATCTGATATTCTAGTAGTATCTCAGTCTTATTATTCAAGGTAGGACAGCTTGGAAAAGTACCTGTACTACTTTCCAACTCAGTCAGTCACTTACCATCTCCATTGTGTGGGACAACTGAAGTCTGCTTCCTCAATGCCTAAGTAGAACTCCAGAGCATCCAGTATTTGTGGTGGGGAGGAAGAATGGAGATGTAGGGTCTCTTATGAAGTATGTGCATTGCTGAAGGACAAATCCATTTACTTGGTAGCAAGGTCTCAGTCACATTCTTCTCAGGGAGTGTTTCTTTTTTCTGGATGGTCAGAATGGTGTGCACTAGTCATTTTGGCTAATGTTTTTGGCACTAGTGCTATTAGAACAGGAAGGAGGGTGAGGATTAGGTTTTGCATATCTGTCTAACCCTCAGGGTCCATCTTGCACAGGACTTTACTGGTTGGTTACTTAAACTTCAAATGTTGCTTCTTGACATCTGAGGTTCTAGTAGTATCTCAGTCTTATTATTCAAAGCAGGACTGCTTGGAAAGCTCCTGTGTTACTTTGCCTCTTAATGGCTTGCTTACCCTCTCCATTGTGGGGGACAACTGCAGTCTGCTTCTTCTAGGCATAAGTAGAACTCCATAGAATCCAGTATTTGTGGTGAGGAGGGAAAATGGAGAAGTAGGGTCTCTTATGAAATCTGTTCATTGCTGAAGGATATTCCTCTTGACTTAGGGATGCCAGCTTGTATATTTGGTGTGCTGGGTTTGGTATCCATTGAAGGAGGAAAGAGAATAAATAATTTTAAAATTATTATATAATTTAAAAAATATAGGAGAGAAAGAATGGTTTGGTGACTCCAACCCAGTAAGAGGGGTCCTAGAAGAGAGTCAGGTTTAGTACTGTCCGGTATTTTTTGGAGTTTCTTACATTACCACTGACAGTTCAACCTCTCTTGACCTAGGATGACGTTATCCTCCATTAAAAAGAATCCATCTGGTCAGCAAGTTTGAGGCATTAACAAGTTGCACCTTTTGGCTTGCGGGCAAATAAAACAAATAACGAAAAAGAGCGCTATTTGATCTTCTACAAGCTCTCTACAACTCGTTTAACAGGCCAACTACGACAACACCAAACTCTACGCAAAAACCATAACCTAATAGAATAAAAAAGACATTATTCCTTGGAAAGAGTTACTAGGGCCAATTCCTATGAATTCTGATCCACTTTGTGCAATCTGTGGGTCAGAGAGTATCAGTTTAACGGTTTTGTTCCAGAATGTTCATAATCCTTAATAATAAAAGAGCCCCAGGCTGCTAATTACGCTGAAGATTTGGAATAGCTTGATGTTCCTTCCCGAGTATTAAGAACCAGCCATGACTGAATGGAATTTACTGTATATTCACTTATTACAATTTCAAGTTGGAACCATATTGAACAAACAAGGTTGATGAGGAGGAATGTGAAGAACTGACTGGAACATTTCATGATGGTGGACACTGGACAACAATGTTTCATAACATATCAAAGACTGGCTTCTTATTTTTGACATGGTAGCATAAAATATTTTTGGTTTAAGTCACTCTGTACCAAGTAAAATTTCACCTACCTGCCCTTACCACTCACAGTTTGTTTGGATAAATTTAGGTGGCCAAGAAATGCAATGGTTAAATGACCAAAGAAATTGGGACAATGACCTTCTAGCTATACCATGCTTGAAGATACCCAGAATATACAAAGTGGAACATTTATTAATGCAATTGCATCACTTGTGCATTGTGCATGCAAATATGTTAGTGATGCATTTTGGGCTGTTCTGCTATTGCCAAATAGCAACTGTCCGCCTCTTTTTTCTGGTGTGTCCCTACTGAGAGTGAAATGCAATCTCAGAATTGTTGCAGAACTTAGAAGTGCTAGGGATCACTTTTGAAACACACAGATATGCTCATTTTTCATATCAGCTGATTTATTACACAAGTCTATAAATTGTGTCTGTGAACTTGCTAGCAATGTTGACTACTTCAGGAAGAGTAATTTCCCTAGCACAGTCCCTTCCCTCCATACACATCATAGTATTCTCATCTTCTGGGATTGTATAATTACTCTCTGTGCTGGGCCAGCATATTCACCATTTACCTCTCTTCATAATATTTTATGTAGCTTCCAGGAGTGGAGCAAAGGGCAATATGGAGCAGCCATTCTCAACTAACGTTCTCTAGGGTTCTCCTAGAAGTTTCTAGTGGTTCATTGAGCAGTGGTTAATTGACCTCCGATACCAGAGGAGGAACTAGAACCTTCAGGACCCCACTACAAGCGACCACGAAGGGCCACCCTGAACCCCTGCCGGGGCACTTCCCTTCAGGTCCGGGGCCCTTTTCACTGATTACGGGGCCTTTTACTCTTTCTCTTTACTTTTTTTTTAAACATTTTATTTATTTTCAATTTTGTTATTTATTTTTTTTTTTTTAAAGTTTCTAGGAGCCCCGTTAGGGGATATAGTGAAATATCAGGGGTCTAAACAGACCTCTGATGATTTACCTTTGAGACAGAGAAAGGGCATTAAGGACACAGCCCTCAATTTCCATCTCTGCAACCTCAGCTGCACAGAATGCATGGACAGGAATAGCTCTGTACAGAGCTTCCCGTTCGTTCACAAACCAAAGCATAGTAAACACAGTTACGGATCACTTACTGTGTCCATTTCAAAAAGGTAAGGGCCAGTAAATTATACACCTTCCCTGCTCTCTATGCTGATACATCCCCCAGTGCTGCAGGGGGAGGACCAGGGGAGCACACAGAGGCCTGGGGGCAGCAGAAGACAAGTAACCTGGACAGGAGTTGTGGCAGGGGTGGCATATAGAGGGACCGATGCCCTCCATTTTCCTCCTGCAGCCATTGAAAGCCTGCTTCTCCTCCTCTCCCTCCCGCAGGCATTTAGCGGCTTCAGGAGGAAAATGGAGGGCATCGGTTCTAGGCTCCCAGGTGTAGCGGAGAGCCATATGAGCCCCCTGGAGCATGGAGCTGGGTCACAATTGCAACTACTGCAACCCCTATAATTATGTCACTGTCCCAAATGATGGTGCTTCCATAGTTCCAGGGCCAATGCCACTTGACAGAGTTAGTTCTATGACACCACTGATCTTTTTAGCGATCTGTAAGGTTGGCAATCTTGTGACCATTGTAAGAGGGAGCATGTTTTCTACTATTTACCCACATGCCAAATAATTGGTTTTAACAGGGATTCAACCAGACCTGAAAATAATTTAAGGGTTCCTCTGAGGTAAAAATGTTGATTAAGGCAGCTATATGGTGCCACTTGAGTGGCAATCCAGATTTTGCTAAGGAAGCTGACATCACAGCCAAAATGGAGGTAAAATGGCAGCATTGTATGATAATAAGTAAAAATATGTCTAGGAATTCCCGTTAAGCCAACTGATACCTCTGCATGAGCTGGCCCATAACTCTGCGCATCATGCATGTTTGTGAATGCGCCTCAATGTCAATGCTGGTGCCAAATGGGCTACTTAAGGCTCAGCCTTATTCTGCATCATTGCTGACTTAACCTATTTTCCTGTGTCCGAACCTAAGCTGCCATGTGCATATAGGATCTTTTGTTACTGACGTGATCTGGACCTGATCTTGTGCTAGAGACACACCTCTAATTAGCCTCATTATTTTACAAAACGAAAAAGGGTCGTGGACCCTCTAGCTGCACTATAAGGAATACTCAGTGAGAAGTGGAAGGCTTACCTGAGAATCGCAGGCCAACAGCCGGTTCATGGTAGAGCAGGGCAGCATGAGACAGGCTAGACCTCACTGGATCTGTAGAGCAGAGTAAAAGAGGAAGGTTCTGGAAATAGAAATAGAATAGACCTGGAATTCACATCAGGACTCTCTGAAATAGGCAGGCGGTCCCACGCAAGAATGGATGACACAGGATCTCTCAGGGCCCTGAGTCTAAGAACCAGCTAGTATTCACCAGGAACCCCATCATAGAGGTTTGGGCTTCACTGTATGCTGACCCCTATGTTTATCCTGGTCAAGTGCCATGGACCAAGAGGTGGAGGTCACTGAGAAAAGTACAGAGGCCAGGGTTGGCTGTGGACACAGATGATCAGGAGCAAGGACAGTAGATGCAGATAACCAGGAACAAGCCAGAGATCAGGTCAGGGCAGGCAATAGACATGTATAACAGGAACATGCCAGAGGTCACGACAGGCAGGGCATACACATATTCAGGAACAAACCAGAGGTCAGTACAGGCAGGGCATACACATATTCAGGAACAAACCAGAGGTCAGTACAAGCAGCAGGTACGCATATCCAGGAACAAGCCAGTTAGTCAGCCTTTGCAGAACTAAACCCTCCTATTCTTTACAACCAAGGAAGATGCCATCTTAGGCTGTCTTTGATCTGCAATTGCCATGGTCCTGCACATGTGATCAGTTATGATACCAGCCAATTGATAGCTTGCTAGTCTGGTTAAAAAAAAATAATAATTATAAAATAGGAAGGTGGTGGATATATAGCCAAAACCACGCCCCAAAGATCAATATATGCAAATTGTTTAGAATATTCTGACTTTTCTGGTGCTTGTGGATTCAATACAACCCAGGGTTTGAAAATGTATCCATTTTTTTTTAAACCAAATCAATAAAATCATTGTACAGTTAGAAATATTCCAAGCCAGGCAAGCTCATGTACTGATGTACAAAGGATGGCAGCAGCAACAGTCACCTGGGTCCTACACATAGGTCTGTACTAACAATGTTCCTGGATACTTGGATAAGGAAAGGGATGATCGGCACTCAGGATGACATCCAAAAAATGGTATTCCTTTATTAAAAAAGACATGTGCAACCCTGTAAAAACAGCCTATGCGTTTCGGATGTTGATCCTTAGTCATGGCCATGTTTATGCTGTTTTTACAGCATTGTACATGTCTTTTCAATAAAGGAATATCATTTTTTGGATGTCATCCTGCGTGCTGACCATCTCTTTCCTTACTCTGATACAACTGAGGTGTCAGCAGCCTTGAGGTCTGAACGCCGGGTGAAGCTGTTATGTGGGAAGGTTGTAGCATCTACACACCTGTTTTTCCTGGATACTTGGACGCCTCCTTCCAATATCAGACAGACATTTCTCCAGTGAACTCTCCAAATGTCAGGCTGCCTAGAAGGGCACCAGTCCTTCAGACCGGGAACTTCTCCTGGACAAAAACAGGGCAACTCCAGACCCTAGATGATTTATGTGTTCTACAGCCACCTACTGGGCACACCTCCCCAGGGGTTGACTGAAACCCCATAAATATTCAGACTGCCCAATAGACCTGCTCCACTCCTGTGTTCTGGAGCCTTCTAGAAGGCAGGGAGATACAATCAAACCAGCAGCCTGATTACAGAGGAACGACACTTCCGCCCTACCGGTTTCGTCAAAACTGACTTCTTCCAGGGCATGAAGGTTGTCTCCCATCACCGCAATAAAATACAGATTTTAGCAAATCACTGTGCGGATTCTCGGCCATCCAGGCCCCACCTCCTTCCAAATAGAACTGCTCTCATATAAGATGCTTATAATGTATATTTTATATCATCATTATGGTATGTTTTTCATGTGTTGATTCCTGTAATGTGGATTCCGGCCATCCACGCCCTTTCTCTGGTTTTCTTTAATTGTAAAATGCCCGGAAGGGAGATCGTTTTTTTCTGTCCTGATATGGTATTAGGGAGAAGGTGTTCACTGGCTGCGCCTGGAGCGCAGATGAAGGGAGTTCCGTTTGTGCACATGTCTGGTTGCGTGAGCACGGCGTCATACATCCTGTTATGAGGATGGACAGCCGTATTAACGCGGCCGTATTCAGAACAAGGCGTGGTACAGGCCCGACATCTTGTGGAACGCAAATAAAGGGAGTTCCTTTTCTACTCACGCCTGATGGGAAAAACATGAGGACGCATGTCCGGTTTCCGGGCGGGTTTTGAGAGCAGTTCTATTTGGAATGAGGCGGGGCCTGGATGGCCGAGAATCCACACAGTGATTGGCTAAAATCAGTATTTTATTGTGGTGATGGGGGACGACCTTCATGCCCCGGAAGAAGTCAGTTTTGACGAAACCGGTAGGGCGAAAGTGTCATTCCCAGGTCACCGCTGCTTTTAGATGTGGATTTATACCTTTTGCGCGCATTTCTTCTGGATCCTGTAAGTGCATTCTATATATTAAAGGAGCTTATTTTAAACAGTTTTACGCTATTGTGGCCCCTTTTCATTTTCATTGGGTACAACGTTGACGATACATTCGGGAGATAGTGTTGGAGGACATCTACCCAAAGGGCTAAGTAGAGGCCAAATATCTACACAGGCGTTCCCCGACCCTCCGTGATAGGGGGTCCTGGGGCTCTGGTAAGAGCGCACCCTGACTGGTGGTGGATTCTCACATATGATTGGTGTTAATGGTGGAAGGCCTATATATACCTTTTATACACAATAGGAGGAGGATATACATCTCTCTGTCTCACTGGGATTGTCATACTTGATGGACTTTTGGATTCACGTACAATAATTTTCACATTTATTTGGACATTTTGTTTTGCAAGTTTTTTTCTATTCTTTTAAATTTTTTACACAAGCGCATTATATTTGTTATTAATTGTTTTAGGTGGAGGACTCACACCATATATTGCTGCTGTGTCACCTTTAGAACTTTATTTTAATGAGCTTTTTAGGGTAGCGTGGACATTTCTTATATCTCAATGATTACAGAGGAGCCAAAGAAACTAAGATTACCTAGCCTAGAAAAATGGGAGTGCTTTAAGAACATATTAAATAAAGGTATTGGCCAGTGCATTCTTAGGGGAAATAAATTCAACAGAGCGAACAAAAGTCCTGGGTTGCTTAATTTCAATGTAAAATTGCATATAAAAGCAAAGGAAAAAGCCTTAAAAAATACAAGGCTAAGGGATCATCATCAGCATTCCTATACGAAGAATGCAATAGGAAATGTAAGGGTGCAATCAGAGCAGCTAAGATAGAACATGAAAGACACATAGCGGAGGAGAGTAAAAAAAAGCCCAAATAATTCTTTAAGTATATAAATAGTAAGAAAGAGAGGTCTGAACATATTGCCCCAATAAAGGATGAGGAAGGGAATCTGGTTACAAATGATGGAGAAATAGTGAAGGTTTTGAATTTATTCTACCCCTCAGTCTTCACAAGGGAAACGGGGGGGGGGGGGGG
>BLSH010260216.1:40425-52748 GCA_018402905.1 Glandirana rugosa
TTATTTTGTTGGGAAAGATCTCGTCGTTATATGTAACGTCACTAAAATCAATTGACGAAACGTTTAAGAATGAAAAAGGATATGACATCTATGACTCTACCTGATAATGACAAAAAAAAATGGATATTGACTTACGATTGACCCCTCTAAGATTTGTGTTAATCAGGGTCTCTTTTACACGTAGATACGTAGGGGTACCTGCATGGACTACCATCTCAGACTGAATACGTCATCCGTTGGAGAGAATACCGGGACCAAGGTCTTGGGGACCATCTCGTCTGGTCACAACGGTTGGATGGTCTAAGTAATAGTCCATCTCAGTATCTACAGTATAGGAAAAAGTAAGAATTTGCAAAGCAGTTAACTAAAATCACTGCAATGTATATTGCTGCTCTAGAAAGGGTTGTTTTATTTCATGAAAGTAGAGTTTCACTTTAAACGAATGTGGCCTGTAGTCTACTGAGGTCAAATATGTAAAACACAAAGTCAAAGACAGCATGCCTTTTCTGCTTGAAGCAATCCCATTATTAGCTAACAAAGGTGACAACCGAAGGGTTGGCGGCTGTACAAAATGGCGTCATTGAGCGCATACGCCTAAGACAGGAACCTTCTCTCCAAAAATCACATTTGTGTTCAAAACTGTCCAAAAGCATTTCTGGAGGTTGTGTTTGGGCATAAACAGCCCCTCATGTCACAACATGTCAAGGTTGAATGGAGCACGTTCTCTAATGCCTTCTCTCTATATTAGCACTTAGCACTGGTTAGAGTGGATTAGCGGTAATGGTTGTCCTTCGAGAACCGCATAATGGAAAAGATCATTTAAGTTTACAATTTGCCTGTCATTCCCATCGACCCAACACTGGATAAGGTTGGGATTGTTTATGATTCGTATGATTTTCCTATCGTCGGACTTTTCATTGTTGGGATTTTAAATGATGTCACATCAAAATATCATTTCTTCTTTCTGATTTTCTTACTTAATGCTTCCCGTGAAGGCAGAATTATGCACAGCACTGCACGGCCATCAAAGTGAGCAGTCAATGCGACTTCTAAAAATGGCAGTTTTCTCTTCACCTTAACTCCACAGTGTGCTTTGGTGCTGATTCATGTGGTCTGAAGAAGTTTTACCCTGTCCAGTAGTATGGGTCCCTATTGGACAGAGGGAGAAAACCTTATCCAGTGACAGCAGGTTTATTTGAGGGTGGTTCTGACCAACTAGCAGGGGAGTGGTGACCCACTGCATCTTGGGTGAACACCTTCATATAAAAGGGAGCGCATGGGCTCAAGGTGAGGAGTTCCAGCCCACCCAAGCCTGAGGGGTGGAGGTGTATGTGTTTAGCTCCTGGCTGCTAGGCCCGATGGGCTATCCAGGAGGCTGCCCGCTGCTAGGCCTAGTTGAGGCCTATCCGGATACTGAAGCTGCAACCCACAGTTCTTTCCTTGTATTTGGTCTGATACTACAGTGGCAAAGTGTCGCTTGGAGGTTGGCAGAAAGGGCTACTGACTGTCCCAGGACATGGTGTGAGTACAGAACTGTAAGAGGATCCCTGAGACTGTGTGTGCTAGAATTTCCCCTGCCCTCATATCAGCTTAATTGGGTGTGCCAGCTAGAAAGGAGACTGGAGAGTGTCTTGAAGAACCGAGTCCAGCTTCTGTCCTTACTGCTTAACAAGGGACCTGTTCTGCTAAAGTCAGCCTGCCATAAAGTGCCTTTGGTAGTCGGCTACACGGAGTTAGAAAGGAGACACTGGCGAGTGTCTTGAAGAGGCAAAGTCCAGCCTGTCCTTGATTGATTGGAAGGGGACTTGTTTCACTGGAGTCAGTCTGCTGTGTGAAGCCACTGACCGCCTGCTGTACAGAACCTAGGGAGAATTGTCCTCAGTTACAGTCAGTTAAAGAGGTTGTCTACCCATTTGAAAAAAAAATAAAAAAATGACAGCCTGTAAGACAACAGCATAATGAGCTAGTATGCACCGCATACTAGCTCATTATGAAATACTTACCTTGAAACGAAGATCCGACCGGGCTGTTCGGTCCCCTCTGTGGGAGCAGACATCTTCCCTCAGATCTTGCTTCCGGGTACGCGGCTCTGGCACTGTGACTGGCCGGAGCCGCGAGACGTCACTCCCGCACATGCGCGCGGGACCCGTCTCCCCGGCAGTGTCCGCCCCCTACTGCCTGGCCTCTGCCGGGACATACACGGCGCATGCGCCGTAACTCCAAAGCATTTTGGAGAGGGAATATCTCCTAAAACGTACAGGTTTAGGGGATATTAATTTTACCTACAGGTAAGCCTTATTATAGGCTTACCTGTAGGTAAAAGTAGTAAAATTGTGTAGACAACCGCTTTAACTTGGAGTATCCCATACCTATCCTTCTCCTATCCAAGTTCAACAATAAAGCATTGAAAATTCATCCCCTAGACTGGTCATTGGAAACGAGCAGCATTGTGTGTGCACCTGTCTGTGTGAAAATGCTATAGCGACTGGCTGCAAGAATATTCAGCGGGAGGCTCGGGAACAAATATAAATGTCATTAGCAGCTCCTCCGGGGTTACCGCTACATGAGGAAAAAAAGAGAGCCTTTAATCTGGAACCAGCAACCGATACCTTCTTAGAAGTAGCAGAAGCTTGCTACTTCCATAACTCCCAACTGTCCCTGATTTGGAACAATGTCCCTCTGTCCCTCATCCCTCTTCATTTGCCCTTCATTTTGGTTTGATGCATATACCAATGTATAAAATGCACTATTTGTCTATCAAAAAGTGTCTTACAGTGCTAAACCTTTCATCCAATTTCTAAATTGCTGCATTTGTACATTTAAAAAGCCAATATAAAGGAATAGTAGAGGTAAAAAAAGCACTTGTGGGTTTAACTAATATTTTTTTTTGTATAATTCTCCTTTAATGGGGGCGTGGCAGGGGGTGTGTCCTATGCCTACATAATTTTTCTAATAGGTGTCCCTTGTTCCCATCTCAGAAAGTTGGGAGGTTTGTACTTCTCCAGTAGCAGCAGCAGCAACCTTGATGACCTTTCTTTTTGATGCTTTCCCAGGCTCTCCATGAGTTCCTGATCCATAGGACCTCAAGTGGCAGAGTAACCTGTGGTATTTCATCTCTTCTTCTCCTGTAGTCTGCAAGGCAGGGCCTCAAGCAACAATACGCTCTGGGCAGGAAGGCTCCTTTCATTCCCGGTCCTCTGCTCCAAGCACATGCATTGGCCTCAGCTGCTCCTCAGAAAACCCTCCTCAGGCCGCAGCCCAGGGGGAAAAGAGTGATCATTTGGCCCTACTCAAATATTTATACTTACCCCTCGGCCCCCAGCATGCACCAGTGTTAATAAACCTCTTAGGCCTCATATACATGGGCGTTTTTAACACCACGTTTTTGAGCTGTTTTTACAGATTAAGAACGCCACACCATGTTATTCTATGGCCTCTTATATAGGCATTGACGTTTTTGAGCTGTAGATGGCATCAGCGTTCTTAACCACTTGCCAACCGCCAAGCGCAGGTTGACGGCGACAAGGTGGCTCGATATCGCAAACCGCCGTCATATGACGAGATCGTGCACTGTGAGCGCGCGCCGCCGGAGGCGCCTTCGCGCGCTCACTGTGTTCGGGGGGGCCAGGAAGCGGGTAGGGTGGACTCGATCTCCGCCGGGTACCCGTGATGCCCCCGCAGTGAAAGAACGGAGGTCCGTGTAAGTGAACACGGATCTCCGTTCTGTGAGAGGGGGAAGGGCTGTGATCACAGCCTTCCTCTATATGGAAGCCGTGATCACGCCCCTTCCCCTGCCAGTCAAACACTAACACAGTTAGAACACACCTAGGGAACACAGTTAACCCTTAGAGCGCCCCCCCAGGTTAACCCCTTCACTGCCAATGGCATTTACACAGTAATCAGTGCATTTTTATAGCACTGATCGCTGTATAAATGCCAATGGTCCCAAAATTGTCAAAATGGTCCGACATGTCCGCTGCAATATCACAGTACCGCTAAAAATCACAGATCGCTGCCATTACTAGTAAAAAATAAAAATAAATAAAAACCCCAGAAATGAATTCTCATCATCCATAAACGCTGCAACTTTTGCGCAAACCAATCAATAAACGGCGATTGCGATTTTTTTTTCATCACAGATATGAGGAAGAATATAAATCGGCCAAAAACCGTTGAAAAAAAGTTTTTTTATATATTTTTTTTTTGGATTTGTATTTTAGCAAAAAGTAAGAAATTTGTTTTTTTTTTTGTAAAATTGTCGCTCTTCTTCTGTTTATAGCGGCGATCAGAAATGACGCAGCGGTGATCAAATACCACCAAAAGAAAGCTCTATTTGTGGGGAAAAAGGGACGCAAATTTCGTTTGGGTACAACGCCGCACGACCGCAAAATTGTCAGTTAAAGCGATGCAGTGCCGAATCGCAAAAAGGGGCGGTCATGTATAGTCGGCGATACAGCCGACGGTGCAGTGCGCAGGTGCGAGATTGAGCGGTACATGGTGGTTATCCATCATGCACCACTTCCAGGAAGAGATTGCAGAAGAGTGTGGATGGGCTTCATGTGCCCACACATAAGATGGGGAATCACAGAACTGAGAACAAGAAAATTGTAAGTAATAATTGTACTAATTTGCCAGCCGCAATCTTAGGGAGGAATATCATTATACAGCTAATATAGATCAAGACAGTGGATGCCAAAAAATTGTATGTGGCCGGAACTGCGCTTTAAGCTGTAAATCTAACGCAGGACTTTCGTGTTCCGAAGCTGCAGCGTTATGGCGTTTTTGACGCTGAGCCGGCAAAACGCTCACTAACGCGATTTAGCGTGATAGCGGCGTTAACCGGCGTTTTTAGCTCCAGCGTTTTCTGTTTTAAAATGACCAAAAATAGCAGAGAGATTTTTCTAAACAAAGCGCGAAGTGCTGATGCTCAATAACGCACATTAACGCCGATACAAAACGCAGAGGAAATTGTGTTTTTAACGCCAATTTTTTCCTGGCGACGGACCCGTTTTTTCCCACAAATAGAGCTTTCTTTTGGTGGTATTTGATCACCGCTGCGTCATTTCTGATCACCGCTATAAACAAAAGAAGAGCGACCAGTTTGCAAAAAAACCCAAATTTCTTACTTTTTGCTAAAATTCAAATCCAAAAAAAAAATATAAAAAAACTTTTTTTTTTTACCGGTTTTGGCCGATTTATATTCTTCCTCATATTTGTGATAAAAAAAATCGCAATCGGCGTTTATTGATTGGTTTGCGCAAAAATGGCCGTGTTTACGGGTGGTGAGAATTAATTTCTGGGGTTTTTATTTATTTAATTTTTTTTACTAGTAATGGCGGCGATCTGCGATTTTTAGCGGTACTGAGATATTGCGGCGGACATGTCGGACGTTTTTGACACTTTTTTGGGACCAATGACATTTATTCAGCGATCAGAAATATAAATGTCCACTGATTACCGTATAAATGTCATTGGCAGTGAAGGGGTTAACCTGCAGAAGGAGATCTATTATTATTATTATACAGGATTTATATAGCGCCAGCCGTTTGCGCAGCGCTTTACAAAAATGAAGGCAGACAGTACAGTTACATCACAATTTGGTACAATAGGAATCAGAGGGCCCTGCTTGTTAGAGCTTACAATCTAAGAGGGAGGGTCAATTGATACAAAAGGTAAAAGCTGTGGGTGATGAGCTGATGTAGAAAGAAAGAGTATTAGATAGAAGCAGGATAGGCTTCTTTAAAGAGAAAGGTTTTCATTGATCGTCTAAAGATCGATAGATTAGAAGACAGTCGGACTTATTGGGGTAGGGAGTTCCAAAGGATGGGAGAAGCTCTCGAGAAATCTAGGGGTTAACTGTGTTGCCTGGGTGTGTTCTTACTGTGGGGTGGCTGGGCTACCATGGGCATGCGAGATCTAACTGATCCCAGTGACAGGGACCAGTAGATCACCCATGCCCGCACTGTCAGAATGGGGAACCGCCGTGTTTACATCGGCGGTTCCCCGTTCTTTGCCTGTGCCCGCTCATCGCGGCTCGCCGGTGGACATCGGGTCCACCCGAGCCGCGGGCACACTCCTCAGGAGTGTGGCGGGCGCGTGCTCCCTAGCGGCCATTCACAGATCGCCGTCTTTTTACGGCGATTTGCGGCCAGCATCCACACCGCCGCCGTAAATATGCGGGAGGCAGTGTGGAACTGGTTAACAGCTTCCTTCTTTCCTTCCTTCCTTCCTTTCTTTCAGTTGTGCAAATATTTTGCAACAAAAAAATTGCAAACATTATCTTTTTATTCTATAGGGTCTCTGCTTTCATAAAATAGATAATGTCCTGGGGTTTTAAGTAATTTTATGGCCAAAAATGCTCATTTTTACATGCGTGCAAAAAAAAAATAATAAAAAAAACGCTCTAGTGCCAAACTAGTTAAAGTCGATATAAACTTTGGTATTTATTTATTTATTTACTATTAAAATTCTGTGCTCACCTTATTTTCATCCATGTATATTCTCTTCCTGTCCACATCCACCCCGGCGATGGTTCTCATGGCGTTGTTTGTTGATGGCGACAGCAGTAGACTATGCCTGTGCAATACCCGTTTATATGGCCACTTACCTTATCGTCATAGGGAGCATGTGGCTAGGATGACACCGCAAGACATCAATTAGGAGACAGGGACAGACTGCTGTCACTCTATAACAGGAAGAGGGCAGGCAAAGGTTAAGCCCCTGCATAGTTAAGCCTGCTAGGGGTGTCATGGGGGTGGGTCACCCTGTTTTATATAGAATGTCTGCTTGGCAGGAGAATTGATCTCAAGCAGACATTATGTAGGCTGAAGAAAAGTTGAGAAGGAAGCCCCTCGGGGGTCGGACACTTGGGACACTCCCATTTGAAGAAAGCTATGGTGCTGTGTAAAAGTTTTAGGCAGATGTGAAAAAATGCTGTAAATGAAGATAGCTTTCATAAATAGAAGTGTTAATTTAGTTAGTTAGTTTATTTTTTATCAATTAACAAACTGGAAAGTAAATGAACAGAAGAGAAATCCAAATCCAATCAATATTTGGTGTGGCCGCCCTTTGCCTTCAAATCAGCATCAATTCTTCTAGGTAGACTGGCACACAGGTTTGAAGGAACTCGGCAGGTAGGTTCAGGGTCGGCCCTACCATGGGTCCCAGTGGGTCCAGTGGACCCAGGCAGCACTTTGCGAGGGGCAGCAAATTGAACCACAGCCACCTCTCCTTCTATTCTATTTACCCACCAAATTGACAACCAAGATTTTTTTTCCCAGCAGTTTTGTGTGTCATGATGACAACTGCCCCCTAGGGCTGCTCCGCCTGCCCCTATACTACCCTACCCCATTCCTATACTCCCTGGCCTGTCTATATACTATCCTTGCCTGTCCATATACTACCCTAGCCTGTCTATATACTACCCTAGCCCATTCCTATACTCCCTGGCCTGTCTATATACTATCATAGCCTGTCCATATACTACCCTAGCCTGTCTATATACTACCCTAGCCTGTCCATATACTACCCTAACCTGTCCATATACTACCCGAGCCTGTCCATATACTACCCTAGCCTGTCCATATACTACCCTAGCCTGTCTATATACTATCATAGCCTGTCCATATACTACCCTAGCCTGTCTATATACTACCCTAGCCTGTCCATATACTACCCTAGCCTGTCTATATACTAAACTAGCCTGTCTATATACTACCCTAGCCTGTCCATATACTACCCTAGCCTGTCCATATACTACCCTAGCCTGTCTATATACTACCCTAGCCTGTCCATATACTACCCTAGCCTGTCTATATACTACCCTAGCCTGCCCCTCTACTGCCCTAGACTGTCTAGATATAACCCTAGCCTGTCTATATACTACCCTAGCGGGCTCATTTACTACCCTAGCCCACCCCTATACTGCCCTAGCCCACCCCTTGGAATTGAACATAATGGTATGTCATATAATTTTATAATTTTGCATGTAGACAAGGTGCTGTTGCATGATAATTTAGTTTTAGTTTTAATTATCATGATATAAAATAATAGATGTGGAGGGCCTTTTGGTGGGCGTGATTTTTTTTTTTTGGGGGGGTGGGTAGCATTCTCATTCTTGGACCCAGGCAGCAAAATGTCTTGGGCCAGCCCTGGGTAGGTTGTTCTAAGCACAGTTCTTCTGTGGATGTTGGCTGCCTCAAATCCTTCTGTCTCTTCATGCCATCCCAGACAGACTCCATGATGTTGAGATCAGGGCTCTATTGGGGCCAAACCATCACTTCCAGGTCTCCTTGTTCTTTACCCTGATGATAGTTTTAAATAACATTGGCTGCATGTTTGGGGTCATTATACTGCTGCAGAATAAATTTAGGGCCATCACACACCTCCCTGATGGTATTGCATGATGAAGAAGTATCTCCCTGTATTTCTCAGCATTAGGGACACCATTGATCCTGACCGAATCTCCAACTTCATTTGCAGAAATGCTTTCACGTACCTGGTGGACAAGTCTGACTTATGCAGGGGATCACCTCTCTTGCGGCCCTGGTTCGAAGACCCCTGGTAGTGGAGACAGGGAATCCTGGAGCACAGGCGGGCACGAGGGCTGGATATAGTCTCTGGTGGCAGCTGAGAATCCGCTGGAGCTCGTGCAACAGAAGGGTAGTGATGCAGGCCAGGTCGTTAACAGGCTGGCGGTGGAGTGCAGAAGGATCAGGCAGGCGGGTGGTCGAGATCAGGCAGGGTCGGCAACGTGCGGGCAACAAAGGTACAAGGAGCAGGCAAAGAGTAGTCGTAGGCAGGCCGGGAGTCAGGGCAGGCAGACAGCAAACAAAGTCCAAGGGGAGCCGGGGTCACAGATACAGGAAGTAGCACACGAGTCACAGGATACTGGAACGCTGTAGAACGGACAGCATCCGCTGCAGGTTCCCCCATGCTTCAAATAGGGCCGTCTGGCGCCACTTCCGGCGCGTGTGCGCGCACACGCGGTTGCACGCATGGGCGCGCGTGGACGCGCACACCACCGTTGAAAACTGCAAAAGGCACCCATGTCCTCTAACAAATGCAGCCCCAAACTTGCAAGGAACCTCCACGATGCTTCACTGTTGCCTGCAGACACTCATTATTGTACTGCTCTCCAGCCCTTCACCAACAAACTGCCTCCTGCTACAGTCAGATATTTCAAAGTTTGACTCATCAGGCCAGAGCACCTGCTGCCATTTTTCATGCATAGGACATGGAAACAAGGCTAAGTGGTTTTAAGAAAAGCATCGGAAAAGCAAGTGGTCTGGACAATCCTTTATTATGAAAGATCGTCGGGTATATGGCGTGTGGGCCTTGGGCCAGGAGAACGGGAATGACTATGATAGCGGAATGGCTTTCTAATACAAGTATATATGCACCCTGCCCAAATCCTGTGGTAAGGAAAACAGGTAAGGTACTCTTGGCCAGCTTGACGGGAAATGGCAGCGAATCCTGGCTACTTACAAGTGTCTGAACAAGGACCTCCATAGTAAGACCACCTGGGATTATTTTAATGAAAGCAGCAGTTTTACAAAAATGACTTTGGAAATGACATGACCATGTTAAGGCTTATAGGAGATTTTATTGATTGGGTTTACTTCTACTCTAAGATCATTCCCTCGTAGCTTTGTTAAAGCAAAGCTGGTCTTCACACAATCCAACTGCAGATCTGTTTGCATTCTGCTGTGGGAGACTGGAGCAGGCAGCCAACAGTGAAAACTGAAACAGGAGTAAAATGTATGGGAATCAGCGAAAATATATTGTAAGAAAACACCCAGGGCACAGCGGTGGAGGGAATGTATGCAACGTACATAGAAACCGATAAACATTGCGTGAACTAAGTCACCAATCATCTCGCTTTTAAACCACACTTCCATCCTCCAGAGTCTCGACAGTCCATCCAGCATCTGAGCGATTTACCTGCGTCGGTTTCCCGCCAAGCTGTTTTGGCCAAAGTTACGCCAACAATAAACAATGATTCCTACGGTGACTTAGCAATAATAATGCTCCGTAGTGTCATCCATGACATCTGTTCATAATCCACAAAAACCATCATTGTCTATGGACTTGGCCAACAAGAAAGACTCAGCTTCTCGTCTACAGCGGAATGCGATCATTAAAGATCGTCTTATTCGGCCTTGTCATCTCTAGAAAGTTATTGTTCCCTGGACGTTGCAACATCTCAAGCATTAGAGTCTGCTTTTCCTCCTACAAGCCTTTCCAGTATTTGTCATCACTTCATCCACGTACAGTAAGTGCTCTCGATGGGAGTTATGCAGTTTTTTTGAGCACCACCAAAGGCGGACATCCATCACCTTCGAAAGACGCCCATGGGCTGCGCCAAGCTATTCCTATCGGGCAGAGTTGGTTAAATCATTTCATTCTTTTTTCTGGTGGGGATGTGTCGGTATTTATAGTCAAAGCTATTGTCAGGCAGACGTCAGAAACATCTGGTTGGGTTTTAGGTGATGCCAAAACATTTGCAGGTTTGACACGAAGCCAACATAACTCACCTTGGATCTCATTTTAGGTGGATGTTATTTTGTGTCAGTCAACAAAGGCCATATGGACCTGACTACATGCTATGAGGAGCCAGGAGCAAGGTTGCACAAAGGACACACACATATGGGTGCAGGCTGTAGGCCTCAAAAACTGCTATAAAGGGACAAATAAAGAGTCATTATTACCAGAACTCAGTCTCTTTTCCAAAGAAATGCTTTATTTGGTTTTACAAGTACAAAAATACAAATTGCTATATAAATAGAAGACATAGAGGACATTGTGGTGTGGGTAAAAGGTAAAGTGCGCAATCAGAGCAGAAACTGGTATCTCAAAAATGATAACAAGGACAACCAGGGATTTTTCCAGTTAGAACATGTCAGAACTCCATTTACTCAGCTCTGGGACTGGCCCTGCACTCACCGCTCAGTATAAATGGACGGAAAGGTGGGGGGTGAGTTCTTGTGCTATATTTTCTGATAGGGATGAGCTCAGATGTGTTCAGAGTCCAAACCTGCCTGAGCTATCCCACCAGGAAGCTGTCAAGGCCAACACCAATCTTAGGTGGCGGAGATATTCCTTGCAGTCACATTAATGCAAGGGATGTGTGAATACATGCGGCTGCAGGGCGAGGCCGGGAATGGCACTGCTGCCTATGATTGGCTGTCAGTTTTGACAGCTTCCCAGCAGGATAGCCCATGCAGGTTCAAACTCATGAACAAACCTTCCTCAGCTTAGCCCTGTTCTCCGACAAAAAAGCCTTGACAAAAACTATCCTTTTGTATAAGTAAAGTGAATAAATGAGGCGCTAACTCAAATAATAAAGAAAGTAGACAGATCCTAATCCCGATAATTAAATGAGTAATGTGAAAATAATCATAAATATAAATAAATTCCTCAAAAATAAATGCAATAAACATCACAATATATAAAGTGTATGTCCATAAACAATGTTCAACAGTGATAAATAACAGCCCGCTGATGAAGGCACGTGATTGCCGTAACGCGTATGGGGAAGGGACCTGTTGTGACGTCACCCGCTGCTATCTCATGAGGATCATCGGCCGAACTGTCTGCATGGATTGATACCAGCACGGGACGAGCCGTATGTGTGTTGTGTGAGGAATCCATATGGATACGTTATGTTCAAGATGGAACCTTTGTGAGAAAAACTGTTTATTAAAGCCTTTGATTTTATCTACGGTCTGCACTTAGTGCTTCTTTTTTATTCGTTTTATACATCCTATGACGCTGAATTGAGTCTGGTGCAGAGTGGTGTTGGTGAAACATATCTGCAGGGTGGAAGGAGATCTCCAGAGAGATTGTCTGTGCTGATGATTTAACCCTTGAGTGGGTAACACCCTTTTGACCCTCTAGTGAAAGTGGGGTCTGAACTTGAGGTGAGCGCAGTATTAGAGTGGTGGAGTGATCTTCTCACCTACAGTGTGGATTTTGAACACCTTTGGGACATTCCTGCATGCCCGTACTGGACTTTTTTCATATATGATTTATTGTTTGTTCCTTTTAGCTGCACTGCATCCTGCTTTTTTTATTTAAATAACAACAACCATCAAAAAAAGTGCTTGCGCCAAAGTCCTGATAAAAAATGTGCAACACAATGCAAAAATTCAGTTCGTAAACAGTATCTCACAAAAGTGAGTACACCCCTCACATTTTTGTAAATATTTTATTCTATCTTTTCATGTGACAACACTGAAGAAATGACACTTTGCTACAATGTAAAGTAGTGAGTGTACAGCTTGTATAACAGTGTAAATTTGCTGTCCCCTCAAAATCACTCA
>BLSH010260216.1:68296-89600 GCA_018402905.1 Glandirana rugosa
CGGGTCTCGGGCGGACATCGAGTCCGCCCGACCCGCGGGCACGCTCGCGCAGCGTGCGGCGCGCGCGCGCCGCCGCTGCCACCAGGGGGCGCGCGGGAGCATGCGCAGTGGACGACGTCCATGGACGTCGTCCGGGCATTTCAGGTCCGCGCTGGAGCCGTATTTCGGCAATAGCGCGGACCTGGAGGGGTTAACTGGTAATTGTGTGATCAAGCAATACTTTACCCAAATCACATTTATATCATTTTTTTCACACAAATAGAGCTTTCTTTTGGTATTGTTTGATCCCTACTGAGTTTTTTTATTTTTTGGGAAAAATACAGAACATTTTGAAAAAAAAAAATCTTTCTGATGTAAAGCATATCTACTAAAAAAATTGAAAAAAAATCGAATTTCTTCATAATTGTTGGCCAAAATGTATTCTGCCACATGCTTTAGATTTAAAAAATCTCAATAAGTGTATATTGATGGGTAATGGAGGTCATGGGCGGCGTGGCACGGCACCCCCTCCCCCCCCAGTCCGGGCCCCACACTTAACCCATCTCACAGGCAGCGCTGGGGGCAGTGTCAGCTTCTCTCCAGCTGCTTGTTGGCTCAGTTCCCGTCTTCTCCCTCCTCTCCTCCGTGTGTCTCCTCCCTCTTTCTCCAGCCAGCCAATCCAATCGGATCCCCTTCTGGGTAATAGGGTGACGGGTCTCATGACCCGCTTCCTGATTGGCTGGGAGGAGATTTAGTGTTACAATAGCAAACATTCATTTGCTATTGTAACACAATTGGGTGGGCTCGGTGCGCCGTGCTCTGCGCCCCAATACCTCCCTTTTTTGAAGCCTATTAGAGTCTCTAGCTCTAATCACATGCTTAACCCCCCCCCCCATTGGAATCCATGCACCCAGCACCCCTGCATGTAGATCAGGGGGCTGGACGCATGGATAGGGGCGTGGCGCCCATGTGCCCCTAGTGGACCAGCTGCCACTGCTGTGTTGAATGTCAACACAGCCGATTAGCAGGTCCCGGTCGTGAATCATTGGCTGGGCCTTGCTGATAGGCTCCTATTGTGTACAATCACAGCAGGTGCAGTGCTCGGGTGGCACATGCGCTCGCCCAATACCTGGAAGTAGGCAGCAAGTAGTTAAAATAAAGAAAAGTAGATTTTTTTTCTGACAAGCAAATTTCCATTAAGCAATATTGAGATGCTGTTATTCACAATTGGATAAATCAATTTTGCTGACGTTCATCCTTATTGGTCCCTACTGTATTTAGGTTTCCCCTCTGGTGAGGAATGTGCACCTGGAAAGAGGACTTCTGTACCCCTGTGAGGGTACACCTTCTGTTCAAACTTTTCTGGCTAAAAATAAAGTTTGGATAAAAGAATGTTTACATTTTGCCAGCTCTTGACACCTGTTGTGTGTACTTGTTTTATCAGACCTCTGCCAGTACCAGTATTCTGTTTGTGCTGACTGTCTAATCCAGCAGACCGTAAATTTAAAATGTAAGCTTGAGCTACTGATCTTTGTGAACACAGATAATTTTCAGCAAGACAAATAAAGCTAGTTTGGCAAATATGTGAAGCGTATCCTGGGACTACATGGCTGGCTAGATGTCAAAATAAAAAAAAATTCACACAGCATATTGCATAGCTCCCAACTGCTTCCTGATTTCAAGGAACTGTCCTTCATTTGGAACAAAGTCCCTCTGTCCCTCTTTCCTCCTCATTTGTCCCTCATTTTGTCTTTCAAAAAGTGTTTCCCAGTGCTAAACCTTTCATCCAATTTCTATATTTTTGCATTTGTAAATTTCAAATCCAATATAAAGTAATAGTAGTGTACAATTCTCCTTTAAGTGAGGCGTGGCAGGGGGTGTGTCCTATGCCTACATACTTTTGCTAATAGGTGTCCCTCATACCCATCTCAGAAAGTTGGGAGGAATGATATTGAATTCATTTGAATTTAGCTATTGTATTGTTTAGTATTGACCAAAACAAAGAATAAACAATACACAAATCACCATGCATTCCCGTTGGCTTCTGTTAAGAAGATAATTAATTCTCACCACTCCCCTACCCATGCTGCTGATCGTTGATGTGTTTTTGAGAAACATCTACTTGAGGCTATTTAGAATTTGAATTTAATAGCTCCCAGACTTCCAGATGCCTGATCTCCCATCATGTTTCGTGGTTCCTCCCGCTGTCCCCTATGTCACTACTGTGTCCTTGTTAAGATATCTGTGGTAGGTAATGCATGCACACCCAAGGCATAGAGTCTAAGTTGTAGCTTGGTCTTCACTAGAGCACCCCATAAGGTGTGTTGGGCCTTTGGGACCCTGGAGCCAATTTGCTGCGACCTGACCAGGTTACGGCCTTCAAGATTGTCCCATTGAGGGGTCAGGACAGAGTACCAAACAACATGAGAACAAGCCAAAGTTGGGGCAGGAGGCAGGCGAGAGTGTATCCAGTCTCCAGGCAAAGTTTGAGACAAGTGGCAGGCGAGAGTGTAGTCGGTGCCAAGGCAAAGGTTAAATTAGGTGGCAGGCAATAGATTAGGAGGTGTCTGAGTAAACATTGAAGCAGGTGGTGGGCAACAGAGAAGTAGGTGTCCAGGCAAAGGTTGAGGCAGCTGGCAGAAAAGAGAGTAGTAGGTGCCCAGGCAAAGGCTGAGGAAGTAGTAGGGTTGCCACCTCATCCAGCAACCCTAGGAAGGAGGCAGGAGGGAGTGTAGTCAGTCTCAAGTCAAATGTTGAGACAGTTGGCAAGCAAGAGAGTTGTAGGTGCTCAGGCGAAGGCTGCAGCAGACAAGAGTACAGTTGGTCTCCAGGCAAAGGCTGAGGCAGGAGGCAGGCAAGAATATAGTCGGCCCCAGTCAAATGTTGAGACAGGTGGCAACTTAGCAAGAGATATGTACAGAAGGTTGGCACTCCAAAACTCCAATGCAGTACATTTATTGATATGTGCAGAGATAATACATGAACAGCAGATGCGGTTCGGTGGGACAAACCGCCTTGGTCACAGCTTACCAAGAGAGTAGTAGGTGCCCAGGAGAAGGCTTAAGTAGGCAAGAGTGTAGTTGGCCTCCAGGCAAAGGTTGGGACAGGTGGCAAGCAAGAGTGTAATCAGTGACCAGGCAAAGGTTAAAGCAGGTGGTGGGCAAGAGAGTAGAAGATTTCCCGACAAAGGTCGAGACAGATGGCAGGCATGAATTGGTGCCCAGGCAAAGGTTGAGGTAGAAGGTAGGCAAGAAAGTATCTGGAACAGGCAGAGTCAGGAACGGTGGTAAAAAACACAAGTGGAGTTGAGCAGTTTGGTCAGCCACCAGAAGGGAAGATATTTAAATAACTTCCAAGGGCTGAGAGAATGTCCAGCACTGGTGATGCCAGACAATGCATGCTAACACATGTGCGCCAATATGCTCAACATGCTTACACTTGCCTGTACAGATGGGTAACCTAGAGGTACAATGACAAACTTAAAGTGAAATAGGGCTCAGTGGGAGGAACACCGTTGGAAACTAGGAATCTGACACTCCCGGAAATGTTGATTTCTGAAGATTTATCAAGTGAGGGCTTCTCTGAAATACAATGACAATTAGCAGCGCAAGCAACGGGCGAGATGAGTATTAATTTAACCTTTTATGCAGGGGGCGCTTTATTTCATTATTTATTTTCACAACAAAGTCACTTTAAGTGAAATTCCACTTTTGATGAAAAAAACACTCCAGGGGAGCTATATACATTTCAAATATTTTAGAAAAAAATATTGCTGATTCATACTTTTCTGTTCTGAAAATATTGATGTAAGCTTTGCCAAAACTTTTTTTTTTATTAAACTGACAGCTTAGCAGGGTTTTTTTCTTCTTCATTAAATCACTAAACTGAGACTTTTTTTCTTAATTGTACTCCGGCAAGGGATTTAAGTCTAAAAAAAAAGAAGCCCTGCCTGCTATACTGTCCCTATCTCTGGTGCTGTCCCCTAACAGTAACACCTTTCTGCCACTAGATGTCCTCAGTCTTGCATGTTGAAGGACGGACACGTAGTGCCATGCAGGTTGTCATGTATTACCAATGCTCTGTCAGTTTCTCCTTACCATCTGCTGTAAGATGCCTGCTTATAGACTGAATTAGCAGCAACTCCTCCCCTTCTGATCCATATGGCTGTTGTTTGAGGTTTCAATCAGAGACAGTCTGTCTGAAAGGAAGCAGCTTTTGGTACTCTTACTTTGAAAAGCCCATAGTGGTCTTGTAATCCTTCAGCAAGTGTCCCATGTTTATTTGTAGCAGAAAGACTGTACATCAGGACCTGGATCTGAACCTGCAACCTCTGCTGTGTCTGGCAGTATCTCTTCTTGCTGAGCCACCCGAGATGCTGGACAGTTCCCTGCCTGATTCCTTAGACAATCTTGCCTTGTGTCTTGAACCTTGAACTATTTGCTCCTCCCATAACTTCCTATATAAGCTATGCATTTGCACTTCCTGCTTGCCAGATTATTGTGCTCTCTCCAGCCAATATCATGGTCTTGTCACGCTCCTGCTCCCGTATGTATCTTTACTACCACTCGTTGTTGGCCTTTGGCTTGTTCCTCAAATACGCTTCTGCTGTAAGAGGCCTGCTTACAGACTAAAATAGTAGTCACTCCTCCCCTTCCTATCTATACGGCTCTGTCTGAGGTTTCAATCAGGTACAGTCCGTCTGAAAGGAAGCAACTTTTGTGCTCTTACTTTAAAAAACCCATAGTGCTCTTGGAATCCTTCATCAAGCGTCCCATATTTATTTGTAGCAGAATTACTATTGTGGCATTATGAAAGGCAAGGTGATGGATGGACGATATGTTTCACCTTGCATGCGTTCATCTTCAGGAAACTAAGGAGGAATCCAGTCCGGGTTTTACCAGCCACCTTGGCAGGGTGGGTTCCGGACCGGATTTTGCGGTCCACTTGTGCCCATCAACAGGTGGTATAAAGGAAGCTGACCTGGATCAGATAATGGCTCTGACCTGGGACTCAGGAGCCATCAAGCCTGAGAAAAGCTGATTAAATGAACTTTGCTTTGTGACTGAAAAAAGGTTTGCATTATTTTTGTTTTATGGGTGACTGGGAGAAGCCCTTCACCTCTGAGTTAGGAAAACTGAAACAAGGATTTATTTTCTGTTTTGTTTATTTGCTTTACCTGCAACCTTTTAAAATAAACCTGGCTACAAGTCAGATTTTAAGAAAACCTGCCATGTGAATTACCCTTTTCCATGGGAAGGTGATCCCCATTGAGTTAATCTCTCACACAATGTACATCAGGACCTGGATCTGAGCCTGCAACCTCTGATGTTTCTGGCAGTATCTCTTCTTGCTGAGCTACCTGAGATGCTGGACAGCTCACTGCCTGATTCCTTAGACAACCTTGCCTTGTGTCTTGTCTCTCTTGAATCTTGAACACTTTGCTCCTCTCATGAGCTTCCTATTTTAGCCACGCCTTTGTACTTCTCATTTACCTGATTATTGTGCTCTCTCCAACCAATATCTTGCTTGTCATTCCTACTCCTGTCTGTATCTTCACAACCACTCATTACTGTGACCTGGTACCAACACAGCAAAACCCATCTCCACCATCAGGAGCTCTGGTGAACACCAGTTAGTGGTTAGACCCTGCACCTCAGGCAAGCCAGCAGCATCTGACAGGGTGACCTGCTTGTATACCTGTCCTGCTAGTCGGTGGGAGTCTCTCTACTGCTATAGCTCCTGGTCTCCGAGCCTAACCCCTGACTGTAACAATATACAGTTTCTCACAAAAGTAAGTACACCCCTCACATTTTTGTAAATATTTTATTCTATCTTTTCATGTGACAACGCTGAAGAGCTGACACTTTGCTACAATGTAAAGTAGTGAGTGTACAGCTTGTATAACAGTGTAAATTTGCAGTCCCCTCAAAATAACTCAACACACAGCCATTAATGTCTAAACCGCTGGCAACAAAAGTGAGTACACCCCTACGTGAAAATGTCCAAATTGGGCCCAAAGTGTCAATATTTTGTGTGGCCACCATTATTTTCTAGCACTGCCTTAACCCTCTTGGGCATGGAGTTCACCAGAGCTTCACAGGTTGCCACTGGAGTCCTCTTCCCCTCCTCCATTACGACACCCCGGAGTTGGTGGATGTTAGAGACCTTGCGCTCCTCCACCTTCCGTTTGCGGATGCCCCACAGATGCTCAATAGGGTTTAGGTCTGGAGATGCTTGGCCAGTCCATCGCCTTTACCCTCAGCTTCTTTAGCAAGGCAGTGGTCGTCTTGGAGGTGTGTTTGGAGTCGTTATCATGTTGGAATACTGCCCAGCGGCCCAGTCTCTGAAGGGAGGGGATCATGCTCCACTTCATTATGTCACAATACATGTTGGCATTCATGGTTCCCTCGATGAACTGTAGCTCCCCAGTGCCGGCAACACTCATGCAGCCCCAGCGGCATATGGTCTGAGCACTGACAGGCTGACCCCACACACCTTCAACCTCTGCAGCAATGCCGGCAGCACTCATAAGTCTATTTCCCAAAGACAACCTCTGGATATGACGCTGAGCACGGCACTCAGCTTCTTTGGTCGGCCATGGTGAGGCGCTGTTCTGAGTGGAACCTGTCCTGTTAAACCGCTGTATGGTCCTTGGCCATTGTCCTTGGGGAGCTACAGTTCATTGAGGGAATCATGAATGCAAACATGTACTGTGACATACTGAAGCAGAGCATGATCCCCTCCCTTCAGAGACTGGGCCGCAGGGCAGTATTCCAACATAACGACCCCAAACACACCTCAAAGATGACCACTACCTTGCTAAAGAAGCTGAGGGTAAAGGTGATGTGCTGGCCAAGCATCTCCAGACCTAAACCCTATTGAGCATCTGTGGGGCTCCTCAAATGGAAGATGGAAGGGCGCAAGGTCTCTACCATCCACCAGCTCCGTGATGTTATCATGGAGGAGTGGAAGAGGACTGCAGTGGCAACCTGTGAAGCTCTGGTGAACTCCATGCCCAAGAGGGTTAAGGCAGTGATGGAAAATAAAGGTGGCCACACAAAATATTGACACTTTGGGCCCAATTTGGACATTTTCACTCAGGGGTGTACTCACTTTTGTTGCCAGCGGTTTAGACATTAATGGCTGTGTGTTGAGTTATTTTGAGGGGACAGCAAATTTACACTGTTATACAAGCTGTACACTCACTACTCTACATTGTAGCAAAGTGTCATTTCTTCAGTGTTGTCACATGAAAAGATGAAATAAAATATTTACAGAAATGTGAGGGGTGCAGTTTGTGAGATACTGTATACTAAAATAGATATAGACGCCAGTTTAAAAACTGAAGAATAAGCAAAATTTAAAACAAAATTGACTCCAATCCATTTAAAGCCCAACTCTGGACACCCCCTACAGACCCCCCCCCCCACACACACACACCTTTTTATCTATATTTTATGCTTTTTATGTTTTAAGAGTTACCTCTTCTAAGGTCATCAAGATGCCACAGACTTCAATTGTCTTTGCCTCCTAACTAGGCTGAGCAGCTCTTACTGATGCAAAGCTGATGCTTCCTGCACAATTTTGCTGCGAGTCGCAGGTGGTGATACTCCCAACAGTGGCATAACCAGAACCTTCAAGGCTCCGGTGCAAAAAAACTCTCATGGCCCTTCCCTCCGAGCACGGGACCCTTCCCTCCAGGCCCGGTGGTGGAACGCCAGGGCCTGGTCGCAAGTGCGACTTTTGCAACCTCGATAGTTCCGCCACTGGTGTCAGTAGTCTTTAATTTTTGTTCGATCTTTAAAATCTTTAAAGCTGAACTCCCGGATAAGGAAATATTGTCTGAATCCATTGGTCTTGTGTATTCTTCTTGTACCTTCGTTTGCTTTCAGTATTTCTTCCAGGTCTGTGCAGTAATCCAGTGTGAGACTTCCTGTAAAAAAAAGACCGCTCACTGATACTCTATCTCCTTGTACAGGGTGACTGGTCTTGTCTCCGCCCTCTCCTGTAGTTTTCTGCAGGCAGCCTGTAGTGGGTGGAGTCTGCTGGGTCCCTCCCACAGTTCTGCTCTCTGCATAGGCTATGCACAGCCCAGTGATGATGTCACTGCTGCTTTTACTGAGTAATATCTGGGTTTGTAAAAGCATTTGGTGCACACAAAGCAGATTTATAGCCTCTGTGGCTGTTTAGGAATGTTTTTAACCCTTTTACCGGCAACACTGTATGTTATACATTGGTGATGGCAGGGAGTGTGTATAAATCTGTTGTCTGCCAGATGGAAGCAATGCAGCAGCTATGCAGCTGCTGGATTGCTTCTACATACCCTCACAACTGCTAGTCCCCCTCTTGCATGCCCACCGCCATGTTTCTCGTGCCCATCAGCAGACCTGGGACCCACATGACAAGTGCCGCCAGGTAGAGGGGGAGGGAGAACCCCATGACTAAGCTCCAGGGGGTGGAGTGAAACATGTTGGGGGTGTGGCCTGGTTGGAGTCCAGGCTGAGGTTGCCACTCTACTTACCACCTCACCACATCTAGATGTGCGACTTTCAGGGGCCACCCCATTGTTCAGTGAAACATGATAGGAGCCAGGTTCTATCGCCCATCGGCAGTCTAGCAGTACCTGCAGAAGGCCCCCTACATGCCCCCTCAGCGGCCCACACACTTTTCCTAGGTCATAGAGGGGAGGGAGAGCAGTGAACTTCCATTCCCTGATCTCCCCTTCCTGCTAATGACCTGAAAGCGATGTGTAAAATGTTACTTCTGGCTCCTGTGTCATTTTCTCTGGCCGGAAAAGAAGCAAATGGAGTACAAGCTGCACTGCATTAGCTTCACTGGATAGCAGGTAACACATCAGGGGTCTTTTAGGCCCCTTATGTCTCATTATAAGAGAGCATGTCTCCAAAAATTGCACCATATAGGGGACTATTTGTCCACTATTTGATCAAAAATAAAGGTTTGAAAGAAAACAAAAAACATGTAATAGATTAAAGCTACACCTAAGCCCTTAAAACCCCCCCAAAACAATTTCTTAAGCACTTCCCCCCAACTCCTACATACATGAACGAATGTAAATACAGCCACTGGGGACGCCTACACAGGAAAATGTTGATTGCGGTGGTACACGTGGCTTTTTTTCAACCGGCATGTGGTGGAACGGAGTCCTCCGCAGCTCACTTTGTGCTTTCTACTTAATACTGCCACTTCTATACAAAGATGCTTGATATTAGACACGGGCGGTTCGTTTAGTTTCAAATTAAAATTCGGAAAAATGTTTGTTTTTCCAGAAATTCGGATGTGTCCGAATTTCCGAGTTAAAATAGTACCGAATTTAAACAAATCTGAAATAACGAAATAAAAAAATTCAGACAAAATTCAAATTTGAATCGTTTGCATGGTTTTCGAATACTTTAGGAATTCAAATAGTTTTCCAATTTCCAAAGCGAATAAAATAGAATAGAAAATAAAGGAATAGTATAGAAAAAAAAATAGATTAGAAAAAAATGTAACAGAAAATAACAGAGTAAAACAAAACAAAATAGAATAGAAAATAAAAGAACATAGTAGAAACAAATAGAATAGAATAGAATAGAATTACAAAGAAAGAATATAACCATCTTCCAAATTTCGACTTTCAAATTGAATGAATTTAAATTCATAGTTACATAGTTAGTCGGGTTGCAAAAAGACACAAGTCCATCTAGTTCAACCAATAAAAAAACAAAATCATACAATCCCATATACAATCCTTCACCCACAGGTGATCCAGGGGAAGGCGAAAAACCCCAGCAAAGCCAATGATCCAATTTGCTAGAACGGGGGAAAAATTCCTTCCTGATCCCCCGAGAGGCAATTTTCCTTGGCTCAACTTAGTACCCAGTTATTTTATGTACAATTCGAATTCATAAGAAAAGAATAGAAGAATAGAATAGAAAAAAAATAGAATAGAATAGACTATAATAGAATAGAAAATAATACAATTAAAAAAAAACAATAGAGTAGAATAGTTTACAATAGATAGAATATAACCATTTCCCAAAATTCAAATAGAATCAATTGAATTTGAATAGAATAGAAAAGAATAGATTGGAATAGGAAGATGGTTATATTCATTCTATTCTGTTGTTTTTTTTTTCTATACTATTGTGTTATTTTCTATTCTAGTATACTCTATTCTTTTGTATTGTATTCACATTCAGAATGACTCTATTTGAATTTTGGAAAATGGTTATATTTTTATCATATTCTATTGTTTTTCTAATTCTATTCTTTTCTATTCTATTCGAATTTCAGAAGATGGTTATAATCTTTCTATTTTATTCTGTTCTATTCCATTCTATTCTGTTCTTTTATTTTCTATCCTATTTTTTTTCAGTTTTAATCTATTATGTTAAACATTATTTTCTGTTATATTCTTTTCTATTGTATTCTATTTTTTTTATTGTATTCTATTTTTTATTATTAAAACTTTTCAAATTCAAAAAACGATTAGAATTCGAAGATTATTCGAATTTGAAAACGATTCGAATTCAAAAACTTTTCTAATTCAAAAACCATTCGAGATTGATTTGAAAACTTTTCGAATCGATTCGAAAACGAGTAAACAAAACGAATTCCGAAAATGAGTTAAACAAATGAAACAAATCTAACTAAACTAATTTATGTAAATAACGATTCGAAACGAAACAAAACAAATTTTATCGTTCTGCACATGTCTACTTGATTTCTGTATTTAGAAGTGACAGCACCCCTGACAGGGCCACTGCATGAACCCTCCCTGGGTGCAGCTTGTGTAATGTACAGAGAGGCCACCAATGGCTTCACTAATGTTGGGCATCCAGGCGTTGCCCCGCTGCGATTGTCAGCACCTGCAGTATCTCTTAGCACCGCCTTCTGTCTGTTACACGAGAGCCGGGGAAACTTTCCTGGGCTTCTCCTCGGCTCTGACCTGTCTTATGACGAATCAGAAGGAGGAGCCTGGGAGGAAGAATATCTCCTGCGCTGTATCGAGCCGCGCTGTATCTGAGGTTTGTGTTCAGAGGAGAGGCAACACTGTCAAGGAGGGAGATTTGGGTGTGAAACTCTGTATGTTGCACCCTCTTTAACGCTGCACTCTGTACCTAGCACCCATCTGAACCCTGCACTCGGTACGTTGCACCCTTCTGAACTTTGCACTCTGTACATTGCACCGTCCTGAACTCTGCACTTTGTATGTAGCATCCTTCTGAACTCTGCACTCTGTACCTAGCACCCTCCTGAACCCTGTACTCTGTACGTAGCACTTTCCTGAACCCTGCACTCTGTAGGTAACACCTTCCTGAACCCTGCACTCTGTACGTACCACCCATTCAAACCGTGCACTCTGTATGTAGCACCCTCCTAAACCATGCACTCTGTACGTAGCACCCTCCTAAACCGTGCACTCTGTACATACCACCCTGCTAAACCGTGCACTCTGTATGTAACACCTTCCTAAACCGTGCACTCTGTATGTACCACCTTCCTAAACCGTGCACTCTGTATGTACCACCCTCCTAAACCATGCATTCTGTATGTACCACCCTGCTAAACCGTGCACTCTGTATGTAGCACCCTCCTAAACCATGCACTCTGTATGTACCACCCTCCTAAACCATGCATTCTGTATGTACCACCCTCCTAAACCGTGCACTCTGTATGTACCACCCTCCTAAACCGTGTACTCTGTACGTAGCACCCTCCTAAACCGTGTTCTCTGTATGTACCACCCTCCTAAACCGTGCACTCTGTACATAGCACCCTCCTAAACTGTGCACTCTGTACGTAGCACCCTCCTAAACCCGGCACTCTGTACATACCACCCTCCTAAACCGTGTACTCTGTATGTACCATCCTCCTAAACCATGCACTCTGTACGTAGCACCCTCCTAAACCATGCACTCTGTACATACCACCCTGCTAAACCGTGCACTCTCTATGTACCACCCTCCTAAACCCTGCACTCTGTATGTAGCACCCTCCTAAACTGTGCACTCTGTACATACCACCCTCCTAAACCATGCACTCTGTACGTACCACCCTCCTAAACCGTGCACTCTGTACGTAGCACCCTCCTGAACTCAGCACTCTGTATGTAGCACAGTCCAGAATCCTGCATTCTGTACAAAATGCACTCCTGAACTCTGCACTCTGAATATAGCGCCCTCCTGAACTCTTCACCTTGAACTTTGCATACTGTTTGTAGCACCCTCCTAGACCCTCCCACACTCATTTGTTGCGGCACACTCAACTCAAGAGGGAAGGTGGGGAGGCGTTGTTAAGTTCCTGCACTTGATCTCACAGAAAAAAGCCCCGGCGCTACACATATTACATATTGCTGCTCATACCATAGTGAGAGCAATCATTCTAGCCCGTTATTCATGGTTTACTTTAACCACTTCAGCCCCGGAAGGATTTCACACTTTAGGACCAGAGCACTTTTTGCGATTCGGCACTGAGTTGCTTTAACTGACAATTGCGCGGTCGTGCGACGTTGTACCCAAACAAAATTTGCGTCCTTTTTTCCCCACAAATAGAGCTTTCTTTTGGTGGTATTTCATCATCGCTGCGTCATTTCTGAACGCCGCTATAAACAAAAGAAGAGCAACAATTTTGCAAAAAAAAACAAATTTCTTACTTTTTGCTAAAATACAAATAAAAAAAATACAAAAAAACATTTTTTTTCATCAGTTTTTGTTATATTCTTCCTCATATTTGTGATAAAAAAAATCGCAATCGGCGTTTATGGATTGTTTGCGCAAAAGTGGCAGCGTTTACGGATGATGAGAATTTATTTCTGGGGTTTTTATTTTTTCCTTATTTTTTTACTAGTAATGGCAGCGATCTGCGATTTTTAGCAGTACTGCCATATTTAAGCGGACATGTCGGACCATTTTGACACTTTTTTGGAACCATTGGCATTTATACAGCGATCAGTGCTATAAAAATGCACTGATTACTGTGTAAATGCCATTGGCAGTGAAGGAGTTAACCTGGGGGGGCGCTCTAAGAGTTAACTGTGTTCCCTGGGCGTGTTCTAACTGTATGTGGGCTGCCCTAGCAGGGGAAGGGAAGTGGTCACAGCTTCCATATAGAGGAAGGCTGTGATCACAGCCCTTCCCCCTCTCACAGAACGGAGATCCATGTTTACATACACGGACCCGTTCTTTCAGTGCTGGGGGGGCATCGCGGGTAGCCGGCGGAGATTGAGTCCGCCGCACCCGCTTCCTGGCCCCCCCCCAACACAGCGAGCGCGCTGGCGCGCCTCCGGCGGCGCACGTGCGCTCACAGTGCATGATATCGCAGCCGCCGTCGTATGACGGCGGTTTGCGATATCGAGCCACCTTGTCGCCGTCAACCTGCGGTTGGCGGTCGGCAAGTGGTTAAACTGATGACCTGTAGGGGGCTTTTAAAGCTTTGGCTTTGTAAAATATAGGGTGCTGAAGTTTGATGCTGTTTCACGTGCAATATTAAGCTTTGAGATGTTGGGTATCTTTTTACCTCATATTTTATATTTCACACATAAAAATAGGTAATATATTGTGTTTATGTGCCCTAAAATTAACTTGAATGTATTTTTTTTTACTGAAATTTTGCATTTCATAAACCATTGTGCTAATGTTATGTACCTTAAAAAAATTGAAACAACCATTATTTAACCACTTCCCCCAGTTTGACGTCATATGACGTCAGGAACTTGGAGATATGTGGTTGATGGGTACAGCTGCAGGCATCATCCAGATATCTTTTTTTTCAGCCAGCGATCCCCATGTAAAAGCCATCCTAGGGGCTGTTTAGCCATTTGATTGCTTTTACAGGCGGCGGCAGGGGATGACCCCCCCTCCCCTCCCGCCACTCTCTGGTTCTTCTCCAGACTCGTGTGATTGGGGAGCCGGAGAATGAATACAACAGCGGCGGTGGTTTACTATAGAGCTGGCCGTGGAAAACATGGTCCCCGGCCATCTCTATGACCCTCGGAGGCTGGACGTCCCGTTTTTTTTTTTAGATGGAAAGCCTGAGATTGATTTTTTTTTTTATATCAGGCTTTCTAGCATAGAGGAGAGATGTGGGGATTTATAGACCCCAGAACTCGCCATAAAGAGGGGTTGCCATGCCCTATTCCTATTATAAGGGAAGTTTACACTCCTTGTAACAGGAATAAAAGTGATCATAAAATAAAAGAAATAAAGGGAAAGCGTAAAAATAAAAAAATAAAATTGACAATTAAAAATGTAAAGCGCCCCCATCCCCTCATGCTTGCACGCAGAAACGACCGCATACAAAGGTCGCACCCGCATATGTAAACAGCATCCAAACCACACATGTGAGGTTTCGCCGAAAACATTAGAGCGAGAGCAATAATTCCAGCACTAGACCTTCTCTGTAACCCTAAACTGGTAACCTGAATAAATGTTTAAAGCGTAGCCTATGGAGATTCTTAAGTACTGAATTTTGGTGCCCTTCCAGGAGTGTGCGCAATTTTAAAGTGTGACATGTTAGGTATCTATTTACTCGGCGTATCATCTTTCACATTATACAAAAAAAGGTAAATACTGTGATTTGTTTTTTCTAATTTATGAAAGTGTTTATTTTCCTAAAAAATTGCGTTTCAAAAATTGCTGCGCAAATACCGTGTGACATAAACAATTGCAATGACTGCCATTTTATTCCCTAGGGTCTCTGCTAAAAATATATATATATACATATAATGTTTGGGGGGTTCTGAGTAATTTTCTAGCAAAAAAAATATATGATGTTTACATGTAGGAGAAAAATGTCAGAATTGGCTTGGGTGGGGGTCTGCTTTCAGAAAATTATTACTTTCTGGGGGATTTAACTAATCTTCAGGACTAAAATGTTTTTTTAACCACTTCACCCCCGGAAAAATTTCCCATTGTAGGACCAGAGCGACGTTGTACCCAAACAAAATTTGCATCCTTTTTTCCCCACAAATAGAGCTTTCTTTAGGTGGTATTTGGTCAACTCTGCGTCATTTCTGATCACCGCTACAAACAAAAGAAGAGCGTCAATTTTGCAAAAAAAACAATATGTGTTACTTTTTGCTAAAATAAAAATCGGTTTTGGCCGATTTATATTCTTCCTCATATTTTTGTTAAAAAAAAATCGCAATCGGCATTTATTAATTGATTTGGGCAAAAGTTGCCACGTTTACGAATAATGAGAATTAATTTCTGGCGTTTTTACTTTTTATTTTTTTTTACTAGTAATGGCGGTGATCTGCAATTTTTATCAGGACTGCGATATTGCGGCGGACATGTCGAACATTTTTGACACTTTTTTGGGACCAATGACATTTATACAGAGATCAGAAATTTAAATATCCACTGATTACTTTATAAATGTCATTGGCAGGGAAGGGGTTAACCTGCAGGGGGAGATCTAGGGGTTAACTGTGTACGCTAGGCGTGTTCTAACTGTGAGGGGGGCAGGGCCGCCAGGGGCACCAGAGATCTAACTGATCCCAGTGACAGGGATCAGTAGATCTCTTACATGCCGCCTGGCAGAGCGGGGAACCGCCGTCTTTACATCGGCGGGTCCCTGTTCTTTCCCTCTGCCAGGTCATCGCGGCTCGCCGGCAGACATCGGGTCCGCCTGAGCCATGGGCACACTCCTGCAGAGTGTGGTGGCATGAGAGACAGCATGATTCGCGAGACAGCGCCACATTGCCGCAGTAAATATGCGGTAGCCAGTCGGGAACCTGTTAAACACAAGAAACAGAAAAACAGCACCAGCAGTGAAAGTGTTAAATGAAAGTTTTTGTGCCCGGAGTTCAGCTTTAACTTTCTATTGCCCTGATTGCTCTATCTCTCAATTCTAGGCGTTCCGTTGGGGAACGGGTCTGTAAAACAGAAAACAAAACACACCGTATTTATATTATAAATGTGCCAAGTGTGTGAGCGCAGCCAGCTGAAGTTTATTTAAAACATAAAGGCACTTTAAAAAAAAAAAAAAAAAAATTTAACGACCTTAGCGTATATTTCGGAAGTGGTCTGATTTGTAAAACATCAACAAGGCGAGTAAACAGTGCAGTGTTTGTTGATGAAGTTGCGGTTACCAGGTGGAACGTTTTGACATTCCTGTCGAGCGCGCTGCTAAAAGTTCAACAAACACGCTCAGCCGGGGAACTTGTCATTTCCAAAGGCGCTGATTGGAGAGCGAGGACCAGCGTATGGATTTGTTCGATGCCATAAAATGGTGAGTCATGGGGGACGTATCCCTTATTTCAGCACTTTGCATCTCAGAAGAAAATTTAGAGGGAAGGAAAAAAAAAAAGATCTATAGATGTTTACAGCAAATACAAGTCACGTTTCCCGGAAAGAAGAACGAAGTTCGGAGTCATCAAGGCAGAAAAATTGCGGGGAAAAAAAAAAGTTTAATCCCGGCTCATTCCAGGGTGACTGAAGGGTGATCAGACGTCTTCTCTTTTTTTTAAAGAATTTGAAATAAAAATGAATTTATTGCAGTCACAGGTGACGGCTTGCAGACTCGAATGCAAACACTTTGAAGATTTATTTAATTACACAGCGGAAAAAGGAAGGAGGAGGGGCATCTTAAACATCTGGGATGCTTTAGTAAAAAAAAAGTAGTTTTCCTGATTGTATCCATTTTGCTTGCTGATCGAATGTTCTTGGTGTATTTTCTCTTCTGATCAAATGTTCTTGGAATATATATACATTTTCTAATTGGATGTTCTTAGGGTATTTTTTTTTTCTGACTGAATGTTCTTAGGATATTGTTCTCCTAGGATCCAATGTTCTCCCACCTAGAGTTCAATGTTCTCTCTCCTAGGATCCAATGTTCTCTGTCCTAGGATGCAATGTTCTCTCTCCTAGGATTCAATGTTCTCTCTCCTAGGATCCAATGTTCTCTCTCCTATGATTCAATGTTCTCTCTCCTGGGATCCAATGTTCTCTCTCCTATGATTCAATGTTCTCTCTCCTAGGACCCAATGTTCTCTCTCCTAGAATGTAATGTTCTCTCTCCTAGGATCCAATGTTCTCTCTCCTAGGACCCAATGTTCTCTCTCCTAGGATGCAATGTTCTCACTCCTAGGATCCAATGTTCTCACTCCAAGGATCCAATGTTCTCACTCCTAGGATCCAATGTTCTCACTCCTAGGATCCAATGTTCTCTCTCCTTGGATCCAATGTTCTCACTCCTAGGATCCAATGTTCTCACTCCTAGGATCCAATGTTCTCACTCCTAGGATCTAATGTTCTCTCTCCTCTGATCCAATGTTCTCTCTCCTAGGATCCAATGTTCTCTCACCTAGAGTTCAATGTTCTCTCTCCTAGGATCCAATGTTCTCTCTCCTAGGATTCAATGTTCTCTCTCCTAGGATCCAATGTTCTCTCTCCTAGGATCCAATGTTCTCTCTCCTCGAATCCAATGTTCTCTCTCCTAGGATCCAATATTCTCTATCCTAGAATCCAATATTCTCTCTCCTAGGATCCAATGTTCTCTCTCCTAGGATCCGATGTTCTCTCTCCTAGGATCCAATGTTCTCACTCCTAGGATCCAAAGTTCTCTCTCCTAGAATTTAATGTTCTCTCTCCTAGGATTCAATGTTCTCTCTCCTAGGATCCAAAGTTCTCTCTCCTAGGATCCAATGTTCTCTATCCTCGAATCCAATGTTCTCTCTCCTAGGATCCAATATTCTCTATCCTAGAATCCAATATTCTCTCTCCTAGGATCCAATGTTCTCTCTCCTAGGATCCGATGTTCTCTCTCCTAGGATCCAATGTTCTCACTCCTAGGATCCAAAGTTCTCTCTCCTAGAATTTAATGTTCTCTCTCCTAAGATCCAATGTTCTCTCTTCTAGGATTCAATTTTCTCTCTCCTAGGATCCAATGTTCTCTCTCCTAGGATTCAATGTTCTCTCTCCTAGGATCCAATATTCTCTCTCCTAGAATTTAATGTTCTCTCTCCTAGGATCCAATGTTCTCTCTCCTAGGATCCAATGTTCTCAGGGTACTTCCTCTTCCAATCAAATGTTCTTAGGGTATTTTTTTTTTTTTTTTTAGGGTTAAATGTATTTAGGTCATTTTATCTTCTGACATGGCTAAAAAAAAGTATGAAGTTCAATGCCTAAAAAGGTGTAGGAGCTTTTGACATGCATAGGGCATCTTGTTCAACTGAATGGGCTGCCCTGTATGTTCAGCGTAAAAAACATGCAAAAAAAAGGCGAAAAAATGTTCCCTCAATGCTAGATTCTTAGTGTATTTTCACTTCTTATTGAATGTGTTAGGGTATTTTCTCTTGGGATCCAATGTTGTTAGGGTGTTTTTACTTTTTATTTAATGTTCTTGGGGAATTTCTCTTCTTATTAAATGTTCTAATTGTGTTTTTTCTTCTTATTGAATATTTCGTGTATTTTCTATTCTTATTGAAGGTATTTTGTATTGGAATTCAATATTCTTAGGGTATATTCTTTTTTGTTTTGTAGAGTATCGTCTCTTCTTATTCAAGGTTCTTATGATATTTTCTCTTCTTTTGAATTTTCTTAGGTTATTTTCACTTTTTGTTAAATGTTCTTAGGGTATTTTCTCTTGGATCCACTGTTCTTAGGGCATTTCCTCTTCTTTTTCAACGTTCTTAGGGTATTTTCATTTGGATCCAATGTTTTAGGGTATTTTCACTTCTTATTGAAGGTACTTAGGGTTGTGTCTCTTCTTATTCAAGGTTTTTAGGGTGTTTTCTCTTCTTGTTGAATGTCCTTACAGTATTTTCTCTTCTTTTTGAATGTTCTTATGGTATTTTCTCTTCTTGTTGAATGTTCTTAGGTTATTTTTATTTCTTCTTGAATGTTCTTATGGTATTTTCTCTTGGGATCCAATGTTCTTAGGGTCTTTTCTCTTCTTGTTGAATGTCCTTACAGTATTTTCTCTTCTTTTTGAATGTTCTTATGTTCTTATGGCATTTTCTCTTCTTGTTGAATGTTCTTAGGTTATTTTTATTTCTTCTTGAATGTTCTTATGGTATTTTCTCTTGGGATCCAATGTTCTTAGGGTCTTTTCTCTTCTTTTTGAATGTTCTTGTGGTATTTTCTCTTCCTTTTGGTATTTCCCTTTGAGTGGTCTTAGGGTATTTCTCTTTGGAATCCAATGGCCTAAGATTATTTTCTCTTCTTTTTGAATGCTTTTATGATATTTTCGCTTCTTATTGAATGTTCTTAGGGTATTTTCTCTTTGGATACAATGTGGTAGATTCACTGAAGAGTGCAACATATGGTGCAGTTGTGCATGGTAGCCAGCCAGCTTCTAACTACAGCTTGTTAAATTAAACTTTGACAAAAGAAACTGTAAGCTGATTGGTTTCTTTGCAGAGCTTCACCAGATTTTCCACTCTCCAGTTTTAGTAAATCAGCCCCAGTGTTCTTAGGGTATTTTCTCAATGAGTTCCAATGTCCTTAGGGTATTTTCTCTTCTTTTTAAAGTTCTTACAGTAATTTCTCTTTGAATCCAGTGTTCTTATGGTATTTTATCTTGGGATCCAATGTTCTTAGGGTATTTTATCTTCCCTTTGAATGTACTTAGGGTATTTTCTCTTGAGAACCAATGTTTTTAGGGTATTTTCTCTTCTTTTTGAATGTTCTTTTGGTATTTTCTCTTGGGATCTAATGTTCTTAGGGTATTTTCTCCTCCTGGGATCCAATTATCTTAGGGTATTTTTTCTTCTTATTGAATGTTCTTGTATTGTTTCTTAGGAATGAATGAAAGCAAGAAAACTCTTTGGGGGGGGGGGGGGGCTTTGAAACATATGTATAAAAAACGGAAATGCACCTTTCCCACACCCTCTTCTGGTGTGAATGGCCCTAAGAGAAATGTGTGTATTTACATATTTTCAGTCTGCTCCAATCCAGTCACATGATCATTCTCCCCTGCATGAGCCAGCGGTAGCTTCAGGGAAGAGGAGGGAGCTGGATAACTGGAATTTAATATTTAAAGAAAAAAACTTACATTTTACCTTTAAATTTACCTTGCCAAACTCCAGGTTTATCCCCCTAAGCTCCCAATTTTGCCACCCTCTCCTCCTTTGAGATTCCCTAGCAGTGTAATGCTTCATTTTTTTTTCATTCTTTTTTTATAATTTTTATTATAATACAAAGCCTGGTGAACATACAAATATAAGAAGTGCTGACTGGATCAGAAGATATGAGTATCACATCAAAATTAGGTATTTGTTCCAAACACAAAAAAAGCAACAGCCAACACGTTTCAGGACCCCATACTCTGCCCTCTTTTTCCAGGCTTAGGAACACAACTAGTAAGGACTATAGAAAAAAAATGAAATATCCAAAATCTACTTGCCATTGTTCAGCAGCTGGTCAGTATCGCCTGGTACTGACCTTGTGAATGGGACAAAGTAAGGTCTCCGTATCACATTGGCTGTTGCATTCAGTTTGTGCTTGGGATTTCGTCTCTCTCATTTCAATGTGGTGATCCAATCAGTACATCTACATCCATGGGTTCATGTGGGAGGTCCTCAGGATATGGAAGCAGCCCCCACCACCTAAATTCCCTATTGAGATAAAAAGTTACTTGGTATCTTCTTGCAGCTGCAGAGCCCCACTCAAGATTTTTAGATTGTGACAGTGAGAAGGGGGAGAAGATCCTCTGCTCACTGCCAAAACGGGGGATCGAGGGGTGCGGAGGCTAATGCATCTGTAATGTTTTACCTTTACCTTTTTTTCCTGATGCCCTGCACTCACAGAATCTCCTTTGGGTATCGTTCAACCCAGAAGACTGAGGACTTCTTGTGGCTATAAGGAATAACTGCAACTAAAAAAAAAAATGTTTTTATGTGAAGTATCTACAACATGGTTTCTCAATCAGGGTTCAGTGGAACCCTAGCGTTCCTCCAGAGGTTGCTAGGGGTTCCTTGAGCAATGGTCAATTTCTACCTCTCAGATAAATTCTTAATGACACCATTGATCTTTTTAGCTATCTGTAAGGGGGGTAATTCTTCCCAAAGACCACAAGTGTAAGGAGCATTCTTCCCATTGAACATTACACTAATGTATTATGAGTTGTAGACTTTTAACTTTTAGCAGGGGTTCCCCGAGACCAGAGAATTATTTGAAGGGTTTCTCAGTGTTGAAAAGGTTGGGAAAGGCTGATCTACAATGTCGGGGCAAGGTCATCCAGTGTCCTGGGCAAAGATGCCAAACTGCGTCCCCCCCCCCCCCCCCATCCCTTAAGGTTAAGGTCAAGGCGCCCCTATCTCTGCACTAAACTTTCGCGCCCAGGGCAGTCGCCCCTCCTGCAAAAACAAAAGGAAGTTAGC
>BLSH010260216.1:145395-162408 GCA_018402905.1 Glandirana rugosa
TAATCACGGATAGTCACGGGTAATCACGGTGTATAGTCACGTCTGGGTACTCGCGGGAGGTCACGGCGGAGTAGTCACGGGTAGTCACGGTGGATAATCACGGGTGGTCACGTTCCTTTTGTAAAAAAAACAACAAATAAATTACAAATCGTTTGTTATTTTGTGGGTCTCCACTAATTTATGGTGGTTTTCTTTCGAGATAATGACACTTTTTTTACTATTTTTAAAGTATATCCATGTCACAACGTACTGGTGCGTTAACAGTAAGTTTCACGCTGTCGCGACTTTCGACTTTTAACCGGACCCGTCCTTCCCCCATTTTCATGATATTAATGAGTTTTTGGAATCATTGAGAACATGGTTGTTGTTCAATAATAAAATTATTCCTCAAAAATACAACTTGCCTAATAATTCTGCACTCCCTGTATATTTGCTATGTGTGAATTGCTACCGGGCACTTTTACCCCCTTCCTGCCCAGGCCAATTTTCAGCTTTCAGCGCTGTCGCACTTTGAATGACAATTGCGTGGTCATGCAACACTGTACCTATATGAAATTTTTATCATTTTTTTCACAGTAATAGAGCTTTCTTTTGGTGGTATTTAATCACCTCTGGGTGTTTTATTGTTTGCTAAACATTAAATAAACAACAAAAAAAATGTTTTCCTTGCACTGGTGGGCACTAATAGGTGGCACTGATGGGCACTGATGAGGCGGCACTGGAGGGCGCTCATGGGTCTGCACTGATATGTGGCACTAATGGGCACTGATAGGCACTAATATACAGCACTGAATGGCACTGATAGGCGCACTGATAGGCAGTACTGATGGCCACTGATAGGCTGCACTGATTGGCAGCACTGATGGGCACTGATTGGCAGCACTGATTGGCAGCACTGATGGGCACTAGTTGGCATTGACAGGCAACACTCATAGGCGTGCGCACAGGGTGTGCCAGGTGTGCATGGGCACACCCTAATCACCCCATGTGGTGGAGATTCTCCGTTTGGACCCCTGACATTATAGCAAAGCCCCCTAATGGGGCTTCTAAAAAAATTGTAAAAAAAATAAATTAAATAAAACTGTAAACAATAAAATAATAAAAACAAAAACTAATGACACGTCCACTCCCATACTGACACCATTCTCTGCCCTTCTGACAGTGTCAGTATGTATACAAGTATATGTGTTTGAGCTTTGGGGTGCTCACCCTAATGCAATAGGCTGCGCACACCTATGGCAGCACTGATGGGCACTGATTGACAGCACTGATTGGCAGCACTGATGGGCACTAGTTGGCATTGATAGGCAGCACTGATGGGCACTGTTGGGGCTGTACTGATAATCAGTGCAGATGTCCCCTTTCACACTAGTTAGTTACCGGCGTGATTGGACACAAACAATCACGTGGTAAAGAGCCACTGTAATTGGCTCTTTACCTAGGGACATAGCTCACAACCCCAAGGGCGCACATACGGCAAGAATGGGAAGACATCATATGACGTCCTCCCAAAACTAGAGCTGGCCGTCATTTGACTATACGGCAGACTGGAACCGGTTAAAGAAAAATGCTATTAGACTGTTATTCTGAGGCGGTTGAATGTTTTAATGTTTTTCATTGATTTAAATCAGAAAATACTGCATTTGGCCACTAGATGGCAATAAGTATCATTAAAAATTCCTACAATACTTAGCGCCATCTAGTGGGCAAATATCATATTGTCCATTTTAAATCAATAAAAACATTCCACAGAAATAGCCTAATATAATTTGTTTGGGGATTTTTTTGCCCCATTTTCACAAAATTAATGTAGATCCCTTGGGAAAATGTGCTTCTTTTTTAAATAAACCATTTTAAATGTGGAATGGATTTTTTTCCCCAGAGAGACATTTATAGTCTTCTATTATTATACATGTCATTTGGTTTCCCTTCCCATTTCACACCTTGTTAAATCACATCTATAATTACTCACGGGCTCTTGTGACCTCTGCGTCTACAACAGACCTCCGTGGCCATAACAGGAGACCTCGGGGAAGTTTTCGTAGCTGGGTGGGCTCTGTTTTGAAATGATATTTCTGTATCTCTCTTTTTTTCTCTCTTCTGTTGAAGAGTTCCTCCCAGGGATTCCGGTGCTGACAAGCGATGGAATATTTTCCGCCTTCACATGTAGACGGCCAGATATACCAGGAATACAGGACACTCCTTGGCAGTTGCCAATCCCGGGATATAAAATTTGGACATACTGGAAATATCAAAGAGCAGTTACAGATGCTAATGGTGTTTCTTCTTTCATTTAACAATATAAAATGATAAAGCTATCACTTTGTTACAGATATTCTGGTAAAGAACTCCTAAACCCTGAAAGTAATAATGCCCTTCACATTAACCACTTCAATACCAGGCACTTTCACCCCCTTTCCCTGCCCAGGCCAATTTTCAGCTTTCAGCACAGTTGTACTTTGAATGACAATTGCGCAGTCATGCTACACTGTACCCATATGACATTTTTATCATTTTTTTGTTACAGATGGAGATTTCTTTTGGTGGTATTTAATCACAACTGGGTTTTTTATTTTTTTCTAAACAACAAAAACATACCAAAAATTTTGAAAAAAAATGTCTTTCTTAGATTCTGTTATAAAATGTTTCATATACAGTAAGTAATTTTCCTCTGTCACTCATGGGCACTGATAGGCTGCACTGATGGGCACTGATGAGGCGGCACTGATGGGCACTGATAGGCGGCACTGATGTGCATTGATAGGCAGCACTGATGGGCACTGATGGGCACTGATAGGCGGCACTGATGTGCATTGATAGGCAGCACTGGTGGGAACTAATAGGCTGCACTGATGAGGCAGCACAGATGGGCACTGATAGGTGGCACTGATGTGCGTTGATAGGCAGCACTGATGGGCACTAATAGGTTGCACTGATGTGCACTGAAGAGCACTGATAAGCGGCACTGATAGGCTGCACTGATGGGCACTGATAGGCTGCATTTATGGGCACTGGTAGGCTACACTGATGGGCACCGATACACTGCACTGATGGGCACTTATACACTGCACTGATGTGCACTGATATGCACTGATAGGCTGCACTGATGGGCACTGATACGCTGCACTGATGGGCACTGACAGGCTGCACTTATGGGCACTGACAGGCTGCACTGATAGGCACTGATAGGCAGCACTGATGGGCATTGATACGCTGCACTGATGGGCACTAACAGGTGGCACTGATAGGCAGCATTGAGGGGCACTTACGGGGCTGCACTGATAATCAGGGCACTGGTGATCAATGCTCTGATTATCAGTGTAGATGTCCCCTATGAGAATTGCCAGTTAGCGGCTCCCTTCTCCTCACACTGTCATAGCACGTGAGAAAAAGACACAGATAACCAGCAAATCTGTTTACACTGTGATCAGCTGTGACTGGACACAGCTGATCACGTGGTAAAGGGCCGCTGTGATTGGCCCTTTACCTCTATCTGTGATCAGCTGTGTCCTTCGGACAAAACAATCACAGAGCGTGCCCGATGCACACCCCAGGGGAGAGCAGGGGGCGGGGCTCTGGGGGGACGTCAATAGCCGCCATTTGACTATATCGTGGTCAGCAAGTGGTTAAAGTGACTGGCTTCAGGTGTTACACAGAGATGAAACACATCCTCTTACGCAAGTTGTACCTGTTTATCTGCTGCCTTCTTTCCTCTACAGCCATTCAAAGTTCTGCATTTACACAGATTTTCTGAGCTTTCAGAAAGCAGGGAGCTGAAATTACATGCTGAAGAACCCAGAGAGAGCTGATTGGAGGGAAGGAAAACACCCTCTTTCACACAGGAACAGAACTGAAGCTGTCAGTCACAAGCTGTGTGCTGGAGCTCCCCCCCCCCTCCCCGTCACCTTTTTTCTCTTGGTGTCAGGAAAACTGGTAAAAAGTGACTCCTGCAGATAGCAGAGGAAGGAGGCAGCAAACAGAAATGACACTTAGTGCTCTGAACTGAGACAAGTGCACACTATAGAGGGATATGCTTTGTTCACTTTTTACGTCTGAGGTTTACAACCACTTTGAGCATCTCTGTGGCATTGCCATGCATGGGCACAACACAAATACACTTGGTATCCATGTCTCATAGCGGTGCTTATCTCTTTTTGCAGGGGTGATATCAGGCGCTCTGTGAATCCCCCAGCCATGTGCTCTCTCTCTCTCTAGCTCAGTCCTTGCCACCAATAACACAGCAGAGTATTTCATGTCATTCCAGCCCAGCAGATATCTTGTAATACATCAGGCGCTGTCCCAGGACACAATCCTTCTTCTCACACAGCGTCTGTTTTCACCTGGCACAGAGCATGGAGCTTGTCTGTAACACAATAATCTGCGTACCTTACTGCTGCAATTTACTGTTCAAACATTTACACCGCTGTTTATTTTGTTTCTAGCCTCCAAATTGAAATGTCGTGGCATTCTCATGTAAATCATAAGAGGAAGCAGAGTCAGGTTGTCATTAACCTTTCCGTTCCCTTCCAACCCCTTCCCAGAGGCTCCAGAGGGACAACCACCTACATCAATGTTTCCTAATCATCATCCCATGGATCCCAGGCAAGAGAGAGAGAAAAGAGAAGGAGAGGAGAGGACAAGAAAGTGGAGGAAATAACATAAAGGAAGGATAAAAAAGTAAAAAGAAGAACATTAAAAAAAGGAGAAAAAAAAAAAGGAAAGGGAGAATGGAAAGGAAAGGAAAAAGGCAAAAAGAAAGGGAGGAAAAAAGGCAAAAAAGAAAGGGAGGGAAAAGGGGTAAAGAAAAGAAAAGGAAAAGGGGTAAAGAAAAGGAAATGAAATGGAAAAGGGGTGAGGAAAAGGAAATTAAAAAGGAAATGAAAATAAAAAGGAGTAAGGAAAAGGAAATGAAAAGGAAAAGGGAAAAATGAAAAGGAAAAGGAGTAAAGAAATGTAAAGGAAAAGGGGTAAGGAAAAGGAAATGAAAAGGAAAAGGGGTAATGAAAAGGAAAAGCGGAAATGAAAAGGAAAAGGGGTAAGGGATAATGATAAGGAAAAGGAGGAAAGGAAAGGGAAATGAAAAGGGGTAAGGAAAAGCGGAAATGAAAAGGAAAAGGGGTAAGGAAATGAAAAGGAAAAGGGATAATGATAAGGAAAAGGAGGAAAGGAAAAGGAAATGAAAAGGAAAAGAGGCAAGGAAAAGGGGAAATGAAAAGGAAAAGGGGTAAAGAAATTTAAAGGAAAAAAGGGTAAGGAAAAGGAAAAGAGGCAAGGAAAAGGGGTAAGGAAAAGGGGTAATGAAAAGGAAAAGCGGAAATGAAAAGGGGTAAGGGAAAGGGATAATGAAAAGAAAAAGCGGAAATGAAAAGGAAAAGGGGTAAAGAAATGTAAAGGAAAAGGAAATGAAAAGGAAAAGGGGTAATGAAAAGGAAAAGCGGAAATGTAAAGGAAAAGGGGTAAGGAAATGAAAAGGAAAAGGGGTAAGGGAAAGGGATAATGATAAGGAAAAGGAGGAAAGGAAAAGGAAATGAAAAGGGGTAAGGAAAAGCGGAAATGAAAAGGAAAAGGGGTAAGGAAATGAAAAGTAAAAGGGGTAAAGAAAAGGGATAATGATAAGGAAAAGGAGGAAAGGAAAAGGAAATGAAAAGGAAAAGGGGAAATGAAAAGGAAAAGGGGTAAAGAAATTTAAAGGAAAAGGGGTAAGGAAAAGAAAAGGAAAAGGGGTAATGAAAAGGAAAAGGGGTAAATAAAGGAAAAGGGGTAAGGAAAAGGAAATGAAAAGGAAAAGGCGTAATGAAAAGGAAAAGCAGAAATGAAAAGGAAAAGGGGTAAGGAAATGAAAAGGGGTAAGGGAAAGGGATAATGATAAGGAAAAGGAGGAAAGGAAAAGGAAATGAAAAGGGGTAAGGAAAAGCGGAAATGAAAAGGAAAAGGGGTAAGGAAAAGGGATAATGATAAGGAAAAGGAGGAAAGGAAAAGAAAAGGAAAAGAGGCAAGGAAAAGCGGAAATGAAAAGGAAAAGGGGTAAGGAAATGAAAAGGAAAAGGGGTAAGGAAAAGGGATAATGATAAGGAAAAGGAGGAAAGGAAAAGGAAATGAAAAGGAAAAGAGGCAAGGAAAAGGGGAAATAAAAAGGAAAAGGGGTAAGGAAATGAAAAGGAAAAGGGAAAAGGAAATGAAAAGAAAAATGGGTAAGGAAATGAAAAGGAAAAGGGGCAAGAAAATGAAAAGGGGTGAGGAAAAGGGGTAATGAAAAGGAAAAGGGGAGAATGAAAAAGCAAAGGGAAACAAGTTCAAGGAAATGAAAAGGAAAGGAAAGGAAAAAGGCAAAAAGAAAGAGAGGGAAAATTGGTAAGGAAAAGGGGCATGGCCGGATTAACGTAGGGGCTATGGGAGCTGCAGCTCCAGGCCCCTACCACAATATAGGCCCACAGATCCTGAGATACTATACAATTACCGGCCGCCAACCGCGGCCACTACATTGCCTTGGCTGAATTGGCCCAAATAAATTACACCACTGTCCACTGTGAGCCGGCCAGGCCGGCGGAGGTGGCCGCGATGCGCTACATAGCATGCTGCTGCCAGAGAACAGTTGTGCTGCATAGACTCGTCATCTCATACTGTAGTGCGTTGCCTGAGGGTGAACTCCTCCTCTTGGAGAACAGTCCACAGTCACTGCAGCAAACTTCCTGGCTGTCCAGGGCCGTGCAGCGTGACGTGAGAGGCCGGCCCCAGAGGCACATGGGAAGGAATCCGCAGCGCCTGGTACAGGCCCAACAACAAGTAAGCTTGCCTCTGCATGGGGCTGGGTAGGTCAGGTCAGGCAGAAATACTTGCATCTGAAGTCGGTGATTAACTCTTTAGGAGGGCGTCAGGGGGGGGGGGGGCGTTGGGGTCTGGTGGTTCTGGATATCACAGTGTCTCCTTGCCATCTATCACAGCTCATCAGTGCCAGTGCAATCTATCAGTGCCACTTATAAGTGTCAGTGCAATCTATCAGTGCCACCAATAAGTGTCACTGCCAGTGCGATCAGTGCCACCTATAAGTGCCAGTACGATCTATCAGTGCCACCTATAAGTGTGAGTGCCAGTGCAATCTATCAGTACCATCTATAAGTGCCAGTATGATCTATCAGTACCATCTAAAAGTGCCAGTGCGATCTTTCAGTACCATCTATAAGTGCCAGTACGATCTATCAGTGCCACCTATAAGTGCCAGTGCGATCTACCAGTACCATCTATAAGTGCCAGTACGATCTATCAGTGCCACCTATAAGTGCCAGTGCGATCTATCTGTACCATCTATAAGTGCCAGTGCAATCTTTCAGGGCCACCTATAAGTGTCAGTGCCTCCTATCAGTGCCAGTGCGATCTATCAGTGCCCACCTGTGCCACCTATCAGTGCTAGTGCGATTTATCAGTGCCACCTATAAATGCCAGTGCCACCTATCAGTGCCAGTGTGATCTATCCGTGCCACCTATAAGTGCCAGTGCGATCTATCAGTGCCACCTATAAGTGCCAGTGAAATCTATCAGTACCATCTATAAGTGCCAGTGCGATCTATCGCTGCCACCTATAAGTGCCAGTGCGATCTATCAGTACCATCTATCAGTACCATCTATAAGTGCCAGTATGATCTATCAGTACAATCTAAAAGTGCCAGTGAAATCTATCAGTACCATCTATAAGTGCCAGTGCGATCTATCGCTGCCACCTATAAGTGCCAGTGCGATCTATCAGTACCATCTATAAGTGCCAGTGTGATCTTTCAGGGCCACCTATAAGTGTCAGTGCCACCTATCAGTACCCATCTCTGCCACCTATAAGTGCCTGTGCCACCTATCAGTGCCAGTGCGATTTATCAGTGCCACCTATAAATGCCAGTGCCACCTATCAGTGCCAGTGTGATCTATCCGTGCCACCTATAAGTGCCAGTGGGATCTATCAGTGCCACCTATAGGTGCCAGTGCGATCTATCAGTGCCACCTATAAGTGCCAGTGCCACCTATCAGTGCCAGTGTGATCTATCAGTGCCACCTATAAGTGCCAGTGCCCCCTATCAGTACCAGTGTGATCTATCAGTGCCACATATAAGTGCCAGTGCCACCTATCAGTGCCAGTGCCACCTATCAGTGCCACCTATAAGTGCCAGTGGGATCTATCAGTGCCATCTATAAGTACTAGTGTGATCTATAAGTGCCAGTGCAATCTATCAGTGCCACCTATAAGTGCTAGTTTGATCTATCAGTGCCGCCTATAAGTGCCAGTGTGACTTATCAGTGCCACGTATAAGTGCCAGTGCGATCTATAAGTGCCAGTGCGATTTATCAGTGCCTCCTTTAAGTGCCAGTGCCAACTCTCAGTGCCTGTGCGATCTATCAGTGCCACCTATCAAAGCCAGTGCAATCTATCAGTGCCAGTGGGATCTATCAGTATCCATCAGTGCAGCTCATTAGTGCCACCTATCAGTGCTCATCAGTGAAGCTCATCAGTGCCAGTGCCACCTATCAGTGCCCATCATTGCAAGTGCCACCTATCAGTGCAGCCCATCAGTGCCACTGCCACCTATCAGTGCTCATCAGTGCAGCTTATCAGAGCCCATAATTGCCGTTTTCTATTGTTTACATAAAATAAATATTTTCAATATGTTTCTGTTATGGCACTTTAATGGTAACTAAAATATTTCATTTGTTTTAACGAAAAATTGTTTGCGTCTTCATTTTATTTATTTCCATAAAAAGGCCCACCGAAATCCTCAGCACCAGGCCCATGATGTTCTTAATCCGGCCCTGAAGAGGGGTAATGAAAAGGAAAAGGGGGAAAGGAAAAGAGGTAAAGAAATGTAAAGGAAACGTGGTAAGGAAAAGGAAAAGGGGTGAGGAAAAGGGATAATGGTAAGAAAAAGGGGAAAGGAAAAGGAAACGAAAAGGAAAAGGTGAAAAGGAAAAGGGGTAAGGAAAAGAAAAAGGATGAGGAAAAGGGAAATGAAAAGGAAGAGGGAAACGGAAAGGGAAAGGGAAATAAGTTAAAGGAAAGGAAAGGAAAGGAAAGGAAAGGAAAGGAAAGGAAAGGAAAGGAAAGGAAAGGAAAGGAAAGGAAAGGAAAGGAAAGGAAAGGAAAAGATTGTTATTCAAGGAGTTCCACAAAAACTGTCAGCACCTGTTGTGTGGACTTTGGGGTTGGTCTCGCCAGTGGCATTTTAAAAAGCCTTTTATATGAATTCTAAGCACATATTTAAACCTTTAATAACACGATCTCCAGCACAATATGTTTAATGACAATCCCTTCAGATTCCATATTATTTGTGGAGACTGCAGACTCCTGGGACAATGAATCAGCCAATTACAGGAACATGGGGACGATGATTCTGGGAAATCCTATCTTTAAGGTAAATATTGTTCTGACTACAAGAAGGAGAAATGTAAATGTGCTGGCAATTCCATGATATCAGAATTAACTTGGGTCTATTTCTAACAATTTAGAAAATGGTTGAGAATCAAATGTAACCAGCTTTTTTTTTTTAGTTTTACTTTACAAAGTACTTTGATAAAATATTACAAGATGTTGGCGCTCTCCAGCCCATCTGATGTTGAGGTTCTCAGCTCCAGCCACAGGGAGTGGAAGGAAAACTCCCAGTCTTGATGCTCCTTTACAGATTAGACACATTCAGCCTTCAGATCAAAGGCTAAGACGGAGCCGCCTGATCTGTGCCCAGCCACGCCGGCTCAGGAAGTCCCAATAAAAACCAAAAAAAAAAAAAGAAAATATAAAATCTGCTGCAGAGAAACCACAGAATAATTTAAGTGAGCCTGAGAAATATACACTTGGCATGGTGCCACTTTGGGGGAGATTTACTAAAACTGAAGAGTGCCAAATCTGGTGCCGCTCTGCATAGAAGCCAATCAGCTTCCAGATTTTATTGTCAAAGCTTCATTGAACAAGCTGAAGATAGAAGCTGATTGGCTACCATGCACAGCTGCACCAGGTTCTGAGTGCTCCAGTTTTAGTAAATCAACCCCACTGTGCCCAATGTCAATATGAGTTAAGTGGTGCTGGATCTGTTAGTGTTGTAGAAGCCTCTTTATAATGTAGCACCCTCTAGTGTGCTACTAGTGTTAGTGTAGGTAAATTTAAGTTTATGACTCATGGTAGCTGTGAGAGTTTGTAATTAGGTTGTGTTACTGCAGTTTGTAATTAGGTTGTGTTACTGCAGGTCAGGCAGGGTGGCTCTGCAGGGCAGATCTCTGGTGTCTCCCTCTGGAGAAGCTTCTGGAAGTTAGTGGCCTGCCCTGAGGCCAGGAGGTAATGTAGGGTTGCCACCTGTCCGGGATTCACCCGGACAGTTCGGGTTTGGAATCATGCGTCCGGGTTTCAGACAACCTCAAACCCGGACACATTGTTCAGACCGGACTATTTCTTCCCAGCAGGGTTCCTGGCTGCAGTTGTGTAAGCCAAGAGTGTCTGTTACATTCTCTTTCACACTGCCCAAAGCCAGCCAAGGTGAGTGAGCTCACCATCCATGCACCCCTGTCTGTGATTGAAGTTTCCCCCTTCTCTCTCCTGCCTCTGAGTGAGTACACTAAGGCAAATCAGGGTTCTCAGAGCACCCCTTGCATCAGAGTTCCCCTTTACACCAGAGACCACAGTGTTCCCCCATACATCAGAGTCTTCTCCGTACATTAGAGTTTTCAGTGTTTCCCCTTAAATCAGAGTTCCCAGAGCACCACTTATGTCAGAATCCCTAGAGTTCTCCCTTACATCAGAGTCTGCAGAGTTCCCTCTTACAGTGTAAGGGAACTCTGCGAGTCCAAATGTAAAAGGGGAACTCTGCAGATTCAGATGTAAAATGGGAACTATGTGGACTCTAAAGGGGACTCTTGTGATTAACTTCATTAGAAATGTTATTTAAATGCAAAATATATGTATAGTTTATACATAAAATTGCTGTATGCCGCTAAAGTGTTCGGGTTTGGCTTGAAGAAAAGGTGGCAACCCTAAGGTAATGATCTGCATACTTGAGGGAATCTGGCCAATCCCCAGGCAGCCCTCTCATGCATGTGAGTGGATCCTCTAGAGCTGGAAGCCTGGGATCAGCTGGGCGCCTCTGATATATCTGATCCTGCCCTTTCCTGCTGGGCAACTAGGGCTAGTGTAGGCACAGTGGGGGGTCGGAGGTAGAGCAGGCTGGGACTCCAAAATTCTGGGCATGAATGAGCTAATCCCCCACTGTGCAGCTATTTTTAAAGATAAAACTTCTCTGGGTCCCCTATGTTCAGTGGGTGTCAGGGGACAGAAAGCAGACTATTTAACCACTTTCAGGTTTAGGCGGATTAATCCACAGCAGTGCTCCCGACCGGACCCAGTGTACTGATATAGAAGGAGCCAGCCTTCAATGTAATTGTGTGAAGCGCTGCTGCGGATCAACCGCCTAAACCCAAAAGTGGTTAAATAGTCCCCCGGCACCGAATGAACATAGGGGACCCGGAGAAGTTTTTTTTAAAAAGTAGCTGCACAGCGGGGGATTAGATGGTTGGTACACAGAGTTTTGGAGTTCCCGCTCGCTCTACCTTCAGCCCCCCCCCACCCCCACTGAGTTTGCAGAGCTGGGCCAGCACAGGAGGATACAAAGAACAAATGTTATTGGCGCACTCCAGCTGGGGCTATATACACTAAAATATCCTAGTAAAATAGTGATATAGACAAAGATAAATAGTTCATAAGTTCATAATAACTGAAAGTCCATAAGTAAATGCAACTGACACTTTCAATAGCTGCCGGCTCCAATAAGAGCTAGAAGGGACTCTGAGAACACAAAGGGCGGAGAGAGCAACACCATCTAAGCGCAGTATGACCGCAATTCAATGTATAAAAGGTAAGAAATAGACCCACAAGGTTAAAAACAATTCCAACATAAATGATGAATGTGGTGTTCACCCACTCTATTCTTGGTGGTAGCCGCTGGTGTGTCGGTGGCCAAAGGTCTGGGGGCAAGGTGGCTCCCAGCTCCTCCTGGTAAACTCTGAGACACTCAAGGCCACTGATGACGCACCCGGAAGTGACATCATCAGTGCCTCCGAGTGTCTCAGAGTCTACCAGGAAGCGATGGGAGCCACCAGCGCCCCCGGACCTCTGGCCATCGACACACCAGCAGCTACCACCTGAGAGTAGAGCGATTGAATATCACATTCATCATTTATGCTGGAATTGTTTTTAACCTTATGGGTGTATTTCTTTATACATTAAATTGCGGTCATACTGCACATAGATGGCGCTGCTCTCTCTGTCCTTCAGGACAGGAAGGTGAGAGCTGGCAGGAGGCCGGGACGGGAATCCCATGGACAGCCAGTGTTGCCAACCGCCAGTATTTTCTACTGCCAGTAAATGCCAGTAAAAGGAAAAGTTTGCCAGTAAAAAATATGGCTGTGATGGCAGACTCAGTTTGGAGCCAGCTGAGACCATCCGATTGCCTGCTACAGTGTGTTCCGGTGGCTCTGGCAGTGCCTGAGCATGTCGTGTGATGTCATGGTGCAAGGGAGCCTCCTGTGCGTGTCTGCGGTATGGGAGCAAGGCAGGTTGGTAGCGGGACTGTCAGTGCTGTTTGGGCTGGAGTGGACTGGAGAGACCACCTGGATTGGAGAGAAACTGTCACTGTGACTCAGGGGGTACGTGTTGTGTCACAGACTCACAGGTGACATGATACATCCTATGCTGCCTCTCTGAGACTCCTGGCCTGGGAGGTGGGACTTGGGAGTTGTAGTCCGGCTACACTGTTGAGTTCCTCCCACCCTCAGGAACTTGATAGTGGCCGGACTACAATTCCCATAATGCAGAGCAGCAGAGCACAGCAGACGGCCAGCCAGTCACCGGCTGACACAGCCCGGGGACCATCCGCACCGCAGCACAAAAAAAAAAAAAAAAAACATGCAGCGTGCAACGGCCGTTTTAGAGAGAAGTTAGGCGGCCTGGGGGGGGGGGGATTTCCACCCTGCCCCCCGACCCAGCCCGCCCCTGTGTGTCATTGTGTCGTGTGCTGCCCGTTCTAATTTCTTGCCCTCCTAAGTCCTGTCCCTGAGCTACTTACTTACTATATCAAAAATAAAATAAGAAATATGTTTTTTGCCTTGCTATCTACCTTAAATAACATTGCATATTGTACTTGTTTGTAACCAAAATACTGACATTTGCACTTAAACCTGTAATTTTTGTAACTTTTGGAAATGCCCATAGAAACTTGGCTGCGCCAGTAAATTTTTGGGGTCATGTCAGTAAATTTCTATCTGGTAGGTTGGCAACACCGTGGACAGCTGAATTGTCATTGGTTGTTAAGGATATGGCGGCCCTGCTCCTTAACAACCAATAATTGCTGGCAATCTTTTCTTTATGCTTCAGCTGTTAGCAGGGAAATCCTGCTGACCGCTGAAAGAACCGAGCCAGAAGGCATGGGGTAAGTGCGGGGCTGGTGACCGGCTGGGGGGGGTGCCTGTGACCTGACTGACCGGGGGGAGGTGGTGGAGGGTGGATTGTTTGCAGCCCCCCCAAAAGAAATATACCACCTGCCGCCACTGGGTATCAGTGTATTTGCTCGAGTACCAATACCCGTAGTATCGGGGTATTGGTGCAACCCTACTATATGTGCAACCTGACTGTATTACAGAAATAGAATAAGAGGGTTCAGCATCAATGCAAATACAGAGACAATTGGCTGAACTCTTTAGTTAGTGACTTGGTGCATGCCCAGGTGCGTTTTTCTTAAGGAATTTTTATTATCATTGTTATTATTATCATGCAGCTGAATGCATTTATTTGCATGAATCCCCAGAATGATTTATAACACCGATTTTTCTTATTACTAGGCTCGCATTTAACATGTTTTATATTTACATCGAAGAAGCGTTTGATAAATAACAGCAATGACGACACAAAGAAAAAAAAAAGGAGCACAAAATGTCTTTGATCTTTGCGACCGTGACGCAGTCCAGGACACGCCGAACGCCAGGAAGCCTCGCTCGTGTCTTTGTAAATCACAGCCATTGCTTTAAGTAAATGTCCAGATTTTTGTAGCATTTTCATAGTTGGGATTTTTGGAAAGTATATTTGTCGGTGGGCGCAGCTGCCGGTTTGGCGTGAACCTGCGTCAAAATGAATTTAGGCTGTTTGCAGATTTTGGGATACCTGGGATCCCCGGCTGACAGGGAAACAAGAAAGTGTGGGGTCCCCCTCGAATCAATGCCAAGCTATTTAGGTCTGATGTAGATTTTAAGGGGAACCCCATTAAACAAAATAAAAACAAAATGGGCTCCCCCAAAATCTGTATCAGAGCCTTACTTAAAATTGGGGATCTCCAGTGATATCGCTGATCAAATATGAGTGAGTGACAGTGATTAAATGCGTCCATTGGTCAGCAGATTTTTATCCTTTGGCGGGTCAGCGTGCGCCGTTCACCGTGATTGACGTGGATCTCCATTACTGGACAACACAATTGACGATGGATTTACATCATTGGACTTTTGTGGACAAGTTGGGGCTCTGTGTCAGGGGCGTAACTACAGGGGTTGCAATTGCAACTGGGCCCCATGCTCCAGGGTGCCCGTGTGCCGCCCTTGTACACCTGGATAGGAGGGGTGGCGGGGGTGGCATTTAGAGGAACCAATCTCCTCCATTTTCCTCCTAATGGAGGAGATTGGTTCCTCTATATGCCGCCCCCACTGCCCATCCTATCCAGTTTACTTGTCTCCTGCTGTTCCCAGGGTCCCTGTGTGCTTCCCTGGTCCCCCCCACAGAGCTGCTGTCTTCCCCCCTCCTCTCTCCTGCCAGCTGCTGTAGAAGATGAGTCATAATGGAGAGATGGGAACGGGTCGGTAAATTTGTCATTTACCGGCTCCTTCCTTTTCTGAATGAACAGAGTCAGTGATTGGTACCAATTGGTTCATTCATAACGGAAGCATAGTAAACTGTTTTTACTATACTTCCATTTCTGAATAAATGGGAGGCTCTGTGCACAGCTATTCCTGTCCATTGATTCTGTGCAGATGAGGTTACACAGATGGAGACTGAGGGCTGAGGTTTGTTCAGACCCCTGATATCTCATCAAAGCCCCCCAACAGAGCTCCTGAAATAAATTGTAAAAAATAATAAAAATAACATTGTAAAAGAAATAAAATGAAATGGGAAAAAAATAAATAAAATGAAAATAAAAATTAAAAACTACTGACACCAGCGAGGGAACTATCAGAATTTCAAAGGTTTCGATTGCGACCGGGCCCTGGCATTTCACCACCATGGGGAGGCCCAAAATGGCAGTAAGGATCCCGCAAAAGAACTTGTGAAAGGGTGCCGCTGCGGGACTGTAATAAAGAGACCCAAGATGGGAGTGAAGGGCCCCAGGATCAGTGGGAAGAGGGAAGGGCCCTGGCCAGGGGTCGGGGGGGGGGGGGCCCTTCATAATTTCTTGTACCGGGCCCTGAAGGTTTTAGTTACGCCTCTGAAGGGAGGAGCTATGAAGAGAGAAAGCTGGGTGCTGATGTGAGGACTGGATTGGAAGCTGCTCCAGCCTGTACTGACGCAGTGGTAATTGGTGGCCCTGCTGAGTGGAGTGGCGCACACACACGCGCACACACACACACGTGTTTCTTTGGTAAGAGAGCCCCCCAAGCTAGCCCAGGTGTATAGAGTGGCAGAGGAAGTACCTGGGTCCTGCTGATTGAAGTCACTCAGCAGGGCCAGGACCCAGGTATTCCCTATTTAACATTACCACATTCTGAACTATGTAAGTCATCTCAGACTCTATTTAACCACACCCCTTTACGCCATGCCCAATATTTAGTGCAAGTTAAACCACGCCCACCTCCTCGCATGCCGCAGCTTTCCCTTTCCTACTGCATAGGGGGCCCACTTTGGATCTTGCACATGGGCCCACTGATTTCATGATACGCCCCTGACTGAAACATAATGTCCCAGAGGTGTTCTATTGGATTTAGGTCAGGGGGGGGGGGGGGGGGGCCCATTCAGTGGTATCAATTCCCTCATTCTCCAGGAACTGGCTGCATACACATTGTTGTGCACCAGGAGGAACCCAGGACCCACTGCACCAGCGTAGGGTCTGACAATGGGTCCGGGGATTTCATTGCAATACCTAATGGCAGTCAGGGTGCCATTGTCTAGCCTGTAGAGGTCTGTGGGTCCCTCCATGCATATGCCGGTCCTTCCAATTCTGGTGTTCAATGGCAAATGCCAATCGAGCTCCACGGTGCCAGGCAGTGAGCACAGGGCCCACTAGGGGACGTCAGGCCCTCAGGCCACCAGTGGCCTGCTGGAGATCATTTTGTAGGGCTCTGGCAGTGCTCATCCTGCTGATGGGTTAAGGACCTTCTATGGTCCTGTCCAGCTCTCCTAGAGTAACTGCCCATCTCCTGGAATCTCCTCCATGCTCTTGAGACTGGGAGACACAGCAAACCTTCTGGCAATGACATGTATTTATGTGCCATCCTGGAGGAGTTGGACTGCCTGTGCAACCTCTATAGGGTCCAGGTATCCCTTCATGCTACCAGTACTGACACTGACCCTAGCCAAAGGCAAAACTAGTGAAAAACAATCAGAGAAGATGACATTTACTATGGGTTGTGGATTGTGTGAGCCGTCTCCAGCACTGGTCACTTATACCATTTTCACTGTAAATCGGAAAAGATGAGCAGAGAAAAAAAATGTCAGTGCCCTCCACCAGTAAAACCATTCCTGTTGTGGAGGTCGTCTCATTGTTGCCCTTCTAGTGCACCTGTTGTTAATTTCATTAACACCAAAGCAGCAGAAAATGATTAACAACCCCCTCTGCTACTTAACTGACCAGATCAATATCCCAGGAGTTTGACTTGATGCTATACTCTGATTAAAAAGTGTTTCTTTAAATTTTTTTGAGCAGTGTATATTTTATTGCATAAAATGCTTTTATTCTTGAGTTGGCCTGTTCCATGGTTTTAGCAATGAAACTTAACAGGTTGATATAAATGTGAATGACC
>BLSH010260216.1:237725-256721 GCA_018402905.1 Glandirana rugosa
AGCCATTACCCGACCGACACGCCACGTCAACCTCGTCCGTCCACCTACCAGTCCAAGTCCGTCCCAGCCGTTTCACGCCCGTCGTCTCCATGTTTTCCTCGTCCGTTTTCTCATCAGAATCTGTCCGGCCCCCAGTCCCGTCCGTCTTTCGTCGTTTCAGGTTCATTTCGACCCTAGTGTCCATGTCCTTCCAGAAAGTCTTATTTGTGCCCCAGTGTCTAGTGTCCTTACGACATCTTGCCTGTCGTGAGCGAAGGACCACGACAGACGAATTGGTGAAGTCGGGGCCTTTACAACGTCGCACGACCGCGCAATTGTCAGTCAAAGCGACGCAGCGCCGAATCGCAAAAAGTGCTCTGGTCCTAAAGCTGCAAAACCTTCCGGGGCTGAAGTGGTTAAGCAGACAGCACCAGGAAGCGAGTGCTGTCCGTTCTACAGCATTCCTGTGATCTGTGACCCCGTGTTTATTCTGAAAGACCTTCCTGTACCTGTGATCCCAGCTTTACTTGGACTTTGCTGCTTTCTGCCTGCCCTGACCCCCGGCCTGTCTAAGACTACTCTTTTGCCTGCTCCTTTTGTACCTCTGCTGCCCGCACTTTGCCGACCCTGCCTGAACCTGACCATCCACCTGCCTGCTCCAACTGCACCGCACAGCCAGCCCATTACCGACCTGGATTGCATCACCGTCCTTCTGCCTAGCACGAGCATCAGTGGACCTTCACCTACCACCAAGTGACCCAGTCCAGCCCTCATGCCCCCTTGTGCTCTTGAACTTTCTGTCTGCACTACCAGGGGTTCTCGAACCAAGGCCGCAAGAGAGGTGACCCCCTGCATAAGTCAGACTCGTCCACCAGGTACGAGACAGCCACAAAGTATCCCACTTACAATTCGCCAAACAGCACAGAGACAAGCCTCAAACCTTCTGGCACAAAGTCATTTGGAGTGATGAGAACAAAAATTGAGCTTTTTGGAAACAACTATAATCATTACATTTGGAGAGGAGTCAACAAGGCCTTTGAAACACGGAGGTGGATCGCTGATGTTTTGGGGATGTGTGAGCTACAAAGGCACAGGAAATTTGGTCAAAATTGATGGCAAGATGAATGCAGTTATCAAAAAATACTGGAGGAACATTTGCATTCATCAGCCAGGAAGCTGCACATGGGTCGTACTTGGAACATTCCAACATGACAATGATCCAAAACACAAGGCCAAGTGGACCTGTCATTGGCTACAGCAGAATAAAGTGAAGGTTCTGGAGTGGCCATCTCAGTCTCCTGACCTCAATATCATTGAGCCACTCTGGGGAGATCTCAAACATGCAGTTCATGCAAGACAGCCCAAGAATTTCCAGGAACTGGAGGCTTTTTGCCAAGAGGAATGGGCAGCGTTACCATCTGAGAAGACAAAGAGCCTCATCCACAAATACCACAAAAGACTTCAAGCTGTCATTGATGTTAAAGGGGGCAATACACGCTATTAAGAACTGGGGTATGTAAACTTTTGATCAGGGTCATTTGGGGAGTTTCTGTTGTCATTATGATTTAAATAGAGTAAACACAGTTGATTGATAATAAATTGCTTCAGACAAACAATAACTATGAGTGAAAGAAAAGTTTTTGTGTTCTCATTCATATTCTCTGAAAAATGGCCAAGAATTAATAAATTCTGCCAGGGTATGTAAACTTATGAGCACAACTGTATGTCAAACATAAGGCCTACAGGTCGAATTCAGCCCACCAGGGCTTGTCATTCGGGTATCCAGTTTTGCAGCCAGAATGTGGCGGAAATCCATTCTCCAACCTGCGAGCCTCACCCTCTGCTCCCCACTGTCACTACAGCCTTTTGCGTTTACAAGGGACCTCTGCTCCTAACAGCTCCCAGAAATAACAAGTTCCTGCACACACTCACAGCAGAGACAGATGTCCAGAGAGGGAATGATCTCCCTGCAAGACGATGCAGGGCCACCTACTTGGGGAGGTACTAGAGGTGGGTTAGGTAGGAGAGAGAGATGCAAGGAAGCTTTGGGGGAGGGTAGAGTTTGGGGTTGCGCTCTGTACACAGCACACCCCTTAAATCTGCACTCTGCACACAGCATACCCCTGACCTGTGCACTCTGTACGTAACACTCCTGAACCCTGCACTCTGTTCGTAATGAACCCCTGAACTCTACACTCTGTACAACTTTCTGAGATGGGAACAAGGGACACCTATTAGCAAAAGTTTGTAGGCCTAGGACACATCCCCTGTCACACCCCCTTAAAGGAGAATTATACAAAAAAAATGATTAGTTAAACCCACAAGTGCTTTTTTTACCACTACTATTCCTTTATATTGGTTTTATTTTAATGTAAAAATGCAGCAATTTAGAAATTGGATGAATGGTTTAGCACTGTAATATACCCTCTATACACAGTGCACCCCTGAACTCTACACTCTGTACACAGCGCACCCCTAAACTCTACACTCTGTACACAGCGCACCCCTGAACTCTACACTCTACACATAGCACACCACTGAACTCTACACTGCATACATAGTGCACCCCTGAACTCTACAATCTGTACATAGTGCACCCCTGAACTCTACACTCTGTACACAGTGCACCCCTGAACTCTACATTCTGTACATAGTGCACCCCTGAACTCTACAATCTGTACATAGTGCACCCCTGAACGCTACAATCTGTACATAGTGCACCCCTGAACTCTACACTCTGTACGCAGTGCACCCCTGAACTCTACACTCTGTACATAACGCACCCCAGATACAACCGGCCCCTTGAGGGCAACTATACTGCTGATGTGATCCTTGATGAAATTGAGTTTGACATTCCTGTGTTAGATCTTGTTTAGACATGTAACTTTGTTTATTGCTCCTCTAAAGGGCGATCTGCGGTTGCCAAAACAGGTGGCATAATTTTCACTGCACCACAATATGTACTAATAGGGGCGTGGCTAGGTGGGAAAAAGACCAGGGGCCCCAGCCAAAAGAAATGCTGTGAAATAGGGCGTGGTCAAAACTAATGGGTGGGCATGGTTTAAATGGGCGTGGCTCAAGGTGATATAGCTCAAGTCTGAGGTGAGGGATGGAGGAAAGAAGAAAGAAAGAGATAGGGAGGGAAGGAGAGAGAAGAGAAGGAGGGAAAGATCCTACACTACAATAACAATATGTGTATTCCAGAAAGTTTAACAATCAGCAGATAAAGATATTCCAAACACCTGGTGTTGGTGCTTCAATCATCCTGGCACCATGTTTGGTATGGTGTCAGGATGATTGAAGCGCATTATTTCTATTATTACAATGTAATATAAAATGAAATAGTTCAACTCACTATAATGCAGAATCAATGGGAGCCCAGAGCGTGTCACTTGCCACACCACCTGCCCCCAGATATCATCAGGTGTCCCCAGCGGAGTCCCTCTTTCCATCAGATGCCTTCAGCGGAGTCCCTCCTTACATCACAGGTGTCCCCAGCGGAGTCCCTCCTTACATCACAGGTGTCCCCAGCAGAGTCCCTCCTTACATCACAGGTGCCCCCAATGGAGTCCCTCCTTACATCATAGGTGCCCCCCAGCAGGGTCCCTCCCTACATCACATGTGCCCCCAGGGGAGTCCCTCCTTACATCACAGGTGCCCCCAGTGGAGTGTCCCTCCTCACATCACAGGTGCCCCCAGCGGAGTCCCTCCTTACATCACAGGTGCCCCCAGTGGAGTCCCTCCTTACATCACAGGTGCCCCCAGCGGAGTTCCTCCTTACATCACAGGTGCCCCCAGTGGAGTTCCTCCTTACATCACAGGTGCCCCCAGTGGAGTTCCTCCTTACATCACAAGAGAGAGGTGATGTGGGGGGCAGTGAGAGATGATGTCATCTCTCCACTCCCCGCCACACCTCCAACATTGCAGAGGCCAGGCTTGGCTTTGAGGGCAGAAGAGCAGTGATTCAGGGCAGGCAGAGAGAGATGATGTCATCTCTGCTCGCCTGCCCTGCTTGCTCGCTTCTGATTCTCAGGCCGCGGCTCTGTCAAGCGGCCCACTCGCGGCTCTCATGTTAGAGACCCCGACACTCAGGGCTATGGAGATTAGATTTGGGGCTGTAGCCTCAATAGCCACACCCTGGCGACGTCCCTGTGTACTAGTATGGCTTCTGACCATATTACTGTGTGGCTCTGAGGTCAGGGAGGTGGTAAAACCAAAGCACAATCACCTGTTTTTATCCTTGAACGCCCGTGTTTATGAAGCCTAGCAATGGTTTTCTGCAGCACTTTTCCCAATGACCCCCAATGAATGACCTTTAGTAGGGGTTCTCAGGCAGGTAAAAGAGTTGCAGCAGAGCATTTAGCTGTCCTCCTGAAGTTGTCTTCTACGCTCTGCATATTGCATTAACAATCTGCATTCTCAGGAAAGACAAACTAACCTTGATCAGCAGCCAGCCGCAGAGTCTGGGACAAGACAGGAGGATTAGTGCCGGAAAATGTGTAAAATGTGTAAACGGCCTCGTGTAATCAGGAGAGACAATGGGCATGAATGGAAAATCGCTGCGGCGTTCTCAGTAATCCCCAGCAGTGACCGCACAAGTGAGGAACGCGAGAAACAAGGAGTGAGTCAACTCAGGATGACCAGAGACCGGAGAATATTAAGGTCAAACACTTCAAAGGAGTCTGGGAATGCATGCAGCAAACAACATGGCAGACTCTAATCAGACAGATTTTCTCTCCGCTACAGCCAATTAGATACACTGGAGTGTCTGCACATGTGTGAACGGCTGGCCGGCGAGCCCCGATCTGTTCTGTGCACTCTGGGGCTAATTTACTTCCAATTCATAAAGACAAAACAACATGTAGGGGATATGGTGTGGTGAACCCTTGACTTCAATGCTATCAAATTCAGAATCGTCTTCACAGAACACATCTACAAGTCATCACCTCTTCCGTCAAAAAAAAAGGAGTTTCTCCCTAATATGAAAAATAATGTAATTCTTTAATGCCTCTGTGGCCAAATGTACATCTAAAACCGATAGTGAAGGCCTATATATAGAGCCATGTAACCAACTGTCCATCCAGAGCCTCTGGTTTATAGAGCAGATACATCCTAAATATAGATCCATTTATCCAACTGGCCACCCAGAGCCTCTGGTTTATAGACCAGATACATCCTAAATATAGAGCCATTTATCCAACTGTCCATCAAGAGCCTCTGGTTTATAGACCAGATACATCCTAAATATAGAGCCATTTATCCAACTGTCCATCCAGAGCCTCTGGTTTATAGACCAGATACATCCTAAATATAGAGTCATTTATCCAACTGTACAACCAGAGCCTCTGGTTTATAGAGCAGATACATTCTAAATATAGAGCCATTTATCTAACTGTCCATCCAGAGCCTCTGATTTATAGAGCAGATACATCCTAAATATAGAGCCATTTATCCAACTGTCCATCCAGAGCCTCTGGTTTATAGACCAGATACATTCTAAATATAGAGCCATTTATCCAACTGTACAACCAGAGCCTCTGGTTTATAGAGCAGATACATTCTAAATATAGAGCCATATATCCAACTGGCCACCCAGAGCCTGTGGTTTATAGACCAGATACATCCTAAATGTAGAGCCATGTATCCAACTGGCCACCCAGAGCCTCTGGTTTATAGACCTGATACATTCTAAATATAGAGCCATTTATCTAACTGTCCATCCAGAGCCTCTGATTTATAGAGCAGATACATCCTAAATATAGAGCCATTTATCCAACTGTCCATCCAGAGCCTCTGGTTTATAGACCAGATACATTCTAAATATAGAGCCATTTATCCAACTGTACAACCAGAGCCTCTGGTTTATAGAGCAGATACATTCTAAATATAGAGCCATATATCCAACTGGCCACCCAGAGCCTGTGGTTTATAGACCAGATACATCCTAAATGTAGAGCCATGTATCCAACTGGCCACCCAGAGCCTCTGGTTTATAGACCTGATACATTCTAAATATAGAGCCATTTATCTAACTGTCCATCCAGAGCCTCTGATTTATAGAGCAGATACATCCTAAATATAGAGCCATTTATCCAACTGTCCATCCAGAGCCTCTGGTTTATAGACCAGATACATTCTAAATATAGAGCCATTTATCCAACTGTACAACCAGAGCCTCTGGTTTATAGACCAGATACATCCTAAATGTAGAGCCATGTATCCAACTGGCCACCCAGAGCCTCTGGTTTATAGAGCAGATACATCCTAAATATAGAGCCATGTATCCAACTGTCCATCCAGAGCCTCTGGTTTTTAGAGCAGATACATCCTAAATGTAGAACCATGTATCCAACTGGCCACCCAGAGCCTCTGGTTTTTAGAGCAGATACATCCTAAATGTAGAACCATGTATCCAACTGGCCACCCGGAGCCTCTGGTTTTTAGACCAGATACATTCTAAATATAGAGTCATTTATCCAACTGTCCATCCAGAACCTCTGGTTTATAGACCAGATACATCCTAAATGTAGAACCATGTATCCAACTGGCCACCCAGAACCTCTGGTTTATAGACTGGATACATCATAAATATAGAGCCATTTATCCAACTGTCCATCCAGAGCCTCTGGTTTATAGGCCAGATACATTCTAAGAGTAATTTATCCAACTGTCCATCCAGAGCCTCTGGTTTATAGGCCAGATACATTCTAAGAGTCATTTATCCAACTGTCTATCCAGAGTCTCTGGTTTGTAGACCAGATGCATCCTAAATATAGAGCCATCATCCAACTGTCAATCCAGCGCCTCTGGTTTATAGACCAGATATATACTAAATATAGAACTATTTATCCAACTGTCCATCCAGAGCCTCTGGTTTACACGATAGATATATCCTAAATGTAGAACCATTTATCCAACTGACATCCAGAGCTTCTGGTTTATAGACCAGAATCATCCTAAATATAGAGCCATTTATCCAACTGTCCATTCTGAGCCTCTGGTTTATAGACCAGTTACATCCTAAATATAGAGACATTTATTCAACTGTCAATCTTGCGCCTCTGGTTTATAGACGAGCTGCATCCTAAATAGAGAGCCATTTATCCAACAGTCCATCCAGTTCCTCTGGTTTATAGACCAGAAACATCCTAAAGGCCGGTACACACAATGCAAATTTCGGACGAGAATTTTTGTTTGACGGCCTGTCGTTCGAAATTCTTACTGTTAGTACGCTCCTTTCGACAGTCGCTTTTGATTTTTCGTCAGATAAAAGCTGGATGTGCAGACTAGTAAATTTTTGTCATACGGCAACGCAACGTCCGATTTTTGTTCACTTAGTACGGTTTTCGTACAAAAAAAAATTGTACAACCGAGACTACGCATGTTCAGAAACGAAAAAAAGATGCAAAAATATTCAAAACATTATGTCCCTTCTGACATTGAGTTTGGTCATACGAAAATTTTCGTATTGCTAGTATGCTCTTCACTTTTGACATGAGACAGGCATCCAACCAAAAAAACGCACATTCTGTCATCCGAAAATCGGATCGTGTGTACGAGGCTTAAATATAGAGCCATTTATCCAACTGTCAATCCAGCGCCTCTGGTTTATAGACCAGATTCATCCTAAGTTTAGAAACATTTATCCAACTGTTCATCCAGCGCCTCTGTTTTATAGATGGGATACATCCTAAATATACAGGGTGGGCCATTTATATGGATACACCTTAATAAAATGGGAATGGTTGGTGATATTAACTTCCTGTTTGTGGCACATTAGTATATGTGAGGGGGGAAACTTTTCAAGATGGGTGGTGACCATGGCGGCCATTTTGAAGTCAGCCATTTTGAATCCAACTTTTGTTTTTTCAATAGGAAGAGGGTTATTTGACACATAAAAAATTATTGGGAATTTCACAAGAAAAACAATGGTGTGCTTGGTTTTAACGTAACTTTATTATTTCATGAGTTATTTACAAGTTTCTGACCACTTATAAAATGTGTTCAATGTGCTGCCCGTTGTGTTGGATTGTCAATGCAACCCTCTTCTCCCACTCTTCACACACTGATAGCAACACCGCAGGAGAAATGCTAGCACGGGCTTCCAATATCTGTAGTTTCAGGTGCTGCACATCTCGTATCTTCACAGCATATGGTTTTTTTATGGTTTTTATGGTCAGTAAAAACCAATACCGGGTGAGCTGCTCCTACCAGGAGGTACCGCCATTCCTCCAAAGCCGACTTGATGGCCACCAATTCCCTATCACCGACATCATAGTTCCAGCAAGATGGTGCCCCACCACATTATGGGTGTCAGGTGCGAGCATTCCTAGATGAACAGTTTCCTGGAAAGTGGATTGGTTGTCGTGGGCCAGTTGAATGGCCCCCAAGGTCTCCCGATCTGACCCCCTTAGACTTTTATCTTTGGGGTCATCTGAAGGCAATTGTTTATGCTGTGAAGATACGAGATGTGCAGCACCTGAAACTACAGATACTGGAAGACTGTGCTAGCATTTCTCCTGCAGTGTTGCTATCAGTGTGTGAAGAGTGGGAGAAGAGGGTTGCATTGACAATCCAACACAATGGGCAGCACATTGAACACATTTTATAAGTGGTCAGAAACTTGTAAATAACTCATGAAATAATAAAGTTACGTTAAAACCAAGCACACCATTGTTTTTCTTGTGAAATTCCCAATAAGTTTGACGTGTCACATGACCCTCTTCCTATTGAAAAAACAAAAGTTGGATTCAAAATGGCCGACTTCAAAATGGCCACCATGGTCACCACCCATCTTGAAAAGTTTCCCCCCTCACATATACTAATGTGCCACAAACAGGAAGTTAATATCGCCAACCATTCCCATTTTATTAAGGTGTATCCATATAAATGGCCCACCCTGTAGAACCATTTATCCAACTGTACATCCAGAGATTCTGGTTTATAGACCAGATACATCCTAAATATAGAAACATTTATTCAAATGTCCATCCAGAGCCTCATCAAAAGGTGCTTTGCCAAGGAAGGCATTCCCCTCCATATTAAGAGTTTGTGACCTGGTATGGTTCAGGAAGGTTCAGGAAGGGGGAGGAGGGACACTGCGACAGTCAAAGGGCGCTTCATGGTAAACCAATGTATCACCAGAATGTCCACTGGAAACCAAGGACACCATACACCTCTTCACAAGAACAATGCACCACCGAGCCACTGAATAAGAACCTAGAGACCTTCATAACCCTTGAGTATGGTAGCTATTGCCTCCACCTTCAGTTCTTCCACAGCAATAATGGTTCTTCCAGGAGCACCAAAATATTATGCAGGAACTTGATTTGATCTTCTACATCTCGAGGATACAACTCAGAGAATTCAATTTTTTTGGCTGGGCTTGCATGGATTAATGTCCAGAAGGTGAGGAATTCCACTTGTTTTTTTCTTATTAACAACAGGTTTCTTTGGTTAACGCTTGGTTATCTTCACCCAGGATGACATAATAAAGCACCTGAGGAGACTTCCCTTTTCACTGCACCAGCAAACAGAATGAGCCGGACACACCCACAATGGTGCCACCATTACTCTACATGGTAGACTGTTTATTTTACATTCTTCAGTAAAGACAAACACCTTGCTAATGAGCCTGGTGTGAAATCTGCTTATTCTGTTATCCCCCCTCCACCAAATGATTTGGACCAGTGCACAAAGCAAGGTCCATAAAGATATGGATGAGCGAGTTTGGGGTGGAGGAACTTGACTGGCCTGCACAGAGTCCTGACCTCAACCCGATAGAACAACTTTGGGATGAATTAGAGCGGAGACTGTGAGCCAGGCCTTCTCATCCAACATCAGTGCCTGACCTCACAAATGCTCTTCAGGAAGAATGGTTGAACATTCCCATAGACCAGCCTTTCTCAACCTTTTCAACACCGAGGAACCCTTGAAATAATTCTCCGGTCTCGGGGAACCCCTGCTAAAAATTAAACATCTACAACTCATGATACATTAGTGTGATGGTCAATGGGAAGAATGCTCCTTACATTTGTGGTCATTGGGAAGAATTCCCCCTTACAGATAGCTAAAAAGATCAATGATGTCATTGGGAATTTATCTGAGAGGTGTTTTTATTCAGTACTGCTTGGACCTTGACGAAGGGGAGATACCCTGAAAGCGTGTCCTGAAAAATTTTATGTTAGTGCAAATAAAAAAAAGTATCACGGACAGCACTCAATTTTCTCTCAGAGGTAGAAATTGACCATTGCTCAAGGAACCCCTAGCAAATGCTGGAGGAACCCTGGTTGAGAAACCTTGCCATAGACACTCCTAAACCTTGTGGACAGCCTTCCCAGAAGAGGTGAAGCTGTTATAGCTGCAAAGGTTGGGCCAACTCAATATTGAACCCTACAGACTAAGACTGGGATGCCATTAAAGTTCATGTGCGTGTAAAGGCAGGCGTCCCAATACTTTTGGAAATATAGTTTACTTTAACCAAAATGTCATACGGAAGGGTTTATGTCTACTTTTAATGTTTAGAAGTGGACACTTGTATATGAAATGTTACTGTACTCAAAAAGCAGGGTTGAGACCAGTGGTGTATTTAAGTTTTTTGCTGCCCTAGGCCTGACTAAACTCATGCACCCCCCTAATTTAAATATGAGCCACCCCTTCCTGTCAAGGCAGAACCCCTTCCTGTTTAAGACCCACCTTGAAATTTTTCAGTGGGGACACTAGTTCTGAGGGCCTTGGGGGTGGGTGGGCAAGGGATTCCCTTAAAATATTTCCTCACACTTCCTGTTTGGCTATGGAACGGCACAACAACTCCTTGGTTTGGGCCCACCGCCTGGGCCCCATGGGATGCCCGCGTCCCCGACATATGTATGGGCTGTCCCCCCCTGATGGCGGCCCTGCGGGTATTATCATAACGGCAGTAAGTGCAACCGCATTATGGGAGTGCCAGTCCGGTTTGTCTCCCGGCCCAGTCCGCCCCATAAGACCGACACTACATTAAAAGTGTAGTGCAAGCTGGCGGGTACTCTTTTCGTGCTGCCCCCCTGCAAAGTGCCGCCCTAGGCCTGGGCCTTGTTGGCCTAGGCCAAGATGCAGCGTTGGTTGAGACGAAAGCACAGAGTTTGGTTTGCACAGGGTTCCGGATGCCAAACCCCATTGAAACCAATAGGAGCTGGATTTGTCAAATTAAAAATGATTATTGTCTGGGCTAATAGGCAAGGCGGAGTAAAAAAATAGAACTAAGGGGCGGGAACAGCCCTGGGGAACATGTACCAATGCAAAAACATTTTTTTAAATCCCATTTGGCCAGGAACAGTGATTTTTTAAATGCTTAAAGTAGTATTACACTCAAAGCAAGCATTTATTATAAAGCAGCGTATCAATTTTTAGATGGTGGCTGCATTCATTTTCTTTTTTTAGACTTTCTTTCTGCTATTTTCATCTGGTGATCCAGCAGGCACATTTTTTGTTTTTCACAGCACAAACTCTCCAGCAGAATGTATCAGTTTATGTGTATGAGACAAACCATTTAACACTGACAGGGGTGATCAGCTTTTATTTGTTCATGCAAAACCTTTATCCCAAAAGGAAAAATACTGTTTGCTGTAACTGATTATAAAGTGCGAGATGGAGTTTGGCTTAAATTTGTTAGTGGTTGAAAACGCTACCCTCCATCCCGGGCTGACAATGCTGCTGTCTGCTGTGCCTCTTGTGCTCATCCCTCCAGAGTTGTGTCTCACTAATACAGGAGATGTGATACTGGCCAGATCACTTGGTGAAAACAGAGGAAGGGAAAGGCAAAGAAATGAAAACCAATGCATCCACCGCATCTAATGATTGGTAAACTGCACTATGTTATATTTTCGATTTTGGGTTTAATACCGCTTTAACCACTTCAGCCCCGGAAGGATTTCCCACTTTAGGACCAAAGCACTTTTTGCGATTCAGCACTGCGTCGCTTTAACTGACAATTGCGCGGTCGTGCGACGTTGTACCCAAACGAAATTTGCGTCCTTTTTTTCCCACAAATAGAGCTTTCTTTTGGTGGTATTTGATCACCTCTGCGTAATTTCTGATCGCCGCTATAAACAAAAGAAGAGCGACAATATAACTGGGTACTAACATCTTTAGGTAAAGTTGATCCAGGGTGAATATGATTGCCTCTCGGGGAATCAGGAAGGAATTTTTTCCCCCGTTATAGCAAATTGGATCCATGCTTTGCTGGGGTTTTTTGCCTTCCTCTGGATCAACTGTGGGTGAAGGATTGTATATGGGATTATTTGGTTGTATGTGTATATGTGTGTGTGTATGTGTATATGTATGTATATATATATATATATGTATGTGTATGTATATATGTATATACATTTTTTTTTTTTTGGTTGAACTGGATGGACTTGTGTCTTTTTTCAACTTGACTAACTATGTAACTATGTAACTATGACAATTTAATAAAATAAAAACCGCAGAGGTGATCAAATACCACCAAAAGAAAGCTCTATTTGTGGGAAAAAAATGATAAAAACTTTGTTTGGGTACAACGTCGCACGACCACACAATTTTCATTCAAAACGCAACAGCACTGAAAGCTGAAAATTGGTCTGGTAAGAAAGTGTTCTAAGTGCATAGTATTGAAGTGGTTAAAGTGGGACATTAAAAATGCCTTTTAACAGTGGTGGCCCGTCCATACGGGGCGCAGGTAGGGTTGCCACCTCATCCCTTTAAACCCGAATACATATGATTTACACAGTTTCTGAGGCTGATTTAATGCAGATAAGGCACCAAGTGCAAGGGCATAACTACAGGGGTTGCAATTGCAACCGGGCCCCATGGTCCAGGGGACCAGTGTGCTTCACTTGTACAACTGAATAGGAGGGATGGCGGGGGGCGGCATTTAGAGGACCCAATCTCCTCCAGTTTCCTCTTTCCAGTTTACTTGCCTTCTGCTGTTCTCAAGGTCCCTGTCTGCTTCCCTGGTCCCCCCACAGAGCTGCTGTCTCCCCCCCTCCTCTCTCCTGCCAGCTGCTGTAGAAGATGAGTCATGATGGAGAGGTGGGAACGGGTCAGTAAATTTGTCATTTACCGGCTCCTTTCTTTTCTGAATGGACAGAGTCAGTGATTGGTACCAATTGGTTCATTCATAACTGAAGCATAGTAAACTGTTTTTACTATACTTCCATTTCTGAATGAATGGGAGGCTCGGTGCACAGCTATTCCTGTCCATTCATTCTGTGCAGCTGAGGCTACACAGATGGAGATTGAGGGCTGAGGTTTGTTTAGACCCCTGATATCTCATCAAAGCCCCCCAACAGAGCTCCTAAAAAAAAATTGTAAAAAAATTGTAAAAATAAAATTGCAAAAGAAATAAAATGAAATGGTAAAAAAATAATAAAATTAAAATTAAAATTAAAAACTACTGACACCAGTAAGGGAACTATCAGGATTGCATAGGTTGCAATTATGACCCGGCCCTGGCATTTCACCATCATGGGTGGGGAAGCCCGAAGATGGCAGAAAGGGGGCCGGCTGCAGAACTTGTGAAAGGGCCCCGCTGCAGTACCATAATAAAAGGACCCGCAATGGCAGTAAAGGGCCCCAGGATCAGTGGGAAGAGGGAAGGGCCCCGGCCAGGGGTCAGGGGACCCTTCATAATTTCTTGCACCGGGGCCCTGAAGGTTCTAGTTACACCTCTGACCAAGTGAGTGTAATTACCACCTTAATCAGTCACTTAATATGTGTTTAGGTTTAAAGGGATGATGTGGCAACCCCCCTAATCCATGCACCCAGCCCCCTAATCTACATGCAGGGCGCCAGATGCATGGATTCCAATGGTTTTTTTTTTATGAGCACATGAATAGAGCCAGAGGCTCTAATTGGCTTAAAAAAAGGGTGGGCTCAGGGTGCAGAGCACTGCGCCCTGAGCCCACCCAGTCGTGTGACAATAGTGAATTAATATTTGCTAATATCCTCCTGCTTCTCCTCCCAGCTAATCAGGAAGCAGACCACCCATCATCCGATTGGCTGAGAGGAGAAGCGATCCTATTGGCCGCCTAGGAGGAGGAGGGAAGAGACGCATGGCGGAAGCCGCCATGATGCCGAAGAGGAGGAAGTGCTGCCTGCGACCTAGATGGGGTAAGTGCGGAGCTGGTGACCGACCGAACCGGGGGGGGGGGTGGCTGTGTGGCACTGTTTGCCCCTCCCCCCAAAAAAAATACCACCAGCCGCCACTGCCCTTTAAAAATAAAATAATGAATACTTTGGTGAAGCACCTTTGGCACCAATTACAGCCTCAAGTCTTTCTGAGTATGATGCTACAAGCTTGGCACACCTATTTTTGGGTGGTTTCTCCCATTCTTCTTTGCAGGACCTCTCAAGCTCCATCAGGTTGGATAGGGAGCGGCGGTGCACAGCCATTTTCAGATCTCTCCAGAGATGTTCAATCGGGTTCAAGTCTGGGCTCCGGCTGAACCACTCAAGGACATTCACAGAGTTGTCCCATAGCCACTCCTTTGTTATCTTGGCTGTGTGCTTAGGGTCGGTTGTCCTGTTGGAAGAGTAACCTTCAGCCCAGTCTGAGGTCCATTGCACTCTGGAGCACGTTTTCATCAAGGATGTCTCTGTACATTGCTGCATTCATCTTGAAAAACTTCCCCACAGCATGATGTTGCCACCACCATGCTTCACTGTAGGGATGGTATTGGCAAGGTAATAAGCGGTGCCTAGTTTCCTCCAGACATATCACTTGCCATTCAGGCCAAAGAGTTCAATCTTTGTTTCATCACACAAGGGACGTTTGTTTCTCATGGTCTGAGAGTCCTTCAGGTGCCTTTTGGCAAACTCCAGGTGGGCTGTCCTGTGCCTTTTACTGAAGAGTGGTTTCTGTCTGGCCACTCTACCATACAGGCCTGATTGGTGGAGTGCTGCAGAGATGGTTGTTCTTCTGGAAGGTTCTCCTCTCTCCACAGAGAAACACTGGAGCTCTATCAGTGTGACCATCAGGTTCTTGGTCACCTCCCTGACACAGACCCTTCTTCCCCGATCGCTCAGTTTGGCTAGGCGGCCCGCTCTAGGAAGAGTCCTGGTGATTCCAAACTTCTTCCATTTGTGGATGATGGAGGCCACTGTGCTCATTGGGACCTTCAATGCTGCAAAAAAAAATTCTGTACCCTTCCCCAGATCTGTGCCTCCATACAATCCTGTCTCTGATGTCTACAGACAATTCCTTGGACTTCATGGCTTGGTTTGTGCTCTGACATGCACTGTTAACTATGAGACCTTATCTAGACAGGTGTGTGCCTTTCCGAAATCATGTCCAACCAACTGAATTTACCACAGGTGGTCTCCAATCAAGTTGTAGAAACATCTCAATGATGATCAGTGGAAACAGGAGGCACCTGAGCTCAATGTTGAGTGCCGTGGCCAAGGCTGTGAATACTTCTGTACTTGTGATTTTTTCATTGTTTATTTTTAATACATTTTTCTAAAGATTTCAAACAAACTTCTTTCGTGTTGTCATTACGGGGTACTGTTTGTAGAATTTTGAGGAAAATAATGAATTTAATCCATTTTGGAATAAGGCTGTAACATAACAAAATGTGGAAAAAGTGAAGTGCTGTCAATACTTCCCGGATGCACTGTAATAAGCCTACTGAACAGGGGGCCAGTAGGAAGTGGACATTCATCTAAACGCCCAAACAGCCATAGTTCACTCCCAACCTAGGTTTGGACCAAACCATCGGCTCACCCAGTAAGTAAACTTACTTTTTCCCTTTGGTTTCCTTCAAATAAGACGCAGTGGAAAACCATTAAAAAAAAATTTTTAAATCAAGATATTTTTTTCTTCTTATGCTTCAAATGTCACCTTTGAGCTCATCTGTACTTTTTCAAAGAACTGGAATATTGTTATCTTGGCTGTGTGCTTAGGGTCGTCGTCCTGTTGGAAGATGAACCTTCACCCCAGGCTGAGGTCCATTGCACTCTGGAGCAGGTTTTCATCAAGGATGTCTCTGTACATTGCTGCATTCATCTTTCCCTCAATCCTGACTAGTCTCCCTGTCCCTGCCGCTGAAAAACTTCCCCATAGCATGATGCTGCCACCACCATGCTTCACTGTAGGGATGGTATTGGCAAGGTAATGAGCGGTGCCTGGTTTCCTCCAGACATATCACTTGCCATTCAGGCCAAAGAGTTCAACCTTTGTTTCATCACACCAGGGAAGTTTGTTTCTCATGGTCTGAGAGTCCTTCAGGTGCCTTTTGGCCAACTCCAGGTGGGCTGTCCTGTGCCTTTTACTGAGCAGGGGGCCAGCAGGAAGTGGGCATTCATCTAAACGCCCAAACAGCCATAGTTCACTCCCAACCTAGGTTTGGACCAAACCATCGGCTCACCCAGTAAGTAAACGTACTTTTTCCCTTTTGGTTTCCTTCAAATAAGACGCAGTGGAAAACCATTAAAAAAAATTAAGTCAAGATATTTTTTTCTTCTTATGCTTCAAATGTCACCTTTGAGCTCATCTGCACTTTTTCAAAGAACTGGAATATTGCGTGCGTGCAGCTTTACGACTCAGCATGAAGGGGTGAGGTCAGCTCCTTCTAGATCTGTGTTTCATGGAAGCAATATCGGGCATTGAGTTTCCACATGATCAAAATTCTTTTTCTTTTATGGTGCACTGAAAGTGTCAAATGCCCATAAAGAATAAACTCACGCATTGAAAGCAAGCATCTTCTGTCAATTATTCCAGCTTTATTGAGTGTTAAAAGGCTACATTTTCCCCATTCCAAGATCCACACTGACAGATCCAGCTTGGAAAGGTCTTGGTAATTCAGACCATATGGCAGCCGAGGAGGTGACTTCCTTTTGTCTCATTATCTTCAAGGGATGCATACTTCTGAAACACATAAATAATTTCACTGTGGCCTTTATAGGTTCGTGGATGCAAATCAGAACCATCAAAGGGATTCGGTTTCTGTAAACGGTTCAGCTTTCCCAAAGAACATTTCTCATATAAAAAAATGTGTTGGATGTAAAATTGTTTAAATGATCAAATGTGTCACCATATTACCCAACAAATGAATGATCTTGGTTGATGAGACATCAAAAATACACTCACCCACATCTTTATTAGCTGCACCTGTTCAATTGCTTGGTAACACAAATTGCTAGTCAGCCAATCACATGGCAGCAACTCAGACGTGGTGAAGACAACTTGCTGAGGTTCAAACCGAGCATCAGAATGGGGAAGAAAGGGGATTTAACCGGTTCCCGACCGCGCATGGGCGTCCGCAGGTAGGGGCAAGGGGGGGCAAGCGCCCCCCCCCTGGAATTAGGGATCATATCGGGGGTTCCCCACTTTGTCCTTATCCTAGCACCGGTGGCGTGCCCTGCTCGCACCTGTACATGGTTTGGTGCGAGGAGCGGGACAGCGAAGGCCTCAAGGGGTAGTCAGGATGACATCACCCGGTCTACATAGTATGAGCGAGCAGCCCAGGAGATGGAAAGGAATGCGGCAGATGCCAGGAGCAGCGGGTACAGCATCCCCAGCACCTCCCAGAGCCTGAACCTTGGACTCCTTAAACCTCCTCACCGCTCCCAGGCCCGGAAGACAAACTAACCGGGGGCTTAGAGAACAAGGACAGGCAGGAAATGCAAACAGCCAGGGACCGCTCCATGTCACATCATAGATCCGATGGAAGGAACAGAGCATCTCCTGTCCTCACCAGAATGAAAACAGGTCTTGCCAGCTGCTTGCCATCATGGACATTCTACTGGCATGCAGGGTACTGTACTGAGCATTACACACACCATTAGACATAGGGCCCTAGAGGGACTGCAGACAGGGCTAGGGGTCTCTCTCTCTGACCCCCCTCTCTCTCTCACCCCTCTCTGTTACCCCCGTCTCTCTCTGTTACCCCACCCCCCCACATTTATGTGGTCTCTTACAGTCTCTTGTGCCATGTCCACAATCTTACAGTCTCTTGTGCCATGTCCACAGTCTCTGACCGTCTCCTGTACCATGTGCACAGTCTCTGACCGTCTCCTGTACCATGTCCACAGCCTCTGACCATCTCCTGTACCATGTCTGCAGTCTCTGACCATCTCCATTACTACGTCTGCAGTCTCTGACCCTCTCCTGTACTACGTCTGCAGTCTCTGACTGTGATAATGTGATAATGGCATTGTCGAAAAGGGGCAGAGCATGGGTGACCTTAAAATGATGCCCCCCCCTGAAAAAAGTTCTGCGGATGCCCATGAATGTATGGATGTATTTATGTAATACTGTCATGGATGGTATAGATTGGCTGTCTTTTGTTTGTTAGTATCTTTCTTTTGTTTATGTAATTGAAAAGTGAATAATAAAAGTTATAAAAAAAAGAAAGCTGGTTGTTAAGGAGCGGGGCCTGGAAGCCGGCAGCGGCATCCTTAACCCCTCCAGATCCGCGCTATTGCCGAAGTACGGCTCCAGCGTGGATCTGAATTGCTGGGACGTCCCCTGTGCACGCTTCCGGCGTGCCCGCGGGTCGGGCAGACTCGATGTCCGCTCAAGGCCCGCGATCGCCTGACAGAGCTGCAGAACGGGGAACCGCCGATGTAAACATGGCGGTTCTCCGTTCTGTTACAGGGGACATAAGAGATCTACTGATCCCTGTCACTGGGATCAGTGAGATCAGTTATGTCCCGGCCAGCCCATCCCCCACACAGTTATAACAAACCCAGGGAACACAGTTAACCCCTTCACCGCCCCCTGCAGGTTAACCCGTTCACTGCCAATGACATTTATACAGTAATCAGTGGACATTTAAATCTCTGATCGCTGTATAAATGTCATTGGTCCCAAAAAAGTGTAAAAAATGTCTGACATGCCTGCTGCAATAACGCAGTCCCTATAAAAATCACAGATCGCCAACATTACTAGTAAAAAAATAAAAATAATAAAAACGCCATAAATCAATTCCCATAGTTTGTAGATGCGATAACTTTTGCGCAAACCAATCAATATACGCCGATTGCAATTTTTTTGAC
>BLSH010260216.1:261657-294890 GCA_018402905.1 Glandirana rugosa
AGCAAGGAGAGGGCGGCGGCGCATGGTGCTCGGGCTCAGAGCCAGCCTCGTCCTACTCGTCGACGTCGTTCGCAGTGCCACAGTGGGAAGGGAGTGGCAGACCTCAGGCCTGTCGACTCGGTGGGCGGTAGTGCACTGAATAAACCGTGCTAAACCGTGTCGTCGGACGTCCAACCGTGACTCACTCGTCTCAGGAGACTTGTCGTCACTCGTGACGTCCGTGACCGTCTCAGTGTCCATCTCAACTCGCTTGTGGACCTTCAAGCCCAAGACGACCAGGCAGGCTTGAAGCCCTGTTTCAGGCCCAGGCCCAGGCCTGCCTTGGGCTTGCTAGCGTGTCCGTGCGATCGTTCGGGTTCCGTCCGGACCCGGACCCGGACTTTGTCCCGAAGTTCGGACGGACCAGCAGAACCCGAACTTCCAGGTGTTCGCTCAACTCTACCTGTGACTCTGCCAGTGCCTGCAGTGCTCACTGCTGTTCAGAGGACTCTGCTCACTCAGTGCCAACCTGCAGGCTGCTGTGCCAAATCGTGCCAAATAAGTCACGTGATGGCGGGTGGCTCAGCTGTCCGGACTCCAGACGGTGAGGGAAGGGTGACACCGTGACGCTTGCTGCAGCTGCTCATCCTGCTCCGACCGAGACTCGGGCTCGTGGTACGCGGCGGCGGGAGAGGAACGAGTCACGGGTAAGCCAATCAGACTATGGATGTGCACCTGGTCAGCGCACATCCATAGTCTTTAATGGCTGACCAATAGGCTCACTACTTGGCTGTCAGGTGACAGCCAAGGAGCCGAAAAAACAAAAAAAAAGAGTCAATATACAGGCGCCTCCTTTTAGGGGGCCGGGCTGACTTTTTTTTCTTCTTAGGCAGCGGGGAGGTGGTGCCCAAGCGCCCCTTATTGACTGGCCGCCACTGCTAAGGGCAACATTTTGTAGCCGTGCATAACCCCAATCCTGACCAAGTGTTTCTGGATGGCACTGAAATGTTGCGCTTGCTTGATGTGATCATTTTAATACATTTTATGGGCATTTAAATGGATGCATGGTGTACCAGCGACATATGTTTCATTCACAGGTACATGACCTTTAGATATTAATGATGGCTCCTCAGGCACATGGCAAATCGCCTCTGGTTATTAATTGGGTTTTGGCGTGGAATCAGCTTGCAGGCTCTTGCTGTGAGAAATTACTGAATGGCAGAAGGGCATGTCTGTAGGTATTGGACATGCTGGCTGTGTAAGACCCAACCAGGACAGGGGCTTTTGGAGAGGACTAGGGGCAAGCCTCCTACCCACTGATTATGGCCCATGGAGAGAGCAGATCATTCTCTAATGCTAGACAACCATGAGATGAACGCTGAGAGTGAGGCATGGATTAATTCTCTGAATAAGGGCATTAAAGCTTCCCTTCTGGAGTGGAGAGAAAGAGATAATCTTAAACTTGTACAGGTTAATTGGCAGAGGGAATATGGTGGGCCTTCTGCAGACTAGGTTGGAGAGGCTCCTTCACTTGGGACAGAAATATTTATAAACAATATCCCTCAAAAGAGCTATGAAGATAAATTAATTCCACCTTTTCAGACTGCTGTAATATTGTGTGAGTTTGTCTCATAGACTGTTGTAGACTTTTGCCAGGCAGTCTAAGGTGGAATGGGATCACTGTTTTTTATGCATGTCTTTGCCCCATTGTGTGCCTCCTAGGTGTGCATTCCCATTGTTGATTGTGTCACCTATTGTTTTTGGCTGTCTCTTGGTGAGGTGATTAATATTATGACCACTGAACCTTGTTTTTGAACCATTGTGGGATGTTTATATTTATGATAATTTGTAATGTACTTTGTATCCAGGGTTGTGGGCTTGATGTTAAACAGTCTGGACGGGCACTGAGTCACCTACGTGGCTAGTTGTTTAATTACTTTAATGTTTATGTTGGCTGTTTCTTAGCTATTTTAATTATAGTCCTGTTTACAGTTTGTATTGTATACGATAATGTGATCAGGTTCACCTGATATGGCATGCTATATATTCTGTGTAGTGTTGAGCAAACCCGGACTGTAACGTTCGGGTCCATACCAAACTTTGGGGTTTCCGGGACCCGAACACGGACATTTCAAAAAACGTTAGGGTTCTGGGTTCTGGTAGTTGATCACGCATGTTGAATAGCTGCAGGGCAGCCAATCAACAAACGTTTATACTGGTTTGCCCTTAGAAGCCATCACAGCCATGCCTACTAATGGCATGGCTGTGACTGGCCAGTGTATCATGTGACCCAGCCTCTATATAAGCTGAAGTCACTTGATGCTGCAGTCACATGCTCTCTGAGACTCTGACTAGTATAGGGAGAGGAAGCTGCCAGCGTTTTTGTGAGGGACAGATTGCAGACATTTTAACATCTGATCCTGCATCCTGAGATTACTACTACTGTTGCTCTGAGGGACAGATTGCAGAAATTTGAGATTTCACATACTGCTGCTTTGAGTGACAGATTGCAGATCAAACCCTGCCTAACACAATGATCATTACGATCGTACACAGCGATCAGATTGTGGGAGTAATTTGAGATTTCACATACTGCTGCTTTGAGTGACAGATTGCAGATCAAACCCTGCATCACACAACGATCTGACTGCACTAGGTAGAGGCTTCTGCTTAGAGGGACAGATTATTGTTAAAAATCATTGCCTACTCCTATAGGGCCAGGTTCCAGCTGTTGCTGTAAGTGACAAATTATTGTTCAAAAATCATCTCCTAGTTCTAAAGGGAGAGCTTCCAGCTGTTGCATAGAGGGACAGATTATTGTTCAAAAATCATCTCCTAGTTCTAAAGGGAGAGCTTCCAGCTGTTGCTGTAAGTGACACATTATTGTTCAAAAATCATCTCCTAGTTCTAAAGGGAGAGGTTCTAGCTGTTGCTGTAAGTGACACATTATTGTTCAAAAATCATCTCCTAGTTCTAAAGGGAGAGCTTCCAGCTGTTGCTTAGAGGGACAGATTATTGTTCAAAGATCATTGCCTACTCCTATAGGGCCAGGTTCCAGCTGTTTATGTAAGTGACAGATTATTTATTGTTCAAAAATCATCTCCTAGTTCTAAAGGGAGAGCTTCCAGATGTTGCTGTAAGTGACACATTATTGTTCAAAAATCATCTCCTAGTTCTAAAGGGAGAGGTTCTTCCTCAGGTAGCCAACAGAACCTTCACCAATATATGGTAGGCCCGAATGCCCCTCCCTCTCTGCAAGAGACTTTTATGCTTTTTGATGACTCTCCTGGTGTGCTTTCCGTGGGCCATCCACATAGCGCTGCCCCAGAAGTGGAAGACATTGAGTGCACCGATGCCCAACCACTTCTGTTGCAGGATGAGGACATGGAAACACCAGCGCAGCACATTTCTGATGATGATGAAACACAGGTGCCAACTGCTGCAGCTTGCCTCAGTGTGCAGACTGACAAGGAGGGCAGTGGTGAAGGGTGGGTGGAAGATAATGTGGAGGATGATGAGGTCCTAGACCCCACATGGAATGAGGGTCATGCGAGTGACGTGTGCAGTTTGGAGGAAGAGGTGGTGGTCGCACAGAGGCACCAGCACAGCAAAAGAGGAAGCAGTGTCCCCTAGACAGTATACCTGCTACTACCCACCGCACCCAGGGACCTAGCACACCAAAGGCAGCTCAAAGGCGTTCCCCCGCGTGGCAGTTCTTCAGACAATGTGCTGACGACAAGACACGAGTGGTTTGCAAGCTGTGCAATGATAGCCTGAGCCGGGGCATAAATGTTCTCAACCTGAGCACAACCCCCATGACCAGGCACCTAAATTCAAGGCACAAGCTGCAGTGGAATAATTTACTAAATAAAATTGTATAAAATCCGCGCAACTGATAATTATATTATATAACAGTCTTATACCAATGATGATCACATAAAATCAGCAGCTGTGCACAAGGTCATACATCGCAAGAAACCCCAAAACGTATTAATAAATTAAAATGGTGCAGCGCTATCAACTCAATAAGATCATGAGTCCATAAAAAACAGCAAATCCAAGAGATGGTAAGTGTTCACAGATGAAACAAGCAGAGAGAGTCCCAATCCGTGTCAGAAAGGAAAACAAGATCACACTGGTGCCACTCAACACCCCAGCTTTTATACTCTTACCAGAGAGCATGCGACCCCCTGATAAGAGTGGTCAAACACGTTTTATTTACGAGTTAGGTGGTCTCCCCTTCTGCTGCTGCAATCAAGTAGTCTCCCCTCCTGCTGCTGTATTCACTATAAAACTTCAGACCCAGCTGTTGAACCCGACACTCCAAGTCACTCAGATGGAAGGATGAATCCAGACATGTAGGAATAAAGGGCCCCAATAGTTTAATAACGTTTTCACAAGTTTAAAAATGAAAGGAATAAAACTTACAAACAATTCGTCTTTGATAAAGCATAAATGGAACATCCACCAGGAAGGAAAATGGCCGCGCCGCGGCCGCGCATGCACAGATGCGTGATGGCGATAGCAGAGGTGTGGTCAACGTGCGGGCGTAGCTCCAACCGGTTTCGTCAGAGTTGACGTCATCAGGGATACGCCCACACGCACGGACCACTCAATTTATACCTAACATTAGCCCGGGAGGGCCAATCAGCTCTCACATCTCATGTTTTGATTGACTCTGTTCCTCCTCCGTTTCCAATAACCAAACCAACCATAAACATGGCGGATTCCCACAGTGGGGACACCTTACAAAGATATTCCAGAACGGAGTGTTTACAAATTTCACCTACTTAACGGAATGTCGGAAAGGTGTAAACTCCCCGTTTTAAAGTTGTCATAAGTTTGGGGGATCCCCAATCAGCTTCTTTTGTGCCTTCGGAACATAAAAATGTTTATGGCCCTTTTTCTATATTGGTGGAGAGGACCTCCTAGGGGGGTAGAAAAATACGGGCTTGCCACCCGCACCTCCCACCTACATACATATTATTTAGGGAATTACAGTGGTAGGCAGGCCAGTAAAACAACTTTAAAACGGGGAGTTTTCACCTTTCCGACCTTCCGTTAAGTAGGTGAAATTTGTAAACACTCCGTTCTGGAATATCTTTGTAAAGTGTCCCCACTGTGGGAATCCGCCATGTTTATGGTTGGTTTGGTTATTGGAAATGGAGGAGCCCTTGGGGCACTATTCATCCCATTGATATGAGACACTATTCTGCCTTCAGTGTGGGGTTTATCCCCCAAACATATCAGTTTTAAAGCAGCCTGCTGTCGTTTCCCCCTGGATGTGCTGAAGTTGGTGGTGAAGGTGTTACGCTGAGTGGATGAGGAGATGGTAGAGGAGGAGGAAGCGCAGTAGGAGGAGGAGGCAACAGGAGGCAAAAAGAAATGCCCTGCAATCCTCGGTGGTGGAAGGACATGCGCCAAATGGCTAGCCGGCTCAGGCCCACCCGCCACTACATTTGCCCAGTGTGCAGTTAGCGAGATATAGCCACATCTGACCATTTCCATGGTTATCAGGCCAGTCATTAGCAAGTGGCTCGGAGGGTGGGTTCCTGCACCAGCATAGGCCAGGTCAAAAATATTCAAGCCAGGGCACAGTTCTGGAGGACGAGGAGGATGAGGAAGATGAGGAGGAGGAGGAGGAATTGCAGCAGGGTGGCACCCAACGCAGCTCATGGGCATCACTGGAGCATGGCTGGGGGGATACAGAGGACACAGATGATATACCTCCCACAGAGGACAGCTTGTCTTTGCCTGTGGGCAGCCTGGCACACATGGCCGACTACATGCTGCAGTGCCTGCGCAACGACAGCCGAGTTGCCAACATTGTAACTTCCTCTGATTACTGGGTGGCCACCCTGCTGGATCCCCGTTACAAGGACAACGTGCCATCCTTAATTCCCTCACTGGAGTGTGAGAGGAAGATGCATGACTACAAGCGCACACTGGTAGAGGCACTGCTGAGGGCATTCCCAAATGACACCGGGGCTCAGTGGAAGCACAAGGTGAAGGCAGAGGAGGAGGAGGAGGAAGAGACCACCAACGCAGCTGTGCCACCGCCAGCACCACAGAAGGCAGGGTTAGCATGGCCAAAATGTGGCAAAGCTTTGTCAGCAGTCCGCCACAACAAACAGCACCACCAGCCGATAGACAACGTCTTAGCAGGAGGCAGCATTTCAGCAACATGGTGCAAGAGTATGTGTGCACACGCCTACACGTACTGCCTGATGGGTCTGCCCCATTCAACTTCTGGGTCTCCAAATTGGCCACATGGCCTGAGCTTGCCCTTTATGCCTTGGAGGTGCTGGCCTGCCCTGCAGCCAGTGTATTGTCTGAACGTGTGTTTAGCACGGCAGGGGGCGTTATCACAGACAAGCGCAGCCGCCTGTCCACAGCCAACGTGGACAAGCTAACCTTTATTAAAATGAACCAGGCATGGATCCCACAAGACTTGTCTGTACCTTGTGCAGAATAAACATTTAGACCGGACTCACACAGCCATTGGTATACTTGTTTTTTTTAATAGGCCTCAATATTTTGGGGGCTACCCCAATTATAAACAAACAAAAAAAAAACAGTATTGGCTACCTCCTCCTCGACCACCCCCACTTCCACCTATACTGCCACGGTCACGGCCTAGTCAACCTCTAGGCTCCTACTCCACATCCACCCCCCCTTCCCATTTTTTTTTATTTGATTTTAATTTATTTTCCCTATCCCCATTTTTTTGTAGGGCACTTTCCCTACTCTTACCCCCATTTTACTTCCTTTTGCAGCCCTCTAGCACTTGCCAGGACTTTGTTACAGCCATTTTTGTGCCTAAAAGTTCGGGTCCCCATTGACTTCAATGGGGTTCGGGGTCCGGGATAAAATTCGGGCAACGTTCGGTGCTGAACCCGGACTTTTTCCCAAAGTTCGTTCGGACCCTCCGAATCCGAACGTCCAGGTGTTCGCTCAACTCTAATTCTGTGTGATTTTCCATTAAGTGAGTTCCAGTTTGCATCTAAGCTAGTGTCGACTAGCCTTGGGTGCTCAGCGATAATACTAGTTGCTGGGTTCAGACTGGAGGAAGCTGTATCTTGACGACAGTTTCTTCACACTGGCTCCAGATGGAAAGTTTTTTAGTGCTAGCAAAAGGGTCAGGCAGTAGGTGGTAAACGCATGAGGGGACTGAGTGTGAATATCCTTACTTTATATGGTAAACAATGCCTTTGTGGCTTGAGCAAGCCCTAATGCACTTCCAATCAACTAGATTTCCCTAAGCAATGCCTGAAAAATTCACACACTGCTTTAATGAGGCCACTTTATAAAGCATCAATCACCTGTCGCTGGTCTCAAACTATAGCTGCCCAGTCAGACAGTCCTGCAGGGTGGAGAGATCAGGAAACACACACTACAAAGTGAGCCACAGAGGTGAATAACCCCCTCCATCTCTCCTAGCAGTCTGGTTTAGTTATCTACACACAAGGGGGTTAGAAGCAAGCATTACCTACTACAGTATCAACATTGACCCAACACCCCTGGGAGCATACAGGTCCCTTAAATTATGAGGGTTTTGTTGTTACATTAGAGAATGGCTCATGGAAGGATCCAGCGATGTCTGCAGATCCTGTCTCCAGTAATAAGTGATTTATTGATTATAAATTTTGGTTGTTCTGGCCAAATCTGACACCGGTGTTCCCTATTACACACATATGTTTGAGGGGGAAACGCCTTCAAGAAAAGCCAATCTTCGCAGAGACCCATAGAGAGGGTTTACAGGTAGAGGCGTTAGCAGAATGACGGGGAGATGTAACGGCAGCTCTGCTGGGAAAGGCTCTGGACATCAAACCATCGAGTGTCCTAATGTACAATCCAGAACACAACACAGTATCTTCTTACCCACAAAGTGAGTAAATACCTGGAGAACACACCTCATTAAATCATTTATTGCATGCTACAGTTACAAGGCAGTCTATAACATCGCTACGTTGGAATTCCAGCCAAAAGCAGAATGCACAGTTGACCCACACATATGTGAGCTTTTTTATCTGCCAAAAGATTTGCAATATTGTTCAGACATCCTCATGATTCACACATGCCCTGCCACACTGCATAACCAGGGAATTACACTGTTACTATCTGTCTCAGATTAGTGTGTCACTAGACTGCTTTTTGGACTATCGTTGTCATCAGGCTATTGAGGTCTTCCATGTCTTCTCCTTCATCTGTAAGCTGTGACACTGGCTTTTCCAATCTTCAGTGATTGAAACATGTTAGACTTGGGACACTGGAACAGACTTGGATCACTAAAGCCAACTTGGGACACTGGAAAAGTCTTGGGACACTGGAGCAGACTTGAAACACTGGAGCAGACTTGAGACACTGAAGCCAAATTGGGTCACTGGAGGTGACTTGATACACTGGAGCTAACGTGGGGCACTTGTAATCAACTAGGGACACTAGAACAGACTTGAGATACTGGAGCAGACTCGGGTCACTGAAACCAACTTGAGACACTGGAGCAAACTTGCAACACTGGAGCACACTTGGGACAGTGGAGCCAAATTGTGTGACTGCAGGTGACTTGAGACACTGGAGTTGATGTGGGACACTGGAATCCACTTGAGACACTGTAACCAACTTGGGTCAATGTAACAGGCTTGGGACAATATACCAGACTTTCCTGGAGCAGACTCGGTTGACTGAAACTAACTTGGGAACCTGGAGCAGACTTGGGAACCTGGAGCAGACTTGGGACACTGGAGCAGACTTGGGACACTGGAGCAGACTTGGGACACTGGAGCAGACTTGGAATACTACAGAAGACTTGGAACACTACTGAGTCTACTTAGGTCACTGGAGATAATTTGGGACACTAGAATTGACGTGAGACACTGGCATTGACTTGGGCCATTGGAATTGGCTTGGGTCAATGGAGCAGACTTGGGTTACTGGAGCTGACTTGAGACACTGGAGTGGACTTGGGCTACTGGAGCAGACTTTGGTCACTGAAACCAACTCGGGTCACTGAAACCAACTTGGGACATTGGAGCAAACTTGAAACTCTGAAGCCAACTTGGGACACTGAAACTTGAAACACCAGAGCAGACCTGAGACACTGGAGCCAACTTGGTCATTGGAGGCGACTTGAGACACTGAAGCTGACGTGAGACACAGGAATCGACTTGAGGCACTGGAGCAGACTTGGGACACTGGAACATATTTGGGACATTGGAGCAGACTTGGAACACTGGAGTCAACTTTGGTCACTGGAGGTGACTTAAGACACTGGAGCAGACTCGATCACTGAAGCTAACTTGGGACACTGGAACAGACTTAGGCTACTGGAGCAGACTCTGGTCACTGAAACCACCTTGGGGCACTGGAGCAGACATGGGACACTGTAAAAGACGTGGGATACTGGAGCAGACTCGGGTCACTGAAACCAACCTGGGACACTGGAGCAAACTTGCAACACTGGTGCAGACTTGAGGCACTGGAGCCAACTTGGGTCATTGGAGGTGACTTAAGACACTGGAGCTGACGTGAGACACAGGAATCAACTTGAAACACTGGAACCAACTTGGGGCACTGGAGCAGAATTGGGACACTGGAGCAGACTTTGGACACTGGAGCACACTTGGAACACTGGAGTCAACTTGGGTCACTGGAGCTGACTTGGGACACTGGAGGTGATTGGGACACCAGAGAAAACTTGGGTCAAAGGAGCAGACTTGGACTCCTGGTACGAACTTGAGACATTGGAGCAAACTTAACACACTGGAGCAGCCATAAGTCAGTAGAGCCAACTTGGGACAGTGGAACAGACATGGGTCACTAGAGCCAACTTGAGACACTGGAGCAGACATGGAACACTGGAGCAGACAAGGTCACTGGAGCCAACTTGGGACATTGGAACAGACATGGGTCACTGTAGCTGACTTGGGACTCTGGAGCCAATTTAGAACAGCATCCTAAATTAATACCTGTCTGTCTTCCTTCCTTCATTGCTCTTAGTTTTTTATCTTTTCTCTGTTCCTTCCTACTTTCCTTTCTTTGTTCTTTCAATCCTCCTTTCCTCTTACTCTCCTTCCCTTTTTTCTTTTTCACTCCTCATTTAATCTTTCTTTCTTTATCTCCATCCTCATCAGGGTAGCCAACCTCCCAAAGTGAAATTTACTGACAAGATACAAAAATTACTGACAAAGCTAAATTTTTTGTACTGGCAGATCAGAAAGCTAACCAAAATGACAATTTTCAGTGCAAATATCAATATTTAAGCCACAAACATAGCGATTAGTAAGGTGGTGATGAGGAGACCCGCTGAGCCACCTGGAGGACCATGCCCCACTGCATGCACAGTTACAAAGTTGGCCCGTGCCCATACTTCTTACACACAGCAGTAACATCCATCGGTAATGGACTTTTATCGACAGGTTTTACTTTTCTTTTTTTTTTTTACAATTTTTACAAACTGTCTGTAAATCTATTGGCGGTTAGCAACCCTGGTCAATGGAGCAGACTTGGGTCACTGAAACCAACTCGGGTCACTGAAACCAATTTGGGACACTGGAGCAAACTTCAAGCTCTGGAGCCAACTTGGGACACTGGACCAAGCTTGAAACACCAGAGCAGACCTGAGACACTGGAGCCAACTTGGGTCATTGGAGGTGACTTGAGACACTGGAGCTGACGTGAGACACAGGAATCAACTTGAGACACTGGAACCAACGTGGGGCACTGGAGCAGACTTGGGACACTGGAAAATACTTGGTACACTGGAGCAGACTTGGAACACTGGAGTCAACTTTGGTCACTGGAGGTGACTTAAGACACTGGAGCAGACTCGATCACTGAAGCTAACTTGGGACACTGGAACAGACTTAGGCTACTGGAGCAGACTCTGGTCACTGAAACCACCTTGGGGCACTGGAGCAGACATGGGACACTGTAAAAGACTTGGGATACTGGAGCAGACTCGGGTCACTGAAACCAACCTGGGACACTGGAGCAAACTTGCAACACTGGTGCAGACTTGAGACACTGGAGCCAACTTGAGTCATTGGAGGTGACTTACGACACTGGAGCTGACGTGAGACACAGGAATCGACTTGAAACACTGGAACCAACTTGGGGCACTGGAGCCAAATTGGGTCATTGGAGCTGATTTGGGACACTGGAGCTGATTGGGACACTAGAGAAAACGTGGGTCAATGGAGCAGACTTGGGCTACTGGAACCATCTTGAGACATTGGAGCAGACTTGATACCCTGGAGCAGCCATAAGTGAGTGGAGCCAACTTGAGACAGTGGAGCAGACATGGAACACTGGAGCAGACAAGGTCACTGGAGCCAACTTGGGACATTGGAACAGACATGGGTCACTGTAGCTGAATTGGGACTCTGGAGCCAATTTGGGACAGCATCCTAAATCAATACCTGTCTGTCTTCCTTCCTTCATTGCTCTTAATTTTTTATCTTTTCTCTGTTCCTTCCTACCTTCCTTTCTTTGCTCTTTCAACCCTCCCTTCCTCTTACTCTCCTTCCATTTTTTCTTTTTTGCCCTTTCTTATTTAATCTTTCTTTCTTTATCTCCATCCTCATCAGGGTAGCCAATCTCCCAATGTGAAATTTACTGACGAGACACAAAAATTACTGACAAAGCTAAAATTTTTGTACTGGCAGATCAGAAAGCCAGCCAAAATAATAATTTTTAGTGCAAATATCAATATTTAAGCCACAAACATAGCGATTAGTAAGGTGGTGATGAGGAGAGCTGACGTGCCACCTGGAGAACCATGCCCGACTGCATGCACAGTTACGAAGTTGGTCAGTGCCCATACTTTTTACACACAGCAGTAACGTCCATCGGTAACGGACATTTATGGACAGGTTTTACTTTTTTTTTTTTTTTTTACAATTTTTACAAACTGTCTGTAAATGTATTGGCAGTTGGCATCCCTGATCCTAATTTCTCTTCTTTCCTTCTTTCCCTTTTTTTCCTTTCCTTTTTCTTCCTCCTTTTTTCTCCTTCTCTTCCTTTTTCAATTTCTCTCTTTATTTCCTTTCGAGGTTTCTTACATCAGGGGGTTACATCAGCTGGATGCAGACCACCAAAGCTTTGCCCATCCCCATCTGCCCTCATTACTGGCTGACATGGGGTGGGAGGGGTTTTTAAGCTTTGTTAATTCCCATACGTTGCACCCCCGGGTTGTACACTTAAGAATTTTGACCAGCGCAATGGCAGGAATCATATTTTATTTGGAAGCTTTCCACTATGCTCAGCAAAACTGTCATGCTTAAAGTGTATCTAAACCAAGGAACAAAAAAATGTAATATATTGCAGCTCACCAGTCCTTAGATGTGGGGGCTGTATTCGTTTTTCATTTTTCAAGCCTTTTTTAATTGTTTTCCTTTATGTAGACTTTCAGTTTAAATCAGCAAAATGCTCTCCACGTGCATCAAAACGAAAAGTATGCAAACAAATATTAGTTTTCTTGAGTAAAATCTATAGCTCTCCAATCAGAAGAAGAGAATAAGCTTTGCTGATTGCAGAACTATACAATAGGTCTCAGCAGGGTGCATAGCAAACCTCTGCAGTGAGACCACTGCTTCCACAAAGAGAGCAAGGGTCCTTCTCTGTTTTATGCTGGCAGGGGACCAACTTTTCTGCTCATGCTGTGGCTGCTTTATAAAGAAAACAAACTATAAGACTTCTCACAACTTTGGCTGGACTTGCTTGGAGATATGCTCTGTTACCTGGCGCTGGCAGGAGGACATCACCTCTTGCTGCAGGCTACATCCACACTGGCAAAAAACACTTCATTACCCATGATCAAAAAGGAAATGCAGGTTAGCCTGCAGATCGCAAACATGGATGGCCGTGATGAACCAGGAGACTCCTGGTCTGGAGGTCACAGTGTGAGGTCATAGGAGGCCCAATGTGATTACATCACCACTTGCTGCTAACAGAACTACAGTGGGGAGGTCAGGACAGACCAGGGGCCTCCTGGCATGTCAATCAAGCTGCACCGTTCCATAGGGTTGCCACCTTTTTATCAAGTCAAACCCGGACACTTTAGTGGCCCACAGCATTTTTTTTTTTTATAGTATAAAGTACTAGTATTTATATCGGAATCCACAGAGTTCCCCCTTTATATCTAAACTCACAGAATTCCCTTACACTGTAAGGCGGGACTCTGCAGACTCTGATGTACTCTGATGTAAGGGAAAACTCTGGGGACTCTGAAATAAGGGGGAACACTGAGAACTCTGATGTACAGACAGGACTCTGATGTAAGGAGGGACTCTGCAGACTCTGATGTAAGGGAGAACTCTGGGGACTCTGAAATAAGGGATTCTCTGGGAACCCTGATTTAAGGGTGAACACTGAGAACTCTGATGTACGGACAGGACTCTGATGTAAGGGGAGACACTGCGGCCTCTGGTGTAAAGGGGAACTCTGATGTAAAGGGTGCTCTGAGAACCCTGATTTACCTTAGTGTACTCAGGCAAGAGGCAGGAGAAAGAAGGGGGGGAAGACTTCAGTCACACACAGGGATGGATGGGGAGCTCACTCACCCCTTGGCAGTCAGCACCTCTCATCCAGATGTATCTGTGGCTGCTGGGCTTCAAATTTCCCACCCCCGCTTTCCTTTTCTGTGGCAATGTTTGAATAATGTGTCCGGGTTTCAGGTCATCTGAAATCCAAACACAGGAGTGAAAAACCTAACTGTCCAGGTGAATCCCGGACAGGTGGCAACCCTACCGTTCCAGTGGGCAGTTTAGACCAGGGGTGGCATAACTATGCCCTCACTTGCTGATAATACAACTATAGTGGGGTAGATGCAAAACTGGTGGCCAGCAGGGGTCAGCAGCCATAGCAGCCACAGGTCTTATGAAACAATAATTAAGGGGACAGAGGGATAAAAAAAAAACTTGGGTCCTTGCTGCCTAGATGACTGTGTGCTGAAACAAGACGAACTTCTTTAACCACTTCAGCCCCAGAAGGATTTCCCAGTTTAGGACCAGAGCACTTTTTGCGATTCGGCACTGCTCCGCTTTAACTGACAATTGCGCTGTCGTGCGACGTTGTACCCAAACTAAATTTGCGTCCTTTTTTCCCCACAAATAGAGCTTTCTTTTGGTGGTATTTGATCCCCTCTGCGTCATTTCTGATCGTCGCTATAAACAAAAAAAGAGCAACAGTTTTGCAAAAAAAAATATTTCTTACTTTTTGCTAAAATACAAATCCAAAAAAAAAATTAAAAAACATTTTTTTTCATCGGTTTTGGCCGATTTATATTCTTCCTCGTATTTTTGGTAAAAAAAAAAAAAACGCAATTGCCGTTTATTGATTGGTTTGCGCAAAAGTTGCCGCTTTTACGGATGATGAGAATTCATTTCTGGGGTTTTTATTTTTTTTAATTTTTTACTAGTAATGGCGGCGATCTGTGATTTTTAGTGGTACTGCGATATTGCAGCGAACATGTCGGACCATTTTGACACTTTTTTTGGGACCATTGGCATTTATACAGCGATCAGTGCTAAAAAAATGCACTGATTACTGTGTAAATGCCATCAGTAGCGAAGGGGTTAACGTGAAGGTTGCGCTCTAAGGGTTAACTGTGTCCCCTCAGTGTGTTCTAACTGTATGGGGGCTGGGCTGGCAGGGGGAGGGGAGTGATCGCGGCTTCCATATACAGGAAGCCTGTGATCACAGCCCTTCCCCCCCGTCAGAATGGAGATCTGTGTTTACATATATGGACCTCCATTCTCTCACTGGCGGGGGGGGGGGCCATCGCAGGATAGCCGGTGAAGATCGAGTCCGCCCTACCCCCCTGGAACAGTGAATGCACAAGCGCGCCTCCGGTGGCGCACGCACGCTCACAATACCAGGTGATGGCGGTTGTGATAACGAGCCACTTTGCCGCCATCACGCTACAGCGGGTGGTCGGCAAGTGGTTAAAAGTATGGAAGCACTTTAACTACTTGCCTAGTGGCCACTTTCACCCCCTTCCTACCCAGGCCAATGTTCAGATTTCAGAGCAGTCTCACTTTAAATGACAATTGTGCGGTCATGCAACGCTGTACCCATATAACATTTTTATCATTTTTATGAGACAAATAGAGCTTTATTTTGGTGATGTAACCACTACTGGGTTTTTTTTATTTTTTGCTAATAAAACAAAAAAAGACTGAAAATGTTGAAAATTAAAACATTTTTCTTAGTTTCTGTTATAAAATTTTGTAAATAATGTGGGAGATTAGCTCGTGGGGATCACTCTTCAGAGGAAAGGACTCAGCATGGAGGTCAGGTTCTTTAAAATCTGGCCAGCTTTATTATTACAGGTTTGCAGGCTCAAAATCACATAAAAGAACAGAAAACAAAACCTTGCCGTCCGGCACTAAACTAAACACTCAAGTTCCTCTATTCAGTGTGGGGCTGTCCCCGACACACACAAAACATAAGCACAGTGCAAACCTTGTTCTTTGAGTCCAAATTATCAAACAGAGCTCCTTCAGCTTTCTCCCTCTGAGATCCAATATAGAGCTCTCCTCTGCTCTCTTCCTGGTCATTAAATGCAGTAGTCCGGGCCAGAGCCAGCTCTGCCACGGTGGCCGATAAAACCCGGGTCGGACTCCCGCTAGTCGTCTCAAAATGATTGCATGTGAGGTGACAAGTATCGCCCGTCCATTGTGGCGCCTCGCATAACATCACAATAAGTAATTTTTCTTGGTCACTGATGTTACGCTGATGAGGCGGTACTGATGGGTGCTGATGAGATGGTACCAGTGGCAGCTACTCAATAAGGGGCGCTTGGGTGTCGCCTCCCCGCCGCTGACAAGAAAAAAAAGAAAGGCAGCCCGACCCCCTACAGAGGCGCCGGTATATTGACTGTATACCCTATCTGGTGACTGTACAGTGTTGCCAACCGCCAGTAAATTTACTGACAGTTTGTAAAAATCTGTGATTTTTACAACTGTCTATAAATATCAGGGTCTGATAATTTGTCATGCTGTGGTGACTTTTTAAGTGTAAACCAGGCAAACTACTTGATATGGGTATTGTCAGTGTTTCCATGTTGTGTTTAAAAATCAATTGTCTTAGTTTTTAATAGGAGTTCAGTTATTTTTCAGGTTGCCAGTAAAAAATGTGCTCCGCCAGTAAATCTTCCATGTTTTGCCAGTAAAAAATGCTGCAGGAGGTTGGCAACACTGTGACTGTATACTGCTATCTGGGACTCTGTATACTGCTATATGGTGACTCTGTATACTGCTATATAGTGACTCTGTATACTGCTATATAGTGACTCTGTATACTGCTATCTGGGGCTCTATATACTGCTGTATGGTGACTCTGTATACTGCTATTTGGGGACTCTGTATACTGCTATCTGGGGGCTCTGTATACTGCTATCTGGGACCCTGTATACTGCTATCTGGGGGCTCTGTATACTGCTACCTGGGGCTCTGTATACTGCTATACGATGACTCTGTATACTGCTATCTGGGCTCTGAATACCTTATCTGGGGGTCTGTATACTCCTATCTAGTGACTCTGTATACCCCTGTCTGGTAATGCTGTATACCCCTATCTGTGATGCTGTATATCCTATCTGGTGATGCTGGGCTGTATACTCCTGACACAAGGGGTGGAAACTACAAGGGGAGGGGCTTATGAGAATTGTGAGGGGTCAAAAAGGAAGGGCGGGGTCTGGCAGCTCCATCCTTAAATTTGACCAGCCGCCACTGGATGGCACTGATTAGGAGGCACTGATAGGCAGCACTGATGGGCACTGATAGGTGGCACTGATGGGCACTGATAGGCAGCACTGATGGGCACTAAAGGGCGGCACTTATGGGAATTGATATGCGGCACAGATAGGTGGGACTGATGGGCACTAATGAGGAGGCACTGATAGGCAGCACTGATGAGCAATGATTGGCATCACTGCTGGGCTCTGACTGGCATCACTGCTGGGCAGTGTTGGGGCTGCATTGATAGTCAGGGCACTGATTATCTGTGCAGGTCTCCCCTGTGAGAAGATGCTGCTGATCAGCGCTCCTCTCCTCTCACTCTGTCAGTGTGAGGAGAGGAATGACGATAACCATCACTTCCTTGGTTACATGTGATCAGCTGTGATTGGAGACAGCTAATCACATGGGTAAAGAGCCTCGTCATCAGCTCTTTAATGCGATCGGTGATGCGCCGTGTCCCAGGAACCGAGTGCGGCAACAGTGGGGCGACATCATATGGCATTGTCTCAGAACGAGAGAGCCACCGGCGGGAGGTCGTTAAAGTGGTTGTCAACCCATGAAAAGTTGCCGCGTTTACGAATGATGAGAATTAATTTATGGGGTTTTCATTTTTTTTATATTTTACTAGTAATGATTTTTAGCGGTACTGCGATACTGCGGCGGTCTGTCAGACCACTTTGACACTTTTTTGGGACCATTGGCATTTATACAGCGATCAGTGCTATGAAAATGCATTGATTATTGTGTAAATGCCATTGGCAGTGACAGTAGGTGGAAGGGCAAAACTATGAGGCTTTTTCACTAATGCCAGAAGTCTGGCTGACAAAATGAGAGAATTGGAACTGCTGATGTACAAGGAGGATTTAGATTTTGTGGGAATTTCAGAGACTTGGTTTAACAGCTCTCATGATTGTCTGGCAACCATTCAGGGGTATCCCCAATATCGCAGGGATAGGGAGGGTAAGAAGGGGGAGAGGTTTGCCTGTATATCAAGAATGATGTCCAAGTAGAGTTGAGGGACGACATCAAAAATGGAGCAAGGGAGGAGGTGGAATCGTTATGGGTTGAGCTTCATAGGGAGGAAACCAAGGGGAGAGAAATGCGGGGAGTATGCTATAGCAGTGTTCCCCAACCCTGTCCTCAAGGCCCACCAACAGGTCATGTTTTCAGGATTTCCATTATTTTGCACAGGTGATTTGATCAGTTTCCCTGCCTTAGTAATTACCACACCTGATTCATCTGAGGGAAATCCTGAAAACATGACCTGTTGGTGGGCCTTGAGGACTGGGTTGGGGAACACTGTGCTATAGGACCCCCAACCAGAGAGAGGATGGGGAGGCGGACCTTCTATCATAGTTCGGAAGGAAGGGAAGTGTCATTATAATGGGAAATTGTAATTATCCAGGTATAGACTGGGTGAAAGGAACCACATATTCATCTAAAGCTCGCCGTTTCCTAAATGTCTTGCAGGACAATTTCATGGGTCAGGTGGTGAATGCACCAACAAGAAACAAAGACTTACTAGACCTACTGATTACTAACAATACGGATCTGATAGCGGATGTGGAAATACGGGGCAACTTAGGAAACAGCGATTCAATTTGTTTTAGTATAAATTACAGAAATAGGGAACACAAGGGTAATACAAAAACACAGAATCTCAAAAAGGCCAACTTCCCTAAACTATGCCCTTTGCTAGAAGTTATTAAATGGGATAAAATCCTAGGAAAAAAGAACTCAGAGGAAAAATGGGAGTGGTTTAAGAACATATTAAATAAAGGTTTTGTTCAGTGCATTCCTAGGGGAAATAAATTCAAAAGAACCAACAGAAGTCCTAGGTGGCTTAATTCTAGCATAAAATTGTATATTAAAGCAAAGGAAAAATCTAACTTAGAACACGAAAGACACATAGCGGAGGAGAGTAAAAAAAAAAAATCTTTAAGTATATAAATGGTAAGAAGGGGAGGTCTGAACATATTGGCCCAATAAACAATGAGGGAGGGAATATGGTTACAAGTGATGGAGAGATGGCGAAAGTTTTGAATTAATTCTTCTCCTCAGTCTTCACAAGGGAAATGGGGTGGTTCAGTAACCAAGACTGTAATATTAACCTTCATAGCAAAGCATGTCGCCGGAATCACCCTCATGGCTAACTGAAGGCAAAAATTGGAAATAGGCTTGATAAACGCAACATTAATAAGTAGCCAGGACCAGGTTGCTTGCACCCAAGGGTACTTAAGGAACTCAGTCAAGTGATAGCCAGACCATTGTTCCTAATTTTTATGGACAGTCTACTGGCTGGAATGGTACCAGCTAATTGGAGAAAAGCCAATGTAGCACCCATTTTTAAAAAGGGGCCAAAATACATCGCTGGGAACTACAGGCCAGTTAGCCTAACGCCAATAGTCTGCAAGTTCTTGGAGGGGATGATAAGGGACTGTATACAAGATTTTAGTAATCAGAATGGTATCAGTAGCAGTAATCAGTATGGATTCATGATGAATTCATGATGAATCATTCTTGCCAGACCAATCTATTAACCTTCTATGAGGAACTGAATTACCATCTAGATAAAGGAAGGCTGGTAGATGTGGTCTCCCTCGATTCTGCAAAGGCAATTTATACAGTTCCCCATAAACCTTTGTTGTAGAAATTAAGGTCTGTCGGCATGGATCAAAGGGTTAGTACATGGATTGAAAACTGGCTACGGGGGAGAGTCCAGAGGGTGGTGATAATTGGGGAGTACCCCGAATGGTCTGGTGTGGAAAGTGGGTCCTCCAGGGTTCTGTCCTGGGACCAATCTTATTTAATTTATTCATAAGCGATCCAGAGGATGGGATAAACGTCTCAATTTCAGTTTTTGCGGACGATACAAAGCTAAGCAGGGCAATAACTTCCACGCAAGATGTGTAAACCTTGCAAGAAGATCTAAACAAATTAATGGGGTGAGCAACTACATGGCAAATGAGGTTAAGGCTGGGTTCACACTTGTCCGACAAACTGACCGACATTGTGAATATGTCACATGATGTCACCAAATCAATGTTTCCTTATGAGAGCCATCTTAACTGGTCTGACACAAGTCGGTCCAACTTTGAAAAAGGTTCCTGTACTACGTTGGTCCAAATTTGGTCCTACTTCAGCCCATTGAATATCATTGAAGTAGATTTCAAAGTCGGATCCTTGTTCTAACCATCCGACTTGTGACATCCGACTTGGTGATTACAGCAGCAGTAATAGGAATTTATCTCACACTGGGATTGTTTTGATAGGTCAAAGGACAAGTCACTGTCTCAGAGTCGGAGCAAAATCTTATCTTGTTCATTCAAGTCGGATGGAAGTAGGATCAAAGTAGGACCGATGTTGTAGGGCAAAGTAGGATCAAAAGTCTGACCGTTTTTGTGTCGGATAGTGTGAACCCAGCCTTAATGTTGGAAAATGTAAAATAATGCATTTGGGTGCAAAAAAGTTTTTCTCGCTAGGAGGAGAACCTCTGGGGGGAATCTAGGATGGAAAAGGACCTGGGGGTCCTAGTAGATGACAGGCTCAGCAATGGCATGCAATGCAAGCCTGCTGCAAGAAAAGCCAGCAGAATATTGGCATGCGTTAAAAAAGGGATTAACTCCAGGGATAAAACCATAATTCTCCCTCTCTACAAGACTCTGGTCCGGCCGCATCTTGAGTATGCCGTCCAGTTCTGGGCACCAGTCCTCAGGAGGGATGTCCTGGAACTGGAGAGGGTCCAGGGAAAGGGCAACAGGATTAATAAAGGGATTGGAGGATCTCAGCTATGGGGAAAGACTACAAGCACTGAACTTATTCTCTCTGGAGAAAAGACGCTTGAGAGGGGATATGATTTCAATGTATAAATACTGTATTTTTTAAAAACTGCTGATCTACTGCGATTTTCACACACAACCATCTCTCGGGTTTCTACAGGTCCAAAAAAGGAGAAAATATCCAGTGAGCGGAAGTTGTGTGGAGGAAAATGCCTTGTTGTTGTCAGAGGAGAATGGGTAGACTGGTTCCAGATGATAGAAAGGCAACAGTAACTCAAATAACCACTCGTTACACCCAAGGTATGCAGAATACCATCTCTTAGAGCTGCACGATTCTGGCCAAAATGAGAATCACAATTTTTTTGCTTAGAATAAAGATCACGATTCTCGCGGCGTAATATATTAAATATACAAAAAAATTGGGCTAACAGCACTGTTTAGGTTTTTGAAAGGGGTAATTTTTCCAAAAAAATTGCGTTTAAAAGTCTGCTGCGCAAACAGCGTGTGACATAAAATATTGCAACAACCGCCATCTTATTCTCTAGGGTCTCTGCTAAGAAAAAATATATAATGTTTGGGGGTTCTAAGTCATTTTCTAGCACAAAATAATGGATTTTTATTTGTAAACAGCAAATGCCAGGAAAGATTTAGTCTTTAACCCCTTCCTTACCGGGCACTTAAACCCCCCTCCTGCCCAGACCAATTTTTGGCTTTCAGCGCTGTCGCATTTTGAATGACAATTGCACGGTCGCGCAATGTTGTACCCAAATAAAATTTGCGTCCTTTTTTTCCCACAAATAGAGCTTTCTTTTGGTGGTATTTGATCCCCTCTGCGTCATTTCTGATCGCCGCTATAAACAAAAAATGAGCGACAATTTTGCAAAAAAGAACAATATTTTTTAATTTTTGCTAAAGTACAAATCCGTTAAAAAAAACATCCATCGGTTTTGGCCGATATATATTCTTCTACATATTTTTGGTAAAAAAAAAAATCGAAATCGGCGTATATTGATTGGTTTGCGCAAAAGTTATCGCATCTACAAACTGGCAAATGATTTATGGCGTTTTTATTTATTTATTTTTTTTACTAGTAATGGCGGCGATCTGCGATTTTTATCGGGACTGCGATATCGGGGCGGACATGTCGGACATTTTTTACACATTTTTGGGACCAATGACATTTATACAGCGATCAGAAATTTAAATGTCCATTGATTACTGTGTAAATGTCATTGGCAGTGAAGGGGTTAACCTGCAGGGGGCAGTGAAGGGGTTAACAAATGTTCCCTGGGTGTGTTCTAACTGTGGGGGGGGGGGGGCTGGCCGTGTTCTAACTGTGGGGGGGGGGGGGGGCTGGCCGGGACATAACAGATCTAACTGATCCCAGTGACAGGGATCAGTAGATCTGCTATGTCCCATTCACAGAACGGAGAACCGCCGTGTTTACAATGGCGGTTCCCCGTTCGGAGGCTCCTAAAGGAGATCGGCGGGTCTCGGGCGGACATCGAGTCCGCCCGACCCACGGCCTGGAGCATGCGCAGTGGAGGACGTCCATTTCAGATCCGCGCTGGAGCCGTACTTTGGCAATAGCGCGGATCTGAAGTGGTTAATGGTTAAACCAAACAACTATAGAAGGAGAGTTCACTCAAAGTTCAATGCCTTTGAAGTAAATGACTTTGTAACTCTTTTATCAATGATGACTGAGAAGTTGGCTGTCTGCCCAGACTTGGCTCTCTCCCCTGAGACTCAGGTCGCTCCGACTTGGAAAGACTTCAGGCACTTTTTATTACTGTCAAGTCGCGCTGATTCGCCCCCCAAGTCGGACCCCATTAACTGCACTGAAAATCGCGGTAATGCCCAATGGAGATCGCAGGGGGGGAGGGGTAGATCGAGATCGCAATTTTAATACGATTAATCGTGCAGCTCTACCATCTCTGAATGCACAACACACCAAACCTTGAAACAGAGGGGCTACAGCAGCAGAAGACCACACCGGTGGCACTCCTGTCAGCTAAGAACAGGAAACTGAGGCTACAATTGGCAAAGGATCACCAAAATTGGACAATAGAAGATTGGAAAAACGTTGCCTGGTCTGATGAGTCTCGAGTTCAGCTGTAACACTCAGATGGTGGGGTCAAAATTTGGTGTAAACAACATGAAGGCATGGATCCATCCTGCCTTGGTTCAGGCTGGTGGTGGTGGTGTGGGAGATATTTTCTTGGCGCAATTTTGGCCCCAATTGAGCATCGCTTAAACACCACGGCCTACCTGAGTATTGTTGCTGACCATGTCCACCCCTTTATGACTGCAGTGCCCCCATCTTCTGATGGCTCCTTCCAGCAGGATAATGCACCAAGTCACAAAGCTCCAATCATCTCACCACTGGACAATGAGGTCCCTGCACTCCAATGGCCTCCACCCTCCCCACATCTCATCCAATAGAGACCCTTTCAATCAAAAGCAAAATCTCTGAGGAACGTTTCCAACACCTTGTTGCATCTATGCCACGAAGAACGAAGGACTAGCAAGGTGGACCTAATAAATTGGCCGGTGAGCGCAAATACCTGAAATAAATACTTTTCGGCACACAGGCTCTCATTACCTTTTTAGCTGACATAAAAAAAGGTTGAAATGTTACTTTTAATCTTTTCACTCTTCCTCCCATTAACAAAGGAAGGAGTAGAAAGTTCACATCGGTTTTGTTCCAAGTCTTTGGTGTGCGCTCCGCTCTCTCCATTGATTGGGTCTCATTAAATTCCTGCCCCGAATGATCGAGCCGCGCTAATCAAAGACATGCGGGTCGCTCATTACACGTCACCTAACAAGTCTGATTGTATCTGACATTTTATATCTTCCCGAGACGTCGCTCTCCCCTTGTTTATAATGCAGTCATTTCCAGAGCGGCCAGCCAATATTCTTCGGCTAACCATTCTGGACATGATGGATTCATTACTCCGTCACTATTAGTCCTGGCTTATATCACTTTCACTATTTAAAACTCTTTTATTTACTTGACATCACATGCTATCTTTGAACATCGGCAGAAACGTAAAAAAAAAAAAAGGTTTACCTCGGCATAACTTGGGCTAGGACCTTTAATTATCGTCGTTTTGGAGGATAATAAGACCCAGGCAAACGTTATGGTCGTTGAGGACATTGTTAAATGATGGGAATGATATAATCGAAGTTGAAGTGTTAGGATTCTGAGGAGCTTTTTTTCGGGCTCAGTGGAATCCGTTGGCCATTAAACAAATGTTCTTTGTCCTCGAATTATCCGTCTTCTTGTAAGACGCGCCCTTCGGTATGTTTAATTTAGAGCAAGTCAAAAGAAAACGCGGTGACACAATCAATAGAAGTGATTGATTTGGTATATGGCCACTGATGGGGTTAGGACCGGGCTTTTTGGCTTGCTGAATGAATACAATGGTAGCCATCTCAGTGGGGTTCACACGTCGCAGCCCTTTCTTTTCAATGGCACCCGTTCAAATCGGTGCAACTTAACCGCTTAAGGGCCGCCCACGTACATATACTGCATCAGGGGGTTCCACCCATGTAAAAGTCAGCAGCTACAAAAAGCGTAGTAATAATCGGACACTCACCTGTCCCTCACTCCAGCGATGCGGTCGCCTGAGGGCTCGCTCTTCTCCCCCTCCCCTCATAAGTGTGGGCACCAGGCTTTGCCTTCAAATCCGGGCGCGCACTGCACAAGCGTGAGTAGCGCTGCACCTTGTGACTGGCCGGCGCATCTTCTGGGACCTGTGTCGTGTCCCAGAAGATCGCCGAGAGGAAGGGGTCAAGGTGAAGCCGCGGCGTCAGGGGAGGAAGTGGACCTGGGACCCTGTAAAAACAGGGTCCCAGGTCACCCCCCCAAAAAATGACATGCCAATTGTGGCATGTCGGGGAGGGGGTCACCTTCCATTAAAGCGGAAGTTCCACTTTAGGGTGGAACCCCGCTTTAAGCGCAAAATCATCAATCTGTATGTGATTCCCTCTTCCTGGTCGGGGGTGCACGCACGCGCCACCTGAGACCTACTCCCCCTGTGATTGGACACAGCAGGAGCCAATCAGCAGGTCTGGCACTGGGAACCCGAAGATCGTTCGGAGAGAGACAGAACGGCAGACAGGTAAACAAGGCAGACCGCCGTTCTGCCAGAGGGAAAATAGGGAGATCTTGTGTTTCTGCTTAGCAGAAACACGGATCTCTGTCTTCCCCAAGTCAAAGCATTCCCCCTACAGTTAGAAAGCACCCCATAGGGACACATTGAACCCTTTGATGGCCTCTGAGGTTAAAGCAGAGTTCCACCCAAAAGTGGAACTTCCGCTTTAAGCGTAGGTGACCCCCTGACATGCCACAATTGACAGGGTCCCAGCTCCCACTTCCTCTCCTGGCGCCGCGGAACCGGAAGGAAGTTCACCTCTTCCCCTCCCTCCCGGCAATCTTCTAGGACGCGTCACAGGTCCCAGAGGATTGCCCGGCCATTCAGTGTGCAGCGCAGTAAGCGCCTCGCCGTGAAGCCACGCCCGGGTGCCCACACTTGCTATACCGGCGCCACGGAGGGGAGGGGGAGAGGAGCGATGCATCAGACGGCCGCATCGCTGGACCGAGGGAAAGGTGAGTGGCCATTTATTAAAAGTCAGCAGCTACACTTTTTGTAGCTGCTGACTTTTAAATGGGTGGAACTCCGCTTTAACCCCTTCCCTGTCAGTGTCATTTATACAGTGACAGGGCATTTTTTTAGCACTGATCCCTGTATTGGTGTCACTGGTCCCCAAAAAGTGTCACTTGGCATCAGATTTGTCCACCGCAATGTCGTAGTCCCGCTAAAAAATACTGATCGCCGCCATTACCAGTAAAAAATATGAAAAAATAAATAAAAAGTCCTTAAAGCGGAGTTCCACCCTGTTAAAAGTCAGCAGCTACCAAAAGGGTAGCTGCTGACTTTTAACGATAGGCCACTCACCTGTCCCTCGGTCCAGCGATGTGGCCTCCCGAGGGCTCGCTCGTCTCCCCCTCCCCTCGGCGGAGCCGGCATCACAAGTGTGAGCACCAAAGCCGGGCGCTCACTGCGCATGCGCGAGTCGCGCTGTGGCTTGTGAATGGCTCGGAGTATCTTCTGGGACCTGTGACGTCTCCCAGAAGATCGCAGAGAGTGAGGGGGGAAGGTGGACCCGGAGCCACGGCTCCAGGGGAGGAAGTGGACACGGGACCCTGTGAAAACAGGGTCCCTGGTCACCCCCCAAAAAAAAGACATGCCAATTGTGGGATGTCAGGGGGTCACCTTCCCTTAAAGCGGAAGTTCCACTTTTGGGTGGAACTCCGCTTTAAATCTATCCCATAGTTTGTAGACGCAATAACTTTTGCGCAAACCAATCAATATACGCTTATTGGGATTTTTTTTTTACCAAAAACATGTAGCAGAATAACTATTGATAAAATACAAAATGGGCTGCGCTAGATGAAGGTGGCAGTAAGCACCATAAAGATATGCGGAAACAATTCGTATATTCTTTTTCTATGGAGTGTAAGTGCCCTGTGACAACCCAGGGTATACTGTGGGGGCAGAACGTACGACACAGACCCTGCCCACCAGACTAGAAAACCTCAATTGAATTATGATGGGTACGCTGTAAATACAAACACATGCACTAAAATCAAATAGTAACCGTATCCTTGGTGATAAAGAACGGATAAAATGAGCAACCAAACACACAGTTTACATGCCTTAGTAATTGTGCAGTTTGAAAATCTAAGCATATATAGCGTAAACTGTTTGTATTTACAGTGTACCCATCATTATTCAACTGAGGTTTTCTAGTCTGGTGGGCAGGGTCTGTTTCGTACGTTCTGCCCCCACAGTATACCCTGGGCTGTCACAGGGCACTTACACTCCATAGAAAAATAATATATGAATCGCTTCCAGAGTTGAGCGAACCCGAACTGAACTTTGAGGTGTCCGTGACCCGGACCCCGAACCCGGACTTTGAAAAAAAGTTTGGGTTTGAGTTCTGGGTTCGGGTATTTTATCACTCATGTTGAATAGCTGCAGGGCAGCCAATCAACAAGCGTTTCACTGGTTTTCCCTAGAAGCCATCACAGCCATGCCTACTAATGGCAGTGATTGGCCAGTGTATCATGTGACCCAGCCTCTATATGAGGCTGGAGTCACGTAGTGCTGCATGTCACATGCTCTCTGGGTAGTGTAGGGAGAGGATGCTGCCGGTGTTGTGAGGGACAGATTGCAGATAGATAGATAGGTAGAGATTACTACTACTACTACTTAGGGTTGCCACATCATCCCTTTAAGGCCCCTTTCACACACACGGACCGTTTGTCCGTTTTTCATCCATCCGTTGACGGATGAAAAACGGACATTAATGCAACTCTATGGAAAAACTGATGACAACTGATGATCAGCTATTTTCATCAGTTTTCATCCGCTTCCGTCAGCATCCGTTTTTTTGAACGGATGAAAGTCCTATTTTTCATCCGTCAAAAAAACGGATCGGACGAAAAAAGGACGAACGGTCAGTTTTTCATCCGTTTTTGCATTGGTAGTGAATGTAAAAAAAAACTGATGAAAAACTGATGACCACTGATGAAAAACGGATGAAAAAACGGATGAAAAACTGATGAAAAACGGATGAACTGATGAACTGATGAACGGTCCGTGTGTGTGAAAGGACCCTAAGGCACCATTCACACAGGGGCGACTGTCGCTCCGACTTGGGTAGCCTCAAGTCGCCCCAGGTCGCTTGACATCTGAAATCCCATTGAAATGAATGGGAGCCGTCTTAATGTACACTACTGAAGTCGGAACGACTTCAGAAAAGGTTCCTGTACTACTTCTAGGCGACTTCTATCCGACTTGTGCCCATAGAATTGAATAGAAGTCGCCTCCAAGTCGGATCCCCCATCTAAATAAAAGCGACTTTGTAGTGAAAAGAATAGAATTTATTTTTAGGCAACCCCCTCCCTCCCTTTTCTGATTGGTCAAGGCAAAGTCGCCTGGAAAAAGTCGTGTTGTAAAGTCGCCTCAAGTCCCTGAAAGTCGCGCTGGAAGTCGCGCTGAAAGTCGCGCTGAAATTGCCTAGCAAAGTCGCGTCGAAGTCGGGTCGCCCCTGTGTGAATGCAGCCTAATCCAGGACACACATTAATTACACAGGTTGTTCTGCGGCTGATTAAGGTGGTAATTAAACTCACTTGGTGGCTTATCTGCATTAAATTAGCCTCAGAACAACAACCTGTGTAATTCATAGCTGTCCTGGATTAAAGAGATCATGTGGCAACCCTATTACTACTGCTTTTAGGGACAGATTGCAGATCTCATCCTGCATTACAGAAAGATCTGACTGGACTAGGTAGAGTCTACTGCTTAGAGGGACAGATTATTGTTCTAAAATTATCTCCTAGATCTATAGGGTCAGGTTCCTGCTGTTGCTGTAAGGGACAGATTATTGTTCTAAAATCATTTTGCAGCCCTCTAGCACTTTCCAGGACTCTTTTACAGTCATTTTTGTGCCGAAAAGTTCGGGTCCCCATTGAATTCAGTGGGGTTCGGGGTAAAGTTCGGGTCAAGTTCGGTACCGAACCCGGACTTTTTTCCGAAGTTCGGCCGAACCCGAACATCCAGGTGTTCACTCAACTCTAATTGTTTCCGCATATCTTTATGGTGCTTACTGCCACCTTCATCTAGCGCAGCCCATTTTGTATTTTATTTTTATGTTTACTTTACCTGGTTGGTTATTGGGCTGCTGCAGGTTAAATAGCATATTTCCTCTCCCATCATAGGCCATATTGGGATTAGCGCGGTATTTTCCTTCTTAAGCCTCGTACACACGGGGCGACGGTCGTACGTACGATCTCAAATCGTATGTTGGCTGTTGTATCTAGCATACTGACTGCACTACACGATCGTACGACCAAAGAAAGAACGTTCAGGTGCATGTAATTAGCATCCGGCCGTTCCTGACTTCTGAGCATGCGTGTTTTGCACAATACAACTTGTTGTACCAACTTCTCTGTACACACGATACAACGGTCGTATGACCGCTTGTTGGTACGACCAAGTTTTCCAGTTTGCTCATACAATTTCTGTTGTACGACCGTCGTATGTCGGCTGTTCTAATCGCGCATACGAACGATCGATTCCGCATACAACGGTCGTTTTGTACGGCCTGTTGTATACAATGGTTGTCCCGTGTGTACGAGGCTTTACACATCCAAGAATACATATTGGCCTAAACTGAGGAAGAAATTTGATTTTTTACATTTTTTTATTGGATGTTTTATAGCAGAAAGTAAAAAATATTGTTTTGTTTTTTTTCAAAATTGTCAGTTTTTGTTTATAGCGCAAAAAAGAAAAACCGCAGAGGTGATAAAATACAACCAAAAGAAAGCTCTATTTGTGGGAAAGAAAGAAATCAATTTTATTTGGGTACAGCGTTGCACGACCACGCATCTGTTAGTTAAAGTGACGCAGTGCTCCATCACAAAAAATGGCCAAATCAGGAAGGGGGGGGGGATACACCTTTTGGAGCTGAAGTGGTTAAAGTGTCTTTTTTTGTTTGTTTAAAAATAACAAACATGTTATACTTATCTGCTCTGTGTAATGGTTTTGCACAGAGCAGCCCTGATCCTCCTCTTCTTGGGTCGCTCTTGGCCCCTCCCTCGTGCTGCATTCCCCCATGGCAAACATCTTGCTATAGGGGCACCTGAGACTCCTGAGGCTGCGACTCGACTCCGCCCTCTCTCTCTCTCCTCATTGGCTCACTGACTTTGACTGACAGCAGTGGGAGCCAATGGTCTCAGTCAATGAGGGAGAGTCCCCGGATAGCTGGGGCTCTCATGCAACATCAATGGATTGAGTAGCAACTTTAGTGCAGAGAAATGTAAAGTTAGATCAAAGTCGCACCAAAAGTTGCATCAAAGCCAGAGATGCACTAATGTGAATGGAGCTTTGTAGTGGTTGTAAACCTCTCAAATGGAAAAATGAGCAAAGCATATCCTTCCATAGTGTGCACTTCAATTCAAAGCACCTAGCGTGGTCCCTATCTGCTCTCTCTTCCCTCTGCTACCTGCATGAGTCGCTTCTGGCAGGTTATGCTAACATAAAAGAATCCCAGGGCATGCCCCCCTCCTTCCCCCAGCACACAGCAGGTGATTGACAGCCTCAGATGTGCATGTTTCCCTATGAGACTGTGTAGAAGTGGGTGTGTCAATTCCGTCCACTCAGGTATCAGATTACACTCAGATCCTTGCTCTAGGCTGTGCAGTGTATGATGTTGAATCCCTAGTCCCTGCCTTCTTGAGCTGAGAAATGCTGTCTAATTTCCTTAGTTTGTAGAGAATTTGTACGTTTCCCTATGAGATTGTGTAGAGGGGGGTGTGTCCATTCTCTCCACTCATATTATACTCACATGCTGTGCAGTGGGTTACATCAAATCACCATCCCTTGCCTTCCAAAGCTCAGTAATGCTGTGAAAACTGTGCACTTTGAATGACTAGAGAGGATACGAGTCCTACAGATAAACAGGTACAACTTATGTAGGAGGATTTGTTTCATCTCTGTGCATCACCTGAGAAGGTATGTCAGTGCATAAAGTGAAATTGAATGTACCAAGCTTCTGGCACCTGTGCTCCTTTGAGCCTAGTGCCTCCACATTCATGGGTGCTCAGACCAGAGCCGCAAGGGAAGCCCTCTCCTCAACTCAGCCTCCAACCAAGGTGCGTGACACTGGGTGTGCTACACTTTCCCAAAACGTACCCACTTACCCAATCCTTCTGCTTCTCTGCTGAGTTCCTCTCCCTTTTCCATCAATTGCCGGCAATTCTCGGCTCTGAAAATGAAGCCAGGAGTTGCTGTGTTCATACAGCAGCTGCAGCTGTCCAAAAGGTCTGCCTCAGAGTTGATCAACACAGTTCAAACTGAAATAGATAGAGACAAAGTAACATTGTTCATAAACATTGATCAGACAGGAGATAGAGAGATACAAAGTAGCATTGTTTGTAAACATTGATCAGATGGGAGAGAGATACAAAGTAACATTGTTTATAAACATTGATCAGATGGGAGATAGAGAGATACAAAGTAACATTGTTTATAAACATTGATCAGATGGGAGATAGAGAGATACAAAGTAACATTTTTTATAAACCTTCATCAAACAGGAGATAAAAATACACAAAGTAACATTATTTATAAGCATTGATCAGACAGTATGTAGAGAGATACAAAGTAACATTGTTTATAAACATTGATCAGACAGGAGATAGAGAGATACAAAGTAACATGGTTTATAAACATTGATCAGACAGGAGACAGAGAGATACAAAGTAACATTGTTTATAAACATTGATCAGACAGGAGACAGAGAGATACAAAGTAACATTGTTTATAAACATTGATCAGACAGGAGACAGAGAGATACAAAGTAGCATTGTTTATAAACATTGATCAGACAGGAGACAGAGAGATACAAAGTAGCATTGTTTATAAACATTGATCAGACAGGAGACAGAGAGATACAAAGTAACATTGTTTATAAACATTGATCAGACAGGAGATAGAGAGATACAACGTAACATTGTTTATAAACATGGATCAGAGGGGATGTAGAGAGATACAAAGTAACATTGTTCATAAACATTGATCAGACAGGAGATAGAGAGATACAAAGTAACATTGTTTATAAACATTGATCAGATGGGAGATGGAGAGATACAAAGTAACATTGTTTATAAACATTGATCAGACAGGAGATAGAGAGATACAAAGTAACATTGTTTATAAACATTGATCAGACAGGAGATAGAGAGATACAAAGTAACATTATTACTTTTATATCTACTCTGTGTCATTCATCTGCATATCAAATGGACGATCTTCCATCTCAGAGAGTTGCAAAGTAAAAAGAATAGAAAAAATGTTAAACCCCTTATTATCCCTTAGTTCACCCTGCTTTCCCTTCTCGCATCAACTATTATTTTACTGCTGGTTTATTTTTATTTATTTATTTTTTAGTTTCACATTTTAAAAAGTGCAAAATAAAACAAAACTTTATTTCATAAATATACGGGTGCATCTAAAAAAATTTGAATATCATCAAAAGGTTCATTTATTTCAGTAATTCAATTATATGAATACATAGATTCATTACACACAGAGCGATATATTTCAAGCTTTTCTTTCTTTTAATTGAGATGATTGTGGCTCACAGCTAGTGACAACCCGAAATTCAGTGTCTCAGAAAATTAGAATATTGTGAAAAAGTTGAATATTGTAGACTCGCGGTGTCGCACTCTAATCAGCTAATTAACTCAAAACATCTGTAAAGGTTTCCTGAGCCTTCAAATGGTCTCTCAGTCTGGTTCAGTAGGTTACACTAGAGGTGAGCGAACACTTGGATGTTCGGGTTCGGCGGGTCCGGTACCGAACGTTACTCGAACTTGACCCCGAACCCCATTGAAGTCAATGGGGACCCGAACTTTTCGACACAAAAATGGCTGTAAAAAAGTCCTGGAAAGTGCTAGAGGGCTGCAAAAGGAAGAAAAATGGGAGATGTTATTAGATCTGCAATCTGTCCCTCAAAGCAGTAGCAATCTCTACCTAATCCAGTATCAGATCGTTCTGTAATCAGTAATGCAGGATGAGAGATCGTTCTGTAATGCAGGATGAGAGATCGTTCTGTAATGCAGGATGAGAGATCGTTCTGTAATGCAGGATGAGAGATCGTTCTGTAATGCAGGATGAGATATTATTAGATCTACAATCTGTCCCTCAAAGCAGCAGTAGTAGTAATCCCTACCTGGTTATTATCACTGCAATTTTTGCAGATTGTTGTTCTAAAGTCATCTCCTAGTTCTATAGGGAGAGGTTCCTGCTGTTGGTGTGAGCGGTGCATTTCTTGCACAAAAATAAAAAGTGCGTCTATGTTGTTGTTTTCCAAAAAAAAAAAAAGAAGAATTTATTCTTCTTTTTTTTTTTGTATTAATAAATAGTGCTACATAGTACATTTGCGACCAGAATGAGGAGAGCGTCAAATAAGGGACTTGGTCGTGGTGCTGCTGGTGTTGGTGAACCTCCTGTTGCAAGGAGAGGACGTGGTCGATCTGTGCCAGCTACACACGAGTGAAACACCTTCCTCAGGTGCGAGTAGCCGACAGAACCTTCACCGGTATATGGTAGGCCCGAATGACGCTCAATGAATGGTGAGGCCAGAACAAGTACAGGCGATAGTAGATTGGGTGGCTGACAATGCCTCCAGTTCCTTCACATTGTCTCCCACCCGGTCCCTTGATGAAAGCTCAGAGTTGGCACCTGAACCCCATGGCCATCTGTCTTTCACCTCAGCCCCTTGTAAATTAGCCAAGCAGTCTGAGCCCCAAGTCCTGCAAGAGACTCTTATGCTTTTTGATGACTCTCCTGGTGTGCTTTCCGTGGGCCATCCACATAGCGCTGCCCCAGAAGTGGAAGACATTGAGTGCACCGATGCCCAACCACTTCTGTTGCAGGATGAGGACATGGAAACACCAGCGCAGCACATTTCTGATGATGACGAAACACAGGTGCCAACTGCTGCGGCTTTCCACAGTGTGCAGACTGACAAGGAGGGCAGTGGTGAAGGGTGGGTGGAAGATAATGTGGAGGATGATGAGGTCCTAGACCCCACATGGAATGAGGGTCATGCGAGTGACGTGTGGAGTTTGGAGGAAGAGGTGGTAGTCTGTCTCTTA
>BLSH010260216.1:299928-311054 GCA_018402905.1 Glandirana rugosa
AACAGTTTTTCCCCAACATAGCAGACGTGGGTGGATCACAAGCGTACATTCATGGGCGTCCACAGAACTTTTTTCAGGTGGGGGCATCATTTTAAGGTCACCCATGCTCTGCCCCTTTTTGACAATGTCATTATCACATTATCATGGTCAGAGACTGCAGAAATGATACAGGAGCTGGTCAGAGACCGCGTACATAGTACAGGAGATGGTCAGAGATGGCGGACATGGCACAGGAGATGGTCAGAGACTGCAGACATGATACAGGAGATGGTCAGAGACTGCAGACATGGTACAGGAGACGGTCAGAGACTGCAGACATGGTACAGGAGATGGTCAGAGACTGCAGACATGGTACAGGAGACGCTCAGAGACTGCAGACATGGTACAGGAGACGGTCAGAGACTGCAGACATAGTACAGGAGACGGCCAGAGACTGCAGACATGGTACAGGAGAAGGTCAGAGACTGCAGACATGGTACAGGAGACGGTCAGAGACTGCAGACATAGTACAGGAGACGGTCAGAGACTGCGGACATAGCACAAGAGATAATCAGAAACTGCATACATGGCTCAAGAGGATAAGGACCTAGTGGGGAACCCCAGATTCCAGGGGGGGGCAACCGCCCCCCCTCGCCCCTACCTGTGGACGCCCATGGACACCATTGATCTTTTTAGCTATCTGTAAGGGGGTAATTCTTCCCAATGACCACAAGCGTCAGGAGCATTCTTCCCATTGACCATCACACTAATGTATTATGAGATGTAGCTCTAGTAATTTTTAGCAGGGGCTCCCTGAGGCCAGGAAGTCATCTCAAGGATTCCTCAGTGTTGAGAAGGTTGAGAAAGGCTGCTTTAACCCATAACATTTGATTGAATGCTTGAACCAGACACATAGTTAACTTTTCTTCAGTAAAGCAGGTTGTACTTGCTCCAGCAAAAAACACAAAACAATGATCTGTAATTCTAGCATTCTGTAAATATAATTTAGAATCACCAAGCCGGCCCTCCTCTCCATCACCCACCACTGATAATGACCCACATTAACGAGTACAATGTCTGCCATCTGCGTGTTTTCTGATTACAGTTTCATGTCTTGCCTAACGGTGCCAAATTCTTCCTTCCAAATTGGCAGCCAATAAGAGGACTAAAATTATCCGGCCTGATTTACATTATAAATTATTTTCTTTTCTTAATGGCCTTTAAGTGGCACACTTAGCGTTCCCTTTTCATGTTAGAGAAATTTCCATCGTTCATCAAGTGCAAGGCTTTCCACGCCTAATCTGACTCACCATCCGGATAATTCTGTATTCCACTAGACCAGGGATAAGCAATTAGCGGACCTCCAGCTGTTGCAAAACTACAAGTCCCATCATGCTCTGCCTCTGGGTGTCATGCTTGTGGCTGTCAGAGTCTTGCTATGCCTTATGGGATTTGTAGTTATGCAACATCTGGAGGTCCGCTAATTGCATATCCCTGCACTAGACCATTTATTACGAGTCTTCGACTGTTATAAGGCTACTTCCTTTGGTCATTGGAAGGTATAGGTTTGAGTAACGGCCCATTCACAGTAAATGATACGTTCATGTTTGTTCAAACATATGTGGAACAAGTTTTCGGACGCTCCTATTTTTTCCGAGTGGAAGATTAACCCATATGGGTCTCTGTAGAGTAATATCTACAGTGTTTGGCCTTTAATACGTTTGTGGGGCTTGGTAAAAATTAATAATGTAATGCTTTTACAAGATTTTTTTTTCTCTGGTATCTGTGCTTTCTCTCCTGTTATGTATTCGTTAATGCGTACATTAAGCCAGATGCATGGGGTGTTAGGGTATACGGTCATATATATTGCATCATTGCATGACTTTTAAACCCTCATGGGAGTCTTGATAGAGACCACCCAATATGGAATGAAAATAGAACTTTGGTTGCTGTGATTCTTTTAAGAAACTAGCTCAAGGCTTGAATATATGTTAATTAAAGTAAAGTCTATACAGCATTATGAATAAGCAAGGGGCAAAGGTCTTCCAGCTTTAAACGAGACTAACACCCCATTTACACTTGAGCACAGAGCAAGGCTGGGCTGGGGGTCAGGGTGGCAATTGCCCCCCAGGCCACCCTAACTTACATTCAAAATGGCCAACGGCTGCTGCCCTCTCACAGTAGGGGCCAGGGGCACAGCCACCAACTAACTGCAGGCAAAGGGGGGCGCCCAGGGCTGGCCCTACTATGGATCCTGCAGGGACCATTGGGCTGCCGCCGGATTACACAGAGCGGGGATCTCCCACTTACAAAGTCCTACCTTCTGGACCAGCTTCTATAATAGACAGCACACTGGTGATGTCTGTCATAGGTGCCGGTCCTGGGCCGGAACTTCATATGACAACGGCCATGCCATGTAAGCGGGAAATCGCCGCTCTGTGTAATCACATTGTATCATATTTGTCTTGCTTTATAACATCAATATCTGTTCTAAAACCAGGTGGGCATGGATGGTGAGCTGATTCGGTGGTTCAATGGGCCACTTGACTGGACTTGCCCCCCAGGCCTAAGGCTGCCAGCCCTCCCCTGCTTGAGCAGCTTGTCTTATGACTTTGGACGTCAAAATTGCATGGCAAGTTGTGCTCCATGTTTTCCAATGATAACCACTCATATACAGTATCTCACAAAAGTAAGTACGCCCCTCACATTTTTGTAAATATTTTATTCTATCTTTTCATGTGACAACACTGAAGAAATGACACTTTGCTACAATGTAAAGTAGTGAGTGCACAGCTTGTATAACAGTGCAAATTTGCTGTCGCCTCAACATAACTCAACACACAGCCATTAATGTCTAAACCGCTGGCAACAAAAGTGAGTACACCCCTAAGTGAAAATGTCCAAATTTGGCCCAAAGTGTCAATATTTTGTGTGGCCACCATTATTTTCCAGCACTGCTTTAACCTTCTTGGGCATGGAGTTCACCAGAGCTTCACAGGTTGGCACTGGAGTCATCTTCCTCTCCTCCATGAAGACATCACAGAGCTGGTGGATGTTAGAGACCTTGCGCTCCTCCACCTTCCGTTTGAGGAGCCCCACAGATGCTCAATAGGGTTTATGTCTGGAGACATGCTTGGCCAGTCCATCACCTCATCATGACTATAAGCGGCGACAGTGTAACTCTGTCCCGCGAATCGCCGCTTATAGTCGTCACTCGCGAGCATGACGGCTAGGGGTCGAGCGCGCGCCTCCGTCGGCGCGCACTCATACCCGCCGCACGCTCCCTGGTCAGGGCCATGGGTCGGGTGAACTCGATGTCTGGTGGCGACCCGCGATGGCCTGTGACAGAGCCAGAACGGGGAACCGTTGATGTAAACACGGTGGTTCCTCGCTCTGTCAGGCGGCATGACAGAGATCTACTGATCCCTGTCACTGGGATCAGTTAGATCTCTGGTGCCCCTGGCAGCCCAGCCCCTACACAGTTAGAACACGCCTAGGGAACACAGTTAACCCCTTCACTGCCCCCTGCAGGTTAACCCCTTCACTGCCAATGACATTTATACAGTAATCAGTGGATATTTAAATTTCTCATCTCTGTATGAATGTCATTGGTCCCAAAAAGTGTAAAAAATGTCTGATATGTCTGCTGCAATATCACAGTCCCGATAAAAATCGCAGATCGCCGCCATTACTAGTAAAAAAAAAAAAATTGTAAAAACGCCAGAAATGATTCTCATGGTTTGTTAAAGCGGCAACTTTTGCACAAACCAATCAATAAAAGCTGATTGTGATTTTTTTTGCCAAAAATATGAGGAAGAACATAAATCGGCCAAAACCGATGAATAAATTTGATTTCTATATTTGTATTTTAGCAAATAGTAAGAAATATTGTTCTTTCTTTTTTTGCAAAATTGTCGCTCTTTGTTTATAGCGGCGATCAGAAATGATGCAGAGGGGATCAAATACCACCAAAAGAAAGCTCTATTTGTGGGGAAAAAAAGGACGTCAATTTCGTTTGGGTGCAACGTCGTAAAACCGTGTAATTGATAAAGAGAAAAAATGATTAAAGGAGTTGGGACTTTAAATGACACACGTGTGGGAATGAGATAACAGGTGGATCATGATTAAAAGTTTATTATAAGAGGATTCTTTCAAACATAATTAATAATAACATATAAACATGATCAAGGAGATGCGACAATACTATAATCATGGTATCGAATAAATATACAATAATAAAAATTAGGATTAAATTCATGATTGATACAGTTTCCCCGATCCATTGATAAGTGTATATGTACATACAATAATTGATACTGATAATAATTAACATGATTTATGACCTCATGATGTCCCGTTATGGGGGTGCCCGAGTAGAATAGTTGAAAAAATAGATACTTGGGTGACGTAGTGAAAAGCATATGGTAGCTCTACGCGCTTCGTGACATTTTTGTCACTCATCAGGAGCAAGCTTATATTCTGGAAAGAGTGATACAGTTATCAGCTGTAAAAATATATATGCAAACCACATTGGAATGAAACCCCACCCTCCAGGAGAAGGGGGCCCAAAAATACCTCTTTTTTTGGATATGTATTTTAGCAAAAAGTAAAAAATATTGTTTTTTTCAAAATTTTTGTTTATAGCGGTGATCAGAAATGACGCAGAGGCGATCAAATACCACCAAAAGAAAGCTCTATTTATGGGGAAAAAAGGACACCAATTTTGTTTGGGTACAACGTCGCACGACCGCGCAATTGTCAATTAAAGTGACGCAGTGCCGAATCGCAAAAATTGCTCTGGTCATTTAGGGGGAAATCCTTCCGGGGTTATTATATGGCATTATGTTGATGTCAATTTCCATCCCTTCATTGACTGTTTCCACCATATTTTTCGTTATTTTTTTCCTTCAGTTTTTCTAAGCATTTTTGTCTTTTCCAATGAGTTGGTTGTTCTCATAGTGGGATTGATTTACTAAAGTAAAATAGGCAGTTCACTTCGCAAGGGAATTTTCCCTTAGTTCATTGAATAAGGTGAAGCCCTGCTGACTTCCACCATTCAATCACCTGCAAGCAAAATATATCTCTTTTTATTTTTCTTACATGTGATTGGGGATTCCATTCCTTTTCAAAGGGAATTTTCACCACATTCAGTAAGCTAAGGGAAATTCACTTGTGAACAACCCATTTGCCTTTAGAAAGTCAACCATAAAAATGACCAAAAGGAGACATCTTCAGGACCAGTCATCTGAGCTTCTAATGCAAGGTTTCTTAACCAAGGTTCCGTGGAACCCTATGGTTCCTCCAGAGGTTGCTAGTGGTTCCTTGAGCAATGATCAATTTCTACCTCTCAGATAAATTCCCAATGACATCATTGATCTTTTTAGCTATCTGTAAGGGGGGTAATTCTTCCCAATGACCACAAGTGTAAGGAGCATTCTTCCCATTGACCATCACACTAATGTATAATGAGTTGTAGATTTTTAATTTTTAGCAGGGGTTCCCCGAGACCGGAGAATTATTTCAAGGGTTCCTCGGTGTTGAAAAGGTTGAGAAAGGCTGTTCTAATGAAAGGTCAGGCTTGGTTTGTTGAAGGATCCATTTGTTTCTTTTCCATGCTATCCATGGTCTTAGAATAGTTTGCCAATGCCAATACTTTTCCTGTCTGGCTTATTGTCCAGTTTTCACATCTATAGAATGACAGAAAATGTCATAGTCTGCACAATGCCGGTTTTTGGACTTATAGACATATCAGTACTCTTGAAGATCTGTTCTAGGTTTTTTTTCATCTTTGCTCCTCCATTTGCCATTCTGCGTCATATTTCTTGGATACTTAATTGGTAATGGATGATTCAAAAAGGCAGAATGTCCACTATTTAATGTCTTCATCACCAACCCTGGAATTAGCTGTCTTTCTTGTCTGCTTGATAATTAGCAAAAGTTCAACTCTGTTCCTTAAATTTATCTTCAACCACTCTTTAAGCACAATAGATCTAAAACATTTTTTTCTCCTTTTTTTATTTCAAAGCTGAATTTTAACCACTTGCCTACCAGGCACTTTCACCCCCTTCCTGCCCAGGCCAATTTCTCTTACACTTTGAATGACAATTGCGCAGTCATGTAACGCTGTACCCATATGACATTTTTATCATTTTTGTTCAGACAGATAGAGCTTTCTTTTGGTGGTATTTAACCACTTGACCACTGGGCACTTAAACCCCCTTCCTAACCTGACCAATTTTCAGCTTTCAGCGCTCTCACATTTTGAATGACAATTACTCAGTCATGCAACATGGTACCCATATGAAATTTGCGTCTTTGTTTCACACAAATAGAGATTTCTTTTGGTGGTATTTAATCACCGTTGGGTTTTTTATTTTTTGCGCTATAATTAAAAAAAGACCGAAAATTTTGTAAAAAAAATAATTTTTCTTTGTTTCTGTTATAAAATTTTGCAAATTAGTAATTTTTCTTCATAAATTTTGGCCAAAATTTATACTGCTACCTATCTTTGGTAAAAAAAAAACAAATTAGTGGATATTATTTGGTCTTTGTGAAAGTTATAGAGTCTACAAGTTATGGTGCCAATCACTGAAAATTGATCACACCTGATGCACTGACGGCCGATCTCATTTCTTGAGGCCCTAAAAAGGCAGCAAAGTACAAATACCCCCCAAATGACCCCTTTTTGGAAAGTAGACATTCCAAGGTATTTAGTAAGAGGCATGGTGAATTTTTTTAAGTTGTAATTTTTTCCCACAATTCTTTGCAAAATGAAGTTTTGTTTTTTTTTTGTTTTTTTTTTCACAAAATTGTCATATGTTAACAGGTTATTTCTCACACCCAGCATATGCATACCACAAATTACACCCCAAAACACATTCTGCTACTCCTCCTGAGTATGGCGATACCACATGTGTGACACTTTTACACAGCCTGGCCACATACAGAAGCCCAATATGCAGGGAGCACCATCAGGCGTTCTAGGAGCATAAATTACACACATAATTCCGTGACTACTTCTTGCACTTTTGAAGGTCCTGGAGCACCAGGACAATGGAAATGCCCAAAAAATGACCCCATTTTGGAAAGTAAACACCCCAACGTATATTCTAGGAGGCATAATGAGTCTTTTGAACATGTCATTTTTTCCACAAGTTTTTGGAAAATGTGGAAAGAAAATGAAAACACATTTTTTTTTTACACAAAGTTGTCCATTTATACAATATTTCTAACACACCACATGTACCTAACAAAAATGACAACCCAAAATATATTCTGCTACTTCTCCCAAGTATGGCGATACCACATGTGTGACACTTTTACACAGCCTGACCACATACAGAGGCCCAACATGCAGGGAGCATCGTTAGGTTTTCTAGGGGCATACATTTCAAATCTAATTTGACTGCACTATTGTGAGGCACTGTGGTGGCATGGATAGGCACTGTAGTGGCACAGATGGGCAGTGTAGTGGCAGGGATGAGCAGTGTAGTGGCAAGGGCGGGCAGTGTAGTGGCACGGGTGGGCAGTGTAGTGGCATGAGTGGGCAGTGTAGTGGCACAGGTGGGCACTGTAGTGGCAAGTTTGGGCACTGTAGTGGCACAGATGGGCACTGTAGTGGCACGGATGGGCACTGTAGTGGCATGGATCTGTCACGGATGAGAACTGATGTGGTATGGATGAGCATAAATGAAGCACAAATGAGCCATGGATGGGGGATGGATGAGCCACGGATGGGGATGGATGAGCCACGGATGGGGATGATGAGCCACGGATGGGGGTGACTGAGCACGGATGGGTGGGTGAGCACGGATGGATGGGTGAGCACGGATGGATGGGTGAGCACGGCTGGGTGGGTGAGCATTGACGGATGGATGGCTAGGTGAGCACGGCTGGGTGGGTGAGAATGGATGAATGGATGGTGAGCATGGCTGGGTGGGTGAGCATGGATGGATGGCTGGGTCGGTGAGCATGGATGGATGGCTGGGTGGGTGAGCATGGATGGATGGATGGTGAGCATGGCTGGGTGGATGAGCATGGATGGATGGATGGATGGCTGGGTGAGCATGGATGGATGGCTGGGTGAGCATGGATGGATGGGTGAGCATGGCTGTGTGAGGATGGATGGATTGATGGATGGGTGGCTGAGCATGGATGGGCTAAGAATGGGGGGTGTGGATGGATGGGGTGGATGGCTGGGTGGGTGATTGATGGATGGTGGGGGTTGCTAACTGTCATTTAGCAGTGCTCTGGGCATTACACATCACCCACAGCACTGCACACGTCTTTCCTCCCCCCTCGATCGGTGCGGAGAGGAGAGAGAAAAGCCGGCGGAAGCACTGGCTTGTTGACATGTGATCGCGCCGTCACGTGGTGAAAGGCCGCTCACAGCGGCCATTCACCGCGATCCATGATCAGTCGGGTGCCCCGGACCCGACGGTCACGGATGTTCCCGTGTGCGCGCCCCAGGGGGCGCGCGGGAAGCGCGATTCTGGGAGGACATCCATGGACGTCCTCTCAGAATAACCCCACCGCGCTGTGGACGTCTTTTGTCTATAGCGTGGTCGGGAAGTGGTTAATCACTACTGGGATTTTTTTTATTTTTTTGCTAAATAAATGAAAAAAGACCGAAAATTTTGAAAAAAAAAAAAAACGTTTTTCAAAGTTTGTTATAAAATTTTGCAAACAGATTATTTTTATCTCTCACTGATGGCCACTGACGAGACTGCACTGATGGGCACTGATAGGTGGCACTGAAGGGCATGGATAGGCAGTACTGAAGGGCACTAATAGGTGGCACTGAAGGGCACTGATGAGGAGGCACTGATAAGCAAGACTGATAGGCAGCACAGAAGGGCACTGATAGGTGGCACTGATAGGCGGCACTGAAGGGCACTAATAGGCGGCAATGAAGGGCACTGATAGGTGGCATTGATAGGCAGCACTGATAGGTGGCACTGATGGGCATTGATAGGTGGCACTGAAGGGCACTGATAGGCGGTACTGAAGGGCACTAATAGGTGGCACTGAAGGGCACTGAGGAGGAGGCACTGATAAGCAAGACTGATATGCAGCACAGAAGGGCACTGACAGGCGGCACTGAAGGGCACTAATAGGCGGCACTGAAGGGCACTGATAGGTGGCACTGATGGGCATTGATAGGTGGCACTAAAGGGTACTGATAGGTGGTACTGAAGGGCACTTGCTCTTATGTGCACTGGTAGGTGACACTAAAGGGCACTAATAGGCGGCACTGAAGGGCGCTGATAGGCGGCACTGAAGGGCACTTATAGGTGGCACTGAAGGGCACTGATAGGCAGCACTGAAGGGCACTGGCACTGATGTGCACTGGTAGGTGACATTGAGAGCACTAATAGGCGGCACTGAAGGGCAATGATAGGTGGCACTGATAGGCGGCACTGGTGGGCACTAAACCCCTGTTTTTAATGCATACTGTTAGACAGGTTAATTCGGTTGATTGCAGGCTGGTCGATAACTTGAGCTTGGAAATTCTTTGGTTTTGTTTGACATGCGTCTGACCTTCCAGTGCTCCTTGCTGTAAAGGCCAGTTATAGGTGACCTTTGTTTGTATTGTTGATATATTGGTCAGGTAACACACTGACACCCTAGGCGCCATAGTGCAATGTGCTGGGTGTCCAGTGTGTTCCTGCGTCTTTAAAGAGGGGTGGGCTCCCTACAGTCACCCGCCCTCCTTTTATCCATTAAAATGCACGTGGTTCTATTGTGGAGCCTCTTATAAGTCAGAGGTAGGTTCTGCAGTATACAGGGAGCCTTGCCGGGGCCTGCAGCTTACGCATGCATTTGCAAATGTGTTTAACTAAACCCCTGTTTTTAACGCATGCTGTTAGACAGGTTAATTCGGTTGGTCGCAGGCTGGTCAGTAAGTTGAGCATGGAAATTCTTTGGTTTTGTTTGACACTGACAGGTAGCACTGATGAGGAGGCACGGATTGGTAGCATTGGTGGGCACTGACAGGCAGGCAGCACTGGTGGCAGGGCAGTGTTAATAGCATCATGGGCCCCTGGGCAAAGTAATGCACTTGGGCCCCTACCAGTCACCCCCCTAATTTATGCACCTAATCTCAGGAATGAAAGTATAAATAGTTGATAGAATTAAACGTATATTTAATAGTAAACATACAGGTAAAAGTCCGCGCACACTAGAGCTTATGTAAAATTGATTCCTTAAAAGGTGGTAAAAATAATGTAAAAAGTCTAGCACAGGCTGCTCGCAAACAACAACCGATCCAATTGTTCCAACAGAAATAAAAGATATATTGCAGCGCCCAAATATCATATGTTAATATCAAAGGAAAAAATGTTTGCAAGAAATAAAGTTCAAACAAAGGAAAAATTCACTCTATAAGAGATGAATCCCAATATTCATGAATCCAAATGTGTCAAAAGCATCTTATCTGCGAAGGAACACTCAAGCCCGCAGGGTATTCTGATAAATCCGATAAATGATAATGGATGTGAGCTTACCAGAATCCCATAGGCAATGCGCAGGTATCAAGATTAGAGTTGAGCAAACCTCTGGAAGTTCGGGTTCTGCTGGTCCGTCCGAACTTCGGGACAAAGTCCGGGTCCGGGTCCGGACGGAACCCGAACGATCGCACGGACAACGAACCCCATTGAAATCAATGGGGACCCGAACTTTTATGCACAAAAATGGCTGTAACAAAGTCCTTGAAAGCCCTAGAGGGCTGCAAAAGGAAGTAAAATGGGGGTAAGGGTATGGCAAGTGCCCTACAAAAAATGGGGACAGGGAAATAACTGTAAATATTTTTAAAAAAATAAAAACATAAAAAAAGCAAAAATGGAGGTGAATGTTGATCATCTTCAAACTGTGTCTGAAAAGTATTAATTAACGGTAGAAGCCATATAACTGTTCTAAAATCATCTTCAAACTAGGGCAAGTGCCCTACAAATAAATGGGGATAGGGAAAATAAATTAAAATCAAGTAAAATAACGGGAAGGGGGGTGGATGTGGAGTAGGAGCCTAGAGGTTGACTAGGCCGTGACCGTGGCAGTGTAGGTGGAAGTGGCGGTGGTAGAGGAGTAGGAGGAGGTAGCCAACATGGTATTTTTTTTTTGTATTGAGGCCTATTCAAAAAAAGAAGTAT
>BLSH010260216.1:342799-354981 GCA_018402905.1 Glandirana rugosa
ACCAAGTCGATCACCAAAGTAAAATTTAAACGTCTTATGTAAAACCGGATTTAAATACTTCTGTAAACTAAATAAAAAACATGACTTACGTAAAATCTTGTCTTTCATTTTTTATAACAACAAAAAAAAAGTTGTAAAAACCAGAAAAAACAAATATATTATTAATTATTTATTTTTTTTTTTTTGCCACCACTAGTTTACGGTGGATTTCTTTCAAGATGACCACTCTTTTTTTTACTATATGTCCCACCCGGTAAATATACCTATGTGGAATGATTTTACCCTTACCAACCACTATAATTGAAGGACAAACACCGTGTAATCATATGAAAAGTTTCCCCCCTCACATATACTAATGTGCCACAAACAGGAAGTTAATATCACCAACCATTCCCATTTTAGTAAGGTGTATCCATATAAATGGCCCACCCTGTATATCATTTTTTTTCTCACCAGTAGAACTTTCTTTAGGTGGCATTTGATCACCACCGTTTTTTTTTTTTTATTTATTAATTATTATATAAACAAAAAAGACCAAAAATGTTGAAAAAAAAACAACAATATTTTTTACTTTCTGTTCTAAAATGCATTCAGTACAAAAAATAAATCAAATGTCTTCATAAATTTAGGCCAAAATGTATTCTGCAAATTTAAAATGAAACCACTAGCTGAACCACCTCCTCCTTTACCCTTCTTTTAGGCCAGGCCATTTTTTGCTATACAGCACTGCACTACTTTAACTGGTAATTGCGCGGTCATGCAACGCTGTACCCAAGTGAAATTTATATAATTTTTTTCACACAAATAGAGCTTTCTTTTGGGGATATTTGATCACCACTGGGTTTTTTTTTTATATAAATGAAAAAGACCAAACATTTTGAAAAAAAAAAAAAGATATTTTCTATTTTATGCTATAAAACATATCTAATAAAAATAAAAAATCTTTTTAAATTAAGGCCAAAATGTATTGGGCTACATATCTTTGATAAAAAAAAAATAAAAAGAAATTCCCAGTGGGTGTATATTGATTGTACTTTGATCACCACTGTTTTTTCTTTTATTTGTTTGCACCATAAACAAACAAACGACCAAAAATGTTGAAAAAAAATATTTTTTCTTTCTGTTATAAAATGTATCCAATAAAAAAAAAGTCAGCATCAAATTACTTCATAAATTAGGACATTATGTACTCTGTAAATTTAAAATGAAACTAGTAGCTTAACCACTTGACCTCCGGAAGATTTTACCCCCTTCATGACCAGGCCATTTTTTGCTATTCAGCACTGCGCTACTTTCATTGATAATTGCACGGTCATGCAACACTGCACCCAAATGAAATTTATATAATTTTTTCCCCTACAAATAGAGCTTTCTTTTGGTGATATTTAATCACCACTGTTTTTTTTTTTTTTTTATTATATAAATGAAAAAAGACCAAACAAAAAAAACCCCAAAAAACAATATTTTCTTCTTTTTGCTATAAAACATATCCAATAAAAAAGAAAATTAATTTCTTTATAAATGTGGGCCAAAATGTATTCTGCTACATATCTTTGACAAAAAAAAAAAATCCCAATGGGCGTATACTGATTGGTTTGTGTGAAAGTGAAAATGAAAAAAAAAATAATCTAATTTCTACATAAGTCTAGGCCAAAATATATTCTGCTACATATATTTGATATAAAAAAAAAAAAAAAAGTTCAATGTGTATATTGATTGGTCTGCATTAAAATTATAGCATCTACAAACTATGGTATATATACTGGAATTTAAATTTTTATTATTTATTTATTTTATTTATTTCAGGTACTTATATAGCGCTGTCAATTTTACGCAGCGCTTTACATATACATTGTACATTCACATCAGTCCCTACCCTCAAGGAGCTTACAATCTAAGGTCCCTAACTCACATTCATGCATATACTAGGGCCAATTTAGACAGAAGCCAATTATATTTATTTATTTTAAACCAATAATGGTGGCGATCAGCGACTTATAATGCGACTGTGATAGTTGTGGCGGGAAAACTGTCACTAACTGACGCTGGTTGTAGTGACTGACTAACTGCCACTGACATCACCTGTGACACTAATATTTATGAAATTTTCCGGAATTTGAAAATGTGGAAATTCGAAAATCCGTAATTCAAAAATTTGGAAATTCGGAAATTCGGAAATCCGAAAATCTGAAAATATTACCAAACGAAATCCGAAATCCGAATGTCCGAAATGATAACTAACTTATAATAACTATTACTATCTATGAACTCATTGGAATTTCCTTTCAAATTCTGCTGTTAGTGAACGTAACGAATACGTATTTATCCAAAGTTAGGAACTATCCGAAATAAAGAATGCCGCATCTAAATGAATGGAACATAACAAACTAATAATAATAATAAATAATAATAAAACCTTTTTTATTATTCATTATGATTATTTTTTTCCGTTCCATGTTGTTATTTCGGATAATTCCTAACTTCGGATAAATTGGTATTCGTTACGTTCACTAACAGCCAAATTTGAAAGGAAATTCCAATGAGTTCATAGTTAGTAATAGTTATTATAAGTTAGTTATCATTTCGGACATTCTGATTCTGGATTTCGTTTTTAATATTTTCAGATTTTCGGATTTCTGAATTTCCGCATTTTTGAATTTCAGATTTTCGCATTTTCGAATTTACGAATGTTTGAATTTCCGAATGTTGGATTTCGATTTTTCGCATATTCGAATTTTTGGATTTTCGAATTTTTGAATTTTCAAATTCCAGAAGATTTCATTATACGGGTTTCCGTTAATTTCCAATATTTCCGAATTAACAAATTTTTCGAATTTTGTTGAAAAACTAATAAGTTATAGCCAAAATTGAAAAGAAATTCCAATACTTATAATTTAATCGTTGGCTATTATTAGTAAGTTATTATTTTGGATTTTCAAATTTTCAGATCTTTGTTCATATTTCCGCATTTCCACATTTCTGAATTTTCGCATTTCCAAATTTTCGAATTTTCAAATTTTCTAATTTCCGAATTTTCTAATTTCCGAATCTTTCCAAAGTCACAAATTTATTCTAAATAACGAATGACCCCAAAAATGAAAAAATAAAATAAAAAAAGAATGAATTTTTTGGTAGTGCACATGTCTAGTACAGAGCCCTGTGTTGTTTGTCAACATAGAGCTCTGGGCTGTGATTGGACACAACCGATCAGCAGGAACTGGCCATGAACCATTGGCTGGGTGGGACTTGCTGACAGGCTGTCTAATCACAGCGGGTGTTGGCATGGGGGCTCATGTAGATTAGGAGCCGGGCACATGGATTAGTGGGGCAGTGCCCCTGCGCCCCGTATGGATGGGCCGCCACTGCATAGCTGTATGTTAAGCTATGGGTCCATGCACACAACTGTGCAAAGCTGTGTGACAGAAAAATCTGTGTTCATGGTCCTGTGTATGATTATAAAGTTTGAGCTGGGATATGGCTTCAATTTGTTAGTGTATCTAAATCTGCTAATTCTTCCCTTCCCCCCAGACTGAGAATGCTGCCGTCCAAAGGTGCCCCCTATGCTCCTTCATCCAGAGTGGGGGCGCTCTAATACAGGAGGGGTGTTATTAGCCAGATCACCAGGGAAAAACAGAGGGGAAAAAAAAAAAAGCTAAATACAAGAAAACTAATACAGTCACCACATCCAATGATTGGTAAGCTGCAATATATTATATTTTTTGGTTTGGGGTTTAACACCGTTTTAATGTTGTACCATCTAAGATTTTTTTTGCTAAAGTTAACATGTGTACATGTACGCTATTGAGCCATAAAAAGGATGCTGGGCTGTTTTTGATGCCACCTAGAAAAAAAGGATGATGGTGAGCAGAAGCCACCTGAGTCCCAGCAACCAAAGATGCTATGTGGCAGGAGCTGCCTGTGTCCTAGCAACCTAGGATGCCAGTTTGGCAGAAGCCACTTGCGTCCCAGCAACCAAAGATTCTACGTGGCAGAAGCTGCCTGTGTCTTAGCAACATAGGATTCTAGGCTGCAGAAGCCACCTGTGTTCTAGCAACCAAAGATTCTAGGTGGCAGAAGCCACCTGAGTCCCAGCAACCAAAGATGCTATGTGGCAGGAGCTGCCTGTGTCCTAGCAACATAGGATTCTGGGCTGCAAAAGCCACCTGCGTTCTAGCAACCAAAGATTCTAGGTTGCAGAAGCCACCTGAGTCCCAGCAACCAAAGCTGCTATGTGGCAGGAGCTGCCTGTGTCCTAGCAACCTAGGATGCCAGTTTGGCAGAAGCCACTTGCGTCCCAGCAACCAAAGATTCTACGTGGCAGAAGCTGCCTGTGTCTTAGCAACATAGGATTCTAGGCTGCAGAAGCCACCTGTGTTCTAGCAACCAAAGATTCTAGGTGGCAGAAGCCACCTGAGTCCCAGCAACCAAAGATGCTATGTGGCAGGAGCTGCCTGTGTCCTAGCAACATAGGATTCTGGGCTGCAAAAGCCACCTGCGTTCTAGCAACCAAAGATTCTAGGTTGCAGAAGCCACCTGAGTCCCAGCAACCAAAGCTGCTATGTGGCAGGAGCTGCCTGTGTCCTAGCAACCTAGGATGCCAGTTTGGCAGAAGCCACTTGCGTCCCAGCAACCAAAGATTCTACGTGGCAGAAGCTGCCTGTGTCTTAGCAACATAGGATTCTAGGCTGCAGAAGCCACCTGTGTTCTAGCAACCAAAGATTCTAGGTGGCAGAAGCCACCTGAGTCCCAGCAACCAAAGATGCTATGTGGCAGGAGCTGCCTGTGTCCTAGCAACATAGGATTCTGGGCTGCAAAAGCCACCTGCGTTCTAGCAACCAAAGATTCTAGGTTGCAGAAGCCACCTGAGCCCCAGCAACCAAAGCTGCTATGTGGCAGGAGCTGCCTGTGTCCTAGCAACTAAACTTGCCAGTCCGCATTTCATGACTCCAGATCAACTTTCTTTGCAAACATTCTTCAAGTCTGCTGAAAGTTCTGGTTCAGTTATGTTGTGCAATGGTCTTCCCACCACAGGGGGTCACTGTGGCTAAATTGTAATGCTGTAGACTTGCAGAGCTCTTGCTGTAGACTCTCCACTGCAACTTTGCTCTTGTTAGAGACTTGCCCCGCAAATTTGCTACATATTGGAAAAGTGTCAACCAAAACTTGTGCTTCAAGTGCTCTGCAAGTGTACAGCTTACCAGTGGAAATGTGCAGCAAGTGAACAGACTTACACTTCAACACTGCCACACATTTTTGGCAAGTTATCCTTGCTATCTGGTATCCTAGCAACCTAGGATGTTAGGCAGCAGAAGCCACCTGTATTCTAGCACCTGAAGATTCTAGGTGGCAGAAGCTGCCTGTGTCCTAGGAACCTAGAATTCTATGCAACAGAAGCCACCTCTGTTCTAGCAACTGAAGATTCTAGGTGGCAGGAGCTGCCTGTGTCCCAGCAACCTAGCATTCTAGGCAACAGAAGCCCCCTGCATTCTAGCAACCAAAGATTCTAGGTAGCAGGAGCTGCCTGTGTCCTAGCAACCTAGGATTCTAAGCAACAGAAGCCACCTCTGTTCTAGCAACCAAAGATTCTAGGTGGCAGGAGCTGCCTGTGTCCTAGCAACCTAGGATTCAAGGTAACAGAAGCCACCTGTGTTCTAGCAACAGAGGGTGCCAGACAGCAGGAGCTGCCTGCACCCCAACAACCTGGGACACACCAGCTTACAGCAGTTGCCTGTGTCCTAGCATCCTAGAATGCTAAGTAGCAGGAACCAAAGACACTACGTTGCAGGAGCTGCCTGTATCCTAGCAACCTATGTTACTAGATGACTGGCCGCCTGTGTCCTAGCAACCTATGATGCTTTGTGGCAGATGTTACCTGCATCCTAGCAACTGAGGATGCTAGATGCCAGGAGCCATCTGCACCCATACTTGTACTTTGTGCATGTAAACTTTGACACAAATGTTGTGTGTGGACAAGATTTTACATAGGATCTTAATCATGTATGAGACCTTAACCACTTCAGCCCCAGAAGGATTTCCCAGTTTAGGACCAGAGCACTTTTTGCGATTCGGCACTGCGTCGCTTTAACTGACAATTGCGCGGTCGTGCGACGTTGTACCCAAACGAAATGTGCGTCCTTTTTTTCCCACAAAAAGAGCTTTCTTTTGGTGGTATTTGATCACCTCTGCGTCATTTCTGATCGCCGCTATAAACAAAAAAAGAGCGACAATTTTGCAAAAAAAAAAAAAAAAATTTCTTACTTTTTGCTAAAATACAAATCCAAAAAAAATATATAAAAAAACATTTTTTTTCAACGGTTTTGGCCGATTTATATTCTTCCTCCGCAATCGGCGTTTATTGATGAGAATTCATTTATGGGGTTTTTTTTTTGCGGTACTGCAATATTGCGGTGGGCATGTCGGACCATTTTGACACTTTTTTGGGACCATTGGCATTTATACAGCGATCAGTGCTATGAAAATGCGCTGATTGCTGTGTAAATGCCATTGGCAGTGAAGGGGGTAACCTGGAGGGGGCGCTCTAAGGGGTTAACTGTGTCCCCTCAGTGTGTTCTAACAGTATGGGGGCTGGGCTGGCAGGAGGAGGAGAGTGATCATGGCTCCCATATAGAGGAAGCCTGTGATCACCGCCCTTCCCCCTCTGTCAGAACAGAGATCCGTGTTTACATACACCGACCTCCGTTCTCTCACTGCAAGGGGCCATCGCGGGTAGCTGGCAGAGATCGAGTCCACCCTACCCGCTCCCTGCCCCCCCCCCCAGGAACACAGTGAGCGCAGGAGTGCGTCTCCAGCGGCACGCGTGGCAGCTCACAATACTCGTTATCGCGGCCGCCGTCAGGTGATGGAGTTCCGTGTTAACGAATAACCTTGCCGCTGTTAAGCCACGGCGGGCGGTTGGCAACTGGTTAAAGGGGTTGTAAACCCGGCAAAAAAAACCTGCTCAAGACAAAGGCATAATAAAGAAAAATGTGTGCAAAGTCTCAATAGATTTTGTTTAGAAAGCAGCCACAACCTGAGAAGAAAAGCAACAATAGGTGCTTTTACCAGGGGGAGACATTAAATGTATTCCCTGCTTTGAAGAGACACAAGTTTTTATACCTTCCCTCCTGTGAGACCAGCGATCTGCCTCTGTGCTGGATGATCAGCAGATGCCAGCAGACATCAAGTCCATGGTACCCGCAGATCAGCTCCCATTGCGTATAAACACAGCGGGAGAAGGCCGTCAGCGGCGCACATGCACGCCCCCTACCCAGAAGTGTCCGATCATCTACTAGGTCCCAGATCCAGCACAGCAGTGCCACCTTGCCACCGTATATGTAAGTTATATGGTCGGAAAGTGGTTAAGGACCCATTTTCACCTACGCTGTATTACCAAAAGTATTGAGACACCTGCCTTTATACACACGTGAACTTTAAACACTTGCCGACCGCAGTCTGACGGCGGCAAAGTGGTTCGATATCGCAAAATATCACTCACTGTGAGCGCGTGTGCGCCGCTGGAGGCACGCACACGGGGGGGCCAGGGAGCGGGTGGGGCAGACTCAATCGCCGCCGGCTACCCGCCATCGCAGCGAGAGAACGGAGGTCCGTGTAAGTAAACACGGATCTCTGTTCTGTTAGAGGGCGAAGGGCTGTGATCACTACCTTCCCCCAGCCAGCCCAGTCCACATACAGTTAGAACACGTCCAGGGAACACAGTTAACCCTTAGAGCGCCCCCTCCAGGTTAACCCCTTCACTGCCAATGGCATTTACACAGTAATCAGTGCATTTTCATAGCACTGATCGCTGTATAAATGCCAATGGTCCCAAAAAAGTGTCAAAATGGTCCGACATGTCCGCCGCAATATCGCAGTACCGCTAAAAATCGCAGATCGCCGCCATTACTAGTAAAAAAAAATAAAAAAAATAAAAACCCCAGAAATTAATTCTGATCATCCATAATCGCGGCAACTTTTGCGCAAACCATTCAATAAACGGCGATTGCAATTTTTTTTCCCAAAAATATGAGGAAGAATATAAATCGGCCAAAACCGAAGGAAAAAAATGTTTTTTTATATATTTTTTTTTTTATTTGTATTTTAGCAAAAAGTAAGAAATTTGGGTACAACGTCGTACGACCGCGCAATTGTCAGTTAAAGCGGCGCAGTGCCGAATCGCAAAAAGTGCTCTGGTCCTAAAGTGGGAAATCCTTCCCAGGGCTGAAGTGGTTAATGCCATCCCAGTCTTAGCCCATAGGGTTCAATATTGAGTTGGGCCTCCCTTTGCAGCTATAACAGCTTCAACTCTTCTGGGAAGGCTGTCCACAAGGTTTAGGAGTGTCTATGGGAATGTTTGACCATAATTTATGAGGTCAGGCATTGATGTTGGACAAGAAGGCCTGGCTTGCAGTCTCAGCTTTAATTCATCCTAAAGGTGTTCTATCAGGTTGAGGTCAGGACACTGTGCAGGCCAGTCAAGTTCTTCCACCCCAAACTCGCTCATCCATGTTTTTATGGACCTTGCTTTGTGCATTGGTGGGCAGCCATGTTGGAACAGGAAGGGGCCATCCCCAAACTCTTCCCACAAAGTTGGGAGCATGAAATTGTCCAAAATTTCTTGGTATGCTGACACCTTAAAGCGGTTGTATACCCATTTTTTTTTACTTTTACCTACAGGTAAAATGAATATCTCCTAAACCTGCATGGTTTAGGAGATATTCACCCTAGATGCAGCCATGGACGTACGGCGCATGCACCGTGGGGTCACAGCGCATGCGACGTGAGGTCCTGGCAAAGGCCCGGCACATAGTGCCGGACCTTGCCGGATAGACGAGCTCCAGCGCGCAGTGAGTGGCCGGAGCCGCGTACGCGGAAGGATCCCCAAGGGAAGATGTCAGCTCCCTCTGTGGGGACCGAGCGGACCCGTCGGAGCTTCGTTCTGAGGTAAGCATTTCATAATGAGCTAGTATGCAGTACATACTAGCTCATTATGCCTTTCCCTTACAGGTTTTATTTTTATTTTTATTTTATTTTTTATGGGTAGACAACCGCTTTAAGAGTTCCCTTCACTGGGACTAAGGGGCCAAGCCCAACCCCTGAAAACAACCCCACACCATAATCCTCCCTTTACCAAATCATTTGCAACAGAGCACAAAGCAAGGTCCATAAAGATATGGGTGAGCGAGTTTGGGATGGAGGAACTTGACTTGAGTTCTGACCTCAACCCGATAGAACACCTTTGGGATGAATAAGAGCAGAGTCAGGCCTTTTTGTTCAACATCAGTGCCTGACCTCACAAATGCTCTTCTGGAAGAATGGTCAAACATTCCCATAGACACTCCTAAACCTTGTGGACAGCCTTCCCAGAAGAGGTGAAGCTGTTGAAGCTGCAAAGGGTGGGCCAACTCAATATTGAACCCTACGGACTAAGACTGGGATGCCATTAAATTTCATGTGCATGTAAAGGCAGGTGTACCAATACTTTTGGTAATATAGTGTAGGTTCTACACCATGTGTGTATTAAGCGCATCAGCCAGGTTAGTCATCATACTGGAAGAGTCCTAAATCTCATCTGCTCATTGTTCCTTTTTTGATTCACCAACACACTTTATAGGCCTATTAATTGTAATGGCAGCGCATAAAAACGCACAGGGGAAGGCATGAATCCAGACTTAGAAGTCACAGGGCAGAGATGCTGACTCGTCAAACCACAAAGACCATTGGGAGCTTCAGAATGGCTGCTGGGAAGTAGAAGTAATGGGCAGAAATGAGCAGACCAGCGTGGGACAGAGTCATGGAAATGTCTTCAGATATAAATCGATCTGTAAGGAGTTCTAAGACGAATTGCACACCAGGGTCCCGTTCTTTCTAAGCTTCAAGCCATCATCTGCTATTCACTGAACTGGGCGAGTCTTTCGAAAATCACTCCAAGCAGCAGGCTTATTTATTGATGCCATTTCAGGTAATGGACGGAATGCTGCCAGACCACTCACATGCAGGAACAATGGAGACAGTGGGCAGACGGGGAAGCAGTTTTAGCCCTGATTCACACTGATGCGACTTCTCATGCGACACAGAAAGTCACATGACAATTCAGAGCACAGATGGGTGCCATCTTAATTTCTGCGACTGAAGTTCCTGTACTACCTTTCTGCTTCTTCCTTGCAAATTGAGTGCCATAGACTGCAAAGTTAAAGACACAAAAGTCGCAAGGAAATTGTTTCTTTGTCATATCTTTGCAACTTTGGCTGAGACTCCTAAGGTTTTTTTTTTTAAACCCTATACTCTACTCCCATTTTCTGCTGTGTATCTGTGACTCAAAACCTCCTCCCAAGCATTGTCACCTCCCAAAGTTCATTGACCACCTAGCAAGTACATTGTCCAACTGTGTTCAAGTGCAGGAAAGATGGCTTCCAAGAGGACCAAGGGATGGCCATGACCAGGAGCCTCCAAGGATTGAGGGGGGTGGGTGCATTAGATTATAACGGGGTAGACAGGTCAGACAGGGGTCAGCCCCTATTGGTGGGTGGAATGGGGAAAGATGGGGGGAGGGCAAAGAAAGATGATATGAAGGCTCCCACGTTACAATCAACCATTGGAAATGGCACTGTTTGTGCTAAAATTAAAAATATGCAAGATACATGTGCAAAATGTGACAGTGAATTAAAGTGTTTGTTCACCAATGCCAGGAGTCTGCCAAGCAAAATAGGTGAGTTGAAGCTCTGGTGCATGAGGAGAACTATGATTTGATTGGTATAGCTGAATGTTGGCTTCATTCTTCACATGACTGGGCTATTAATATTCCTGGCTATGCTCTCTTTCGGAAAGACAGGGTAAAACGGAGGGGTGGTGGTGTCTGTCTCTATGTGAGAAGTGATCTCAAAGCAAGTGTGAATGAGGACCTAGTTGATGGAGAGTATGATGAGTCTGAAGCATTATGGGTAGATCTGCATATGGGTGTGCGCACTACAAAGGTTATCATTGGAGTTTGTTATAGACCTCCCAGTGTTAAAGAGGAGCTGGAGACTCTGCTCCTTGCACAGATAGAAAGAGCTGCAAGGGCTGGGACAGTAATAATAATGGGGGATTTTAACTACCCGGAAATTAACTGGAGTAATGGCACTGCTGGGACAGCTAAAGGGCAAACATTCATAGACCTATTACAGGACAATTATATGGTCCAGTTTATTGAGGCCCCAACTAGGAATGAAGCTTTGCTGGACCTGGTAATCTCAAACCATGCAGAGCTTATTACCAATATTCATATAAAAGAACATCTGGGTAGCAGTGCCCATAATAGGATTTAATTTAATGTATGCTGCAAGGAACAAATACAAATGGGAAAGATAAAAACACTTAACTCCACTTCCGGACCGATGTACGTCGTTTGACGGCGGTACTTTGAAGTGGAATACCGTTGTTATGGTGGCAGATAGCTACCATAAACCCGGTATCTTTTTTTACAGCCGGCGATTCTGCGTCAGATAAAAGTGGTCTTAGCGGCGGATTCGCCGCGAGATCACTTTTATCAGCGGCGGGAGAGGTGCCTCCCCCCCTCCCGCCGCTTTCCGGTCATCTCCGCCGCTTACCGCCGGCGGAGAAGATCGGGTCCTTCCCCCCCAGTGTCCGTGAGGCGAGTGAGCGGCTGACGCCGCTCACCCGGCTCCATAACATGGCTGGGCGGAAGCTACGTCACAAGTAGCTTCCGCCCAATGCTCTTGAAGGGGACATTTTTTTTTTTTCCCCTGCCATTTTTTTCTTTTTTAATGCATTTAAGTGTAAAAATGAGATCTGAGGTCTTTTTGACCCCAGATCTCATATTTTGGAGGTCCTGGCATGCTTTTTTCTATTACAAGGAATGTTTACATTTGTTGTAATAGGAAAAAAAGTGATCAAAATTTTTTTTTTTTTTAAAAAGTTGTAAAAATAAAAATTAAAAAGTAAAATACATAATTAAAAAAAAAAAAATTTAAAGCGCACCGTCCTTGCGAGCTCGCGCGCAGAAGCGAACGCATACGTAAGTCCCGCCCACATATGAAAATGGTGTGCAAACCACACATGTGAGGTATCACCGCGATCGTTAGAGCGAGAGCAATAATTCTAGCCCTAGACCTCCTCTGTAACGCAAAAATGCTAACCTGTAGAATTTTTTAAACGTCGCCAATGGAGATTTTTATGTTGCAAAG
>BLSH010260216.1:383820-395204 GCA_018402905.1 Glandirana rugosa
ACCCGCTGGTAAGTAGGCTAAAAAGAGTAACAAGGTGTCGTTTAACCTAGGCTATTTTATTTTAAGGATGCTTTTAAGAGAATGCTGATTCCGAAAAATTTAAGTGCCCAGTAAGGAAGTGGTTAAACCCCAAAAACAAAATAAATGCACTATATTGTCAAAAGTATTGGGACGCCTGCCTTTACACGCACGCCTGAGCTTTAATGGCATCCCAGCCTAAAGGCTCGTACACAAATGGGGTGAACATTTTCGTCCAGAGAATTTTCGTATGGTGTGTACACAAATTTCGACAGCTGATTCCGAATCTTCGTATGAAAATTCTCGGATGCAGGAACTCCAACATTTTTCTCGGATGGGAACAGAACGACCGATTTTCGTTCAACGTGTACCGTTATCGCACAATTTTTGTACAAGAAAAATCAGAAAAGAAAGACTGCGCATGATCAGAAACCATAAACAACAACAAAAAAAAAGCCTTAGTCGTAAGAGAATTTTCGTAGGAATTTTATTTTATCGGATCCAATTTGCTGTGGAACAATGAGAAAAATCGGATGAATGGTCGCCCACTTTAGTCTGTAGGGTTCAATATTGAGTTGGCCCACCCTTTGCAGCTATAACAGCTTCACCTCTTCTGGGAAGGCTGTCCACAAGGTTTAGGAGTGTCTATGGGAATGTTTGACTATTCTTCCAGGAGAGCATTTGTGAGGTCAGGCACTGATGTTGGACGAGAAGGCCTGGCTCACAGTCTCCGCTCTAAGGGTTTCTACTGGCTTGAGGTCAGGACTCTGTGCAGGCCAGTTAAGTTCCTCCACCCCAAACTCGCTCATCCATGTCTTTATGGTCCTTGCTTTGTGCAGTGGTGCGCAGTCATGTTGGAACAGGAAGGGGTCATCCCCAAACTCTTCCCACAAAGTTGGGAGCATGAAATTGTCCAAAATGTCTTGGTCTGCTGACACCTTAAGAGTTCCCTTCATTGGAACTAAGGAGCAAAACCAAACCTCTGAAAAACAACCCCACACCATAATCCCCCCTCCACCAAAGGATTTGGACCAGTGCACAGAGCAAGGTCCATAAAGACACGTGTCTATGGGAATGTTTGACCGTTCTTCCAGAAGCACATTTGTGAGGTCAGGCGCTGATGTTGGACGAGAAGGCCTGGCTCACAGTCTCCGCTCTAATTCACCTCAAAGGTGTTCTATCGGGTTGAGGTCAGGACTCTGTGCAGGCCAGTCAAGTTCCTCCACCTCAATCTCACTCATCCACACTATATTGCCAAACGTATTTGGCCACCCCACCGAATCAAAATTGGTGGAGTGGGGATTATGGTGTTGGGTTGTTTTTCAGGGGTTGGGCTTGGCCCCTTAACTCCAGTGAAGGGAACTCTTAAGGCGTCAGCATACCAAGACATTTTGAAGAATTTCATGCTTCCAACTTTGTGGGAACAGTTTGAGGATGGTCCCTTCCTGTTCCAGTGCACAAAGCAAGGTCCATAAAGACATGGATAAGCGAGTTTGGGGTGGAGGAGCTTGATTGGCCTGCACAGAGTCCTGACCTCAACCCGATAGGACACCTTTGCAATGAATTAGAGCGGAGACTGCAGGCCAGGTCTTCTCATCCAACATCAGTGCCTCACAAGTGCATTTCTGGAAGAACGGTCAAACATTCCCATAGACACTCCTAAACCTTGTGGACAGCCTTCCCAGAAGAGTTGAAGCTGTTATAGCAAAGGGTGGTCCAACTCAATATTGAACCCTACGGACTAAGACTGGGATGCCATTAAAGTTCATGTGCGTGTAAAGGTAGGCGTCCCAATTCTTTTGGCAATATAGTGTATATTTGAATTCAAATCTTTACTATTTTTTGGCAATAACATTGTGTGAGCGGCTTTCTGCCAGATACAGGCTGTGTCACGCCCCTCCAGGCTGCGTCTTAATATAGGAGGGAGGTGAAGTCTCTATTAATCTACATGAAATATCCCGCGCCCTGTTGTGTTTTAAGCTGGTTAGTTGGCATGGAGGAGGAGGAAGGGCTGTCATTCACTGCTGTGTATACGCCCACATGTGTGACTCTATAGTCACATGGGCTGCTCAGGTGGGATGGGGAGGAAATGCTCAGCATAGAAACTCACTGAAAACTGAGCATGTGCAGAGCTGTCACTACAGCTGAAAAATCCCGAGGAGACATGAGCAGAAGGGGGAGATATAGAACAGCAGGATCAACCAGGTGTTTTGCAGTATACAGAAAAGCAATCTCATAGTGAGTATGAACAGCATGGAATGCGCCATTTATTGATCATTTTATATATTGTGGATTCATTGATACTTTAGCTATCCTGGCTCATGGCATTGTGAGAAGCTCACAGTGTGCAGTGAAATCAGAGGAAGGCATTTCAGTAAAGGAGAGGAGTCGGTACAACCGTGCAAGACTAAAGGGAAGGCAGGAAAGCCCTATCCTGCTGCACACCTTTATGGAGGACACATCATTGTCTAAAGCCAGCCTATATTCATATTACTACTCAATGTGAGGTCTGCCATTCCATAATGGGTCCATAGGTGCAGGACCCTGTTTGCCAGGCCCCTGGTGTTTCCAGGTTGGGTGTAGCACCTTTTGGATGCGCCTCTTTACGATTGGCTCTTCTATCCAGTACAACATACGTTACCTCCAAGGTTGGGCGGAAAGGCAGAAAGTTCTGAGGCTCTCTTTTTAAACCAAACATGGAATGTTCTTTAATACACCAATGAACGTCTACAAGGTTACCTCTTATACCCCTGATGAAGGAACCGCATAGTCTCTGAAACGCGTCGGGTGAAGGATACCAGATTGTAGCATCATCTTGCTGTTGGTGTATTTTTTAGTTGTTCATGTCATGTAAATTTCATCTTTCCTGTCTTTTACTGATGATTCAGAAATAAAATATATGTTTTTTATCAACGTATCTGTTATGTGTTTGAAGTGCCTATGAAGTCCCACAACTGGGGAACCTCTATGTCTATAAAGGGAAGGTTGGAGGTCAGAGTTAGGCTCCATTCACACCTAGGAGATTTGAATCGTGGATGGAATCGCAGAGATTCTGCCCCGTGATCCCAGAATCGCGGCAGAACCCAAGACGCATTTGCAGTGCCATTATTCCTCAATGGTACCCCAAATGCGGTGTGATTTTGCAGCGATTGTTGTGCGGCAAATTGCTGCAAAAAAAAAAAAATTGCGGGACGCGTGTCGCCCAAAAGAAGTTCTGGATTCGGTTTGCGTGATTTTGTAGCGATTTGTCACGTGGCAATCGCAGCAAAATCACTCCACATTTAGGGAGCCATTGAGAAAGAGAGGCATCGCAAATGTGTTCTGCGTTTTGCCGCGATTCTGAAATCGCAGGCAGAATTTTGACCAATCCGCCCGCGACTCAAATCGCCTAGGTGTGAGTGGAACCATGAAGTGTTACTAAACCCAGTAAAATGCAAATAGTTCATCTGCCCCCCCCAAACACACACAGTGCCCACAGCTTATACATCTTCTCTTTACATTAAAATACTACCGCTATATACATTTTGGGATGCTCTGTATTCCACGGTTTCCTGATAACCTGCACAGTTTGTCCATAGCTGTGTGTTCAAATAGGAGGAGATTTCCACTAGAGCCTGTATACACACCCACATGTGTGATGTCAATATTATGTGACCTAAATAGTTCAATTGCAACAGGAAATGTACTCTCCAACATAAAAGACCAAACTGAGCATGTGCAGCTTTACCACCCTGCTGTGTATTATATGGACTTGCTCAGATTGACAGTACAGGAGGGAAGGATCTGTCCATACAGGATAAAACAGCCTTTTTTAAACAATGCTGAGGATTAACCTCTTAAGTTTTACAGTGAGTATAACAAGCATGCTATGCTGCATATACACACTGATTTTACTGTTGTGAGTTTAGTTACACTTTAACCACTTCCCTACCGTCGTATGCAGAATGATGGCCGGGAAGTGGTTCAGTTATCCTGACTGGACGTCATATGATGTCCAGCAGAATATCATGCCAGGGCAAGCCCGTGGGGGGGGGGGGGGGCGCTCCGCAGCAATCGGTGGTGTGGCGTGTCAGTCTGACTCACCGCATCTCCATTCTAGGTAAACCGCTTCCATTGGAAGCGCTTTACTGTGTGATCAGGAAAAGCCGTATATCGGCTTTTCCTTTAGTCACGTCTGCAGACGCGAGTGTCAGAGAGCCGATCGGCGGCTCTCCTGATGGGGGGGGGGGTCTGTGCTGATTGTTTATCAGTGCAGCACCCCCTGGGATTGCCACCCTAGACCAACAGGGAGCCGACCAGGACCACCAGAAAGCCCACACAGCAATTCCACCCAGGGACCACCAGAGATGCCACCCAGGGACCACCAGGGATGCCACCCTAGACTACCAGGTAAGGGGCACAAAATGCCCAATAGGGATGGCACTGTGCCCATCTGTGATGCTTGCCAGTGCCATCCCTATAGCTGCTGCGATACCAGTGCTGCCCATCAGTGCCCATCAGTTCCAACCAGTGCTCATCAGTGCCCATCAGTGCCCCCTATTAGTGCCAGCCACCAGTACCACCTATCAATGCCCATCAGTGCCACTTATCAGTGCCGCCTATGAGTGCCCATCAGTGCCCATCAGCGCTGCATATCAGTGCCACCTATCAGTGCCCGTCAGTGCTTCTTATCAGTGCCGCCTATCATTGCCCATTAATGCTTTATATAAGTGCCTCGTCATCAGTGCCACCTCATCAGTGCCAATCAGTGCAGCCGCAACAGTGCTCGCCAGTGCAGCCTCATCAGTGCCCATCAGTGAAGGAGAAAATGTACTTATTTACAAAGTTTTGTGACGAAAAAAATATAAAAAAACATTTTTTCAAAATGTTCGGTCTTTTTTATTTGTAGTGAAAAAAATAAAAACCGCAGAGTTGATCAGATACCAGCAAAGGATAGCTCTATTTGTGGGGACAAAATGATAAAAATGTAATTTTGGTACAGCGTCGCACGACCGCGCAATTGTCATTCAAAATGCGATAGCGCTGAAAGGTGAAAAGTGGTCTGGTAGGGAATTGTTCTAAGTGCCCCGGTATTGAAGTGGCTAAGCATCTTATGATGCAGTCAGGTTTTCAGTTCAGGCGGAGTTCAGGCTCCGTACCTCTCCTCTATCCGCTCTGTAAGAACAGCGGCACGCTGCGATGTTGGCTCATTGGCACTTCTCGTTTGGCATGCTTTCCTTGGCCAACCAAAGCCGCACTCGCTCGGGATTTCCTGCCCCGAATATTAACGCTCAAAGAAACGACCAAATTATGAAATAAATATAAAATGTGCAAAAAAGTATCTTACAGCACCTGCAGAATTTATTGGATCAGATTAGTGCTGTGAAAGGTGGGGATCAGCGCTTCTCCATGTGGGAGGGGGGTGAAGGAATTGGGTTTTTGGGAGAGGCAAAGGTTCAGATATAAAAGTGAACAATGAGTACAAAAACCAAGATAAAAACAATTAAAGTCACATGACTGTGAGACCCTTGAATAAAAAAAAAATCCTTCTCCAGGTCAATGTGCAGCACAAGAAAAAGATCCTTAAGCTACAGGAGCAGCCAAGTCGACGCGTTTCAGCAAGATCCTGCGCGTTGCATGGAGGGAATCCCATTCTAAGAATTGCAGAAAAGAAGTCCTTGGCTCTTTTCCAAAAATGTGCTTCACCCGTGCGTTTGTAGAACCATAGGAAATAGTGCAGCGCAAACCACAGTCCATCAAAATACAGATGAGGTAAAGAGTCCCAAGATGTGAGCCACGGTGCAATCACTCCAACGCATGCAGGTGAAGACAACGTGGATCCCAATACCCCCACCACTAGCGGCCTCTCCCCTCCTTAACCACTTCAGCGCCAGAAGGACTTCCCATGCTAGGACCAGAGCACTTTTTGCGATTCGGCACTGCGTCGCTTTAACTGACAATTGCGCGGTCGTGCGACGTTGTACCCAAACAAAATTGGCGTCCTTTTTCCCCCACAAATAGAGATTTCTTTTGGTGGTATTTGATCACTTCTGCCTCATTTCTGATCGCCGCTATAAACAAAGAAAGAGTGACAATTTTGCAAAAAAAAAAACAGTATTTCTTACTTTTTGCTAAAATACAAATCCAAAAAAAAAATAATTAAAAAACAAATTTATTTGTGGGTTTTGGCCGATTTTATATTCTTCCTCATATTTTTGGTAAAACAAATTGCAATCGGCGTTTATTGATTGGTTTGCGCAAAAGTTGGAGTGTTTACAAACCGTGAGAATTAATTTCTGGCGTTTTTAGATTTTTTTTATTGGTAATGGCGGCGATCTGCGATTTTTATCGGCACTGCGATATTTCAGCGGACATGTCAGACATTTTTGACACTTTTTTGGGACCATTGACATTTATACAGCAATCGGAAATTTAACCACCTCGCGCCGGCGCCATAGCCGAATGACGGCTACAGCGCGGCGCTAAAATGCCGGGAGGACGTCTATAGACGTCCTCCCATTTGGCTCGTGCTGGGCGCCTCCATGGGCGCGAGCGGCACGTGCCCGCGCACGTTGCAGGAGCGTGCCCGCGGGTTGGGCAGACCGGATGTCCGCCGGAGACCCACGATCTCCTTCCAGAGAGCCGGAACGGGGAACCGCCGATCTAAACACGGCGGTTCCCCGTTCTGTGAGGGGGGGCATGACAGATCTACTGATCCCTGCCACTGTGATCAGTTAGATCTGTCATGCCCCTGCCAACCCCGCCCCCCCACAGTTAGAACACACCCAGGGAACATAGTTAACCCCTTCACTGCCAATGACATTTACACAGTAATCAGTGGATATTTACATTTCTGATCGCTGTATAAATGTCATTGGTCCCAAAAAAGTGTCAAAAACGTCCGTCATGTCCGCCACAATATCGCAGTCCCAATAAAAATCGCAGATCACCGCCATTACTAGTAAAAAAAATTAAAATAAACAAAAACGCCATAAACCAATGTCCATAGTTTGTAGTCGCCATAACTTTTACGCAACCCAATCAATAAACGCTGATTTCGATTTTTTTTACCAAAAATATGTAAAAGAATATATATCGGTCTAAACTGATGAATAAATTGTTTTTTTATTTTTGGGCATTTATTATAGCAAAAAGTAAAAAATATTGTTCTTTTTTCAAAATTGTCGCTTCTTTTTTGTTTATAGCGCAAAAAATAAAAACCGCAGAGGGGATCAAATACCACCAAAAGAAAGCTCTATTTGTGGGAAAAAAAGGACGTCAATTTTGTTTGGGTACAACGCTGCACGACCGCGCAATTATCATTCAAAGAGTGACAGCGCTGAAAACTGAAAATTGGTCCGGGCAGGAGGGGGGTTTAAGTGCCCAGTAAGGAAGTGGTTAAATATCCACTGCTTACAGTATAAATGTCATTGGCAGTGAAGGGGTTAACCTGCATTGGGAGATCTAGGGGTTAACTGTGTTCCCTAGGCGTGTTCTAACTGTGAGGGGGCTGGGCTGCCAGGGGCACCAGAGATCTAACTGATCCATAGGTGTGCGCAGCCTATTGCATTAGGATGTGCACCCCAAATGTACTCAACTAAGGACGGTGTCAGTAGAGCAAGGGACTTCTCAGTAGGGCAGTGAATGGTGTCAGCAGTTTTTTATTTTTATTATTTTATTCTTTAAAATGTTTATAGGAGCCCCATTGGGGGGCTTTGGTGAAGTATCAGCAAGGGGAATCTGCACTGCACAGGGTGATTAGGGTGTGCCCAGGCACACCCGACACACCCCCTGTGCACGCCTATGAACTGATCCCAGTGACAGGGATCAGTGGATCTCTTACATGCCGCCTGTCAGAACGGGAAACCGCCATGTTTACTTCGGCGGTTCCCCCGTTCTTCCCCTCTGGCAGCTCATCGCGGCTCCCCAGCGGACATCGTGTCCACGCTGAGCCGCGGGCACGCTCACGCAGAGTGCGCCGGCACGAGAGCGCGCCACCGGCGGCACGCTCTCGCCCCCTAGCTGCGCGTCCGCGAAACGCCGTTAATTCATGGCGATCCGCGGAATGCATCCACACTGCCGCCGTAAAAAGGCAGTGCGCGGTCGGGAAGTGGTTAAGGAGGGGAGAGGCCGCTAGTGGTGGGGGTGTTAGGATCCACGTTGTCTTCGCCTGCATGCGTTGGAGTGATAGCACCGTGGCTCACATCTTGGGATGCTATGGGGTTGATTTACTAAAGCTGCAAAATTTGGTGCAGCTCCACCCAGAAACCAATCAGCTTCAAGGTTTCATTGTCAAAGCTTGATTGAACAAGCTGAGGTTAGAAGCTGATTGGCTACCATGCAAAGTTGTACCGTTTTTTTTGCACTCTCCAGCTTTAGTAAATCAGCCCCTTTATCTCCTCTGTATTGTGATGCACTGTGGTTTGCGCTGCACTATTTACTATGAATTAACTTTGAGAGGATTGTGAATTGAGTGTTCAGCTTGCAACCTATTTTTATTTGCGATTTTATTATATCTCTGCACTGAATTTTTATATATTTCTCGTGTGTTTGTAGAACCATGGGGGTGTTATTAACGGGTATTGTCACTGCCGCACACCTACTAAAGGACAACGCGTTTCTCTTCGTGTCTGGGAAGCACGTGATTTTGTGCATCCATAGAGGTGAGCTTTAGATTTCGTTTAGATTCAGCCCCGGGTCTCATAGGTGCGATGCAGGAACTCTGCGAATCCAATGCGTGCTCCAGCATCGCACCCGACTCGCACGGCGGTTCACATTGCCCTATGTGTACTGAAGGGAGGGGTCAATACATTGTTTACCCCCCCTTTTTCAGCTCGCATATCGCAGCACGTACTGCAAACTCGCACAGGAATCGGATCACATGGGTATGAACACCCACGCGATCCGATTCTGCTGCGGACCAAAAAAAGGGTCCTGTGCGAGTTTGGTCCGAATGCAATGCGATATCAGCCATGCAATCTGTACATCTGACATCGCATGTGATTTGCAATGCGGTGCGAATCATATGCGATATTGCAGAGCGCACATGTGTGAGCCAGGGCTTAGGCTCGATTCACATCTATGCATGTTGCTTTTGAGCGTTTTTGCAGTCGTTTTTTTTTTCAGCTTTCAGCGCTGTTGCATTTTGAATGACAATTATGCAGTCATGCGACACGGCACCCAAACTAAATTTGTACCATTTTGTCCCCACAAATAGAGATTTCTTTTGGTGGTATTTGATCTTCTCTGCGGTTTTTATTTTTTGCGCTTCAAATAAAAAAAGACTGAAAATTTTGAAAAAAAAAGATTTTCTCTGTTTCTGTCACAAAACTTTGTAAATAAGTACATTTTCTCCATCACCGATGGGCACTGATGAGACTACACTGACGGGTACTGATGAGGCAGTACTGATTGCGACTGATGAGGTGGCACTGACGGGCACTGATGATAAGGCACATATATGCAGCACTGACGGGCAATGATAGGTGGCACTAACAGGCAGCACTGATGGGCACTTATAAGCAGCACTGATATGCAGCACTGAAGTGCACTCATAGGTGGCACTGATAGGTGGCACTGATAGGTGGCACTGGTAGGTGGCATTGGTAGGTGGCACTGGTGGACACTGATAGGTGGCACTGTTGGGCACTGGTGGGTGGCAATGACCGATTGCACTGTCAGGTTGTCATTCCCTGGTGGTCCTGGGTGGCATCTAAATTTGGCACTGATTGCCATCCATGTTGGGCATTGTGCCCCTTCCGATGGAAGCTCTTTACCGTGATTGGTAATGCGGTGGGTCAGACTGACACACCACACCGCTGATCGCCGTGATGCGCACACCCGCGCGTGATCAGGCGTTATCATCAATGGACATCAAGTCAGGATAACTGAACCACCACCCGGCCGTCACTTGCCTATGGGCCGGGTGGGAAGTGGTGAACCGCGTTTTTACCGCGATTTGCGTTAGCGTTTTTTTTTTTTCACATTCACTGTATATAGCCAGTTGCTAAGAAGCGGGCTACCACATCCTTAGCGACCAATGAGTCATCAGCTGACAGCTTAATGTAAAGTCTGGTATGGAGTCTCCTTCATCCGGTATTCTTCTTCCTCTGCAACCGCTCCCGCCGCCGACCCACTGAAAATAAAAAAAACGACCCTCCTCCAATGCTGGATCCCACCGATCTGTCCGCTTCGATGTCGCACATTGCTTAAATAACTATGGGGCGTAACTATCGAATGGCACCATCCGGAGGCACCGCCCCCTTGTGATATCACGGACCCATCATGCCCTGGGCGGTGACATCACAAGGGGGCGGGCTCTCTGGATGATGTCACCATCCCCACACAATTATATAAGAAATGTCCGACATCGGAGTGGACAGATCGGCAGGATCCAGCATTGGAGGAGGATTGTTTTTTTTACTTTCAGCGCGTCGGCGGCGGAAGAAGAAGAACTGCGTTGGGATGCTCAGTGGCAACGCATCAGAATGCATGCGTTTTCATGCATTGGCAACAGTTACTAACAAGCCTTGGTCATTGGCTGTTATCTCCATCCACTCCGAATCCTAAATTCAAAAAGTGTCAAATTTGTGTCAGTAAAGCCTCATACACACGGTGCGACGATCGTACGACCGACCCAAATCGTATGTTGCCTGTTGTATCTCTCATACTGATGTGCACTAAGCGATCGTACGACCAAGCTGAACGTAGTGACGTGTTATGAGTGTATAAAGAGGAAGTTCAGGTGAATGTGATTTGTGAATTAGGAACGTAGGTTTCCCAGAACGGACACTTCTGAGTGTTCCTGACTAGTGTTGAGCGAACCCGGACTGTAACGTTCGGGTCCGTACCGAACTTTAGGGTGTCCGTGGCACGGACCCGGACCCGGACATTTCAAAAATCGTTCGGGTTCGGTCCGGGGTTCTGCTATTTTACTCCACGTGTTGAGAAGCTGCAGGGCAGCCAATCAACAAGCGTTTCACTGGTTTGCCCTTAGAAGCCATCACAGCCATGCCTACTAATGGCATGGCTGTGATTGGCCGGTGCATCATGTGACCCAGCCTCTTTATAAGCTGGAGTCACAGTGCTGCAGTCACATGCTCCTTGGGTTAGTATAGGGAAAGGTAGCTGACGGCGTGAGGGACAGATTTTAGCCATTTTAAGACCTGATCCTGCATCCTGAGATAGATTACTTTACTACTGCTGTCTGTGCTGTTGCTCTGAGGACAGATAGCAGAAATTAGAGATTTCAAATACCGCTGCTTTGAGTTGCAGATCAAACTCTGCATAAAACAACGATCGCCACGATCGTGCTAAACGATCAGATTGTTGGGGGAATTTGAGATTTCAAATACCGCTGCTTAGAGTTGGAGATTGCAGATTAAACT
>BLSH010260216.1:430875-449298 GCA_018402905.1 Glandirana rugosa
TCGTTAATCGCCTGGAGGTCGACAACGTTTTGATGTTCAGGGGAGTACGGAGACGGAGACCCACAGTACGAACACCGATAGTCTCAGAACGATACGGAGTACCCTAAACATCAAGACGTTGTAGACCTCCAGGCGATTAACGTATAGGGACGAGATACCCTACTACACTATAGACCTTAGTTCACATGACCAAGTCAAACATAAACAAAAAAGAGTTATTTTCGAAATAGACTCATTTTGTTCAATGATAAAATAGAGATGGAAAATGTATCCTGTAATTTGGTAGGGGTGGTAAGGGACGTGGTCTTCTCGAATGTAAGATTACAGGGGGGTGTCAGTGTGTGATAATTATAGAGCAGGGATATGCAATTAGCGGACCTCCAGATGTTGCAGAACTACAAATCCCATGAGGCATAGCAAGACTCTGATAGCCACAAGCATGACACCCAGAGGCAGAGGCATGAGGGGACTTGTAGTTTTGCAACAGCTGGAGGTCCGCTAATTGCTTTTCCCTGACATAGAGTATCTTCACACATCCCACTATTGTACATTCATATTTATAATAGTATCTCTAATAGTAATATTTCTAATAATAAATATTAGACTAAAAGTAAATCATATAATTGGATATTTATCCTAAGCTCTTTCATAGAAGTATTGGAAGTTATTGACTTTGGTAAACTGTTCCATTATTGCCCCGACTTGAAATCTTTCATCTAATAATGGCTTTGAACAGCGGTCTTAATTATTTCGGAGACATTGATGGATGGACCCCGCCGCTACATTTGCACGTATTATTTTCCTGCGCTCTGGATTTGTTCCAGATGTGACGGTGATTAAAGTTTGTTCTGAAGATAAGAACATCGTTAGGGGTTAATGCCTCCTATGACAGAACCTTCATAATTTTATTGGGAAATTAATAACATGTGGAAATTTTTTTTGGCTAAGATCTTATTTTGCTTTTAATAAAAAGAGGGGCCACAACATTTAGTTAAGAATTTAACTGAAAATACATTGTTATTTATTGTAGCAAATAAACTGCAATGATCTAAATAATTAAAAAAAAAAGAAAGAGTGCAATATGGCGGCGTGTAATTTACTCATAAATACATTTAAAGGAAAACACCTGGCTACAATAAGTAACATATAAGAGCAACAGCCCAGAAACAAACTAATGCAGATGATTCAATGTTTCAAATGTTATTTTTATCCTTTAGAATAAAATTACACAATTTAAGTCTTCAGAAACATGGAAGTCCTGGGCATCAATAAATGCCCCATGCGTTGAACTTTTGTTTGACCTTTGGCTCTTGTTGAGATTGTGATCTCTGACTCATCGGAAGTTTGATTTTAAATAGCAGTAGATAAGACGAATATTTGTAGGTTCTCTACACATCCTCAGCCAACTGAAAATCATGGGGATTAGATGATATCTTCTGCTGAAACTGCTAGACATTTTTGTACGAAGGCATTGTGGGAGCTTCAGGAGGAAAATGTGACTTATCAACAATGGTAGATGTACCCTCATAAACAGTGTACCTCTCAGTGAAGTCCAGGGCAGCTCTGGTGACTGGCAAACGGCCGGAGGGATCCCAGACCCAAGGATATGCCATACCCCTATCTTAGCCATTTTTTGGGTGAAGGCTTTGTGGAAGGTTCATGGGAAAATGGGACTTATCAACAAGGGAAGATGTACCCACATAAACAGTGTACCTCACAGTGAAGTCCAGGGTTCTGGTGACAGGCAAATGGCTGGAGGCATCCCAGACCCAAGGATATGCCAGACTCCCATCCTAGACATTTTTGTACAAAGGCTTTGTGGGAGGCTCGCGGGAAAATGTGCTTTATAAGCAAGGGAAGATGTACCTTCATAAACAGTGTACCTCACAGTGAAGTCCAGGGCATTTCTGGTGACAGGCAAATGGCTGGAGGGATCCCAGACCCAAGGATATGCCATACCCCTATCCTAGCCATTTTTGTGTGAAGGCTTTGTGGAAGGTTCATGGGAAAATGTGACTTATCAACAATGGAAGATGTACCCTCATAAACAATGTACCTCACAGTAAAGTCCAGGGCAGTTCTGGTGACAGGCAAATGGCTGGAGGGATGCCAGACCCAAGGATATGCCAGACTCCCATCCTCTGCATTTTTGTACGAAGGTTTTGTGGAAGGCTCAGGGAAATATGTGACAAGGGAAGATGTACCCCAAATATAGGGCGGGACAGTGGTGTAGTGGACAGGACTTTTGCCTAGCAGCAAAAGGGTCGCTGGTTCGAATCCCAACCATGACACTACCTGCCTGGAGTTTGCATGTTCTGTGCCTGCGTGGGTTTCCTTCGGGTATGCCGGTTTCCTCCTACACTCCAAAGACATGCTGGTAGGTTAATTAGATCCTGTCTAAATTGGCCCTAGTATGAATGTGAGTTAGACTGTAAGCTTAGACTGTAAGCTCCTTGGGGGTAGGGACTGATGTGAATGTACAATGTATATGTAAAGTGCTGCGTAAATTGACAGCGCTATATAAGTACCTGAAATATATAAAATAAATATAGCAAGAAGTTTGGATCTCAAGGATTTTCATTGGAATTATATATACCATCCCCTTGTCCAGGTGCTTATTCTAGACAGGGGTCACGAATAGACTTTTAAGAATAATCCATGCAAAAAAAAAAAAGTAGTATCCCGACAAAATCTATAGCAGACCCTTATCCTTCATTATAGATTTCTGTGACCCATTGCATACTTGCAGCATCATGGAGGTTGTCCACTTCTGATAAATGAAAGCCCTGTTAAAGTCACAGAAGTGGAGATGCAGTCAGACAGACATTGTGTAACAGGTAGGCCATGGCACTTCTCATAAACGGTGCACCTCAAAGTGACGTCCAGGGCAGCTCTGGTAACGCAGGCAAACAGCTGGAGAGATCCCATGCCTGCGGATATGCCAGTCCCCTATCCTAGATGTTTTTGTACAAAGGTTTTGTGTGAGATTCAGGGTAAAATGTAACTTATCAACAATGGAAGATTTATCCAATGTAACATGAACTTTGAATCTCAAGGATTCCTCATTACAAATATCTACCATAACCTTATCCAGATCTTTATCCTAGATCAGCCTTTCTCAACCTTTTCAACGTCGAGGAACCCTTGAAATAATTATCCGGTCTCGGGGAACCCCCTGCTAACAATTAAAGATCTACAACTCATGATACATTGGTGTGATGGTCAATGGGAAGAATGCTCCTTACACTTGTGGTCATTGGGAAGAATTACCCCTTACAGAGAGCTAAAAAGATCAATGGTGTCATTGGGAATTTATCTGAGAGGTAGAAATTGACCATTGCTCAAGGAACCCCTAGCAACCTCTGAAGGAACCCTAGGGTGCCACAGAACCCTGGTTGAGAAACCCTAGACTAGATAGAGGCTGTGTATGGACTTTTAAAGAGACCTCATGCAAAAAAAAAGTGTGATCCTCGTAAAATCCAAACCAGACCCTCATCCTTGATTATAGACTCTTGCTTATTTCTTCTGTTGCCCATGGCATACTTGCAGCATCTTGGAGGTTATCCACTTCTGATAAATGAAAACCCAGTTAAAGCCACAGAAATGGAAATACAGACAGACAGACAACGGGAGGGGACAACCCCCCCCCCCCCCTTCACTGTCCGCCGCTCTTCTCCGGCCTCCCGTCACACCGGGAGACCGGAGCTCCGATCCGGCGCCTCCGCCGGCTGTGTGGAGTCCCTGTGGAAGCCGGAATCGGCTTCGATCGGGACTCCTTCATACATTTCCGGAATCAATGTCACTTCCGGTTTACTCGGCGGCTAACGGTGCCGGTTTTAAAAAAATGACAGTATTCAGAATCAGCGTTTTTGGCGATCTGAATACTGTGAAGTGTAAAGGAGGGATTTTAGACCCCCCATCCTTCTATAAAGAGTACCTGTCACCATATATTACTATCACAAGGGATGTTTACATTCCTTGTCATAGCAATAAAAGTGATCAGATTTTTTTTTTTAAAGGAACAGTGTAAAATAAATAAATAAATAAATAAATGAATGAAAAAATACATTTTTAAAGCGCCACCGTCCCCGCGAGCTCGCGCAGCAAAGAAAACGCATACGTATGTCGTGGCCGCATATGAAAACGGTGTTTAAACCACACATGTGAGGTATCGCTGCGATCCCCAGAGTGTGAGCAATAATTCTAGCAAAAGACCTCCTCTGCACCTCTAACCTGGTAACCGTTAAAAAATTTTAAAGCGTCGTCTATGGAGATTTTTAAGTACCGGAGTTTGTCGCCATTCCGCGAGTGTGCACAATTTTCAACCGTAACATGTATGGTATCTATTTACTCGGCGTAACATCCTCTTTCACAATATACAAAAAAATTGGGCTAACTTTACTGTTGTCTTATTTTTTAACTCAAAAAAATGACTTTTTTCCCAAAAAATTGCGATTGAAAGACCGCTGCGCAAATACCGTGTGACAAAAAGTATTGCAATGATCACCATTTTATTCTCTAGGGTGTTTGAAAAAATATATATAATGTTTGGGGGTTCTAACTAATTTTCTAGCAAGAAAAATGATTTTAACTTGTAAATAAAAAATGTAAAAAAGGGGCTCCGGGGGTTAAGGCGTTAAAGAGGACCCCATTCAAAAAAAAATAAAAATGTAGGGTTTCCATCTGGAACAAAATCCACACCAGACCCTTATCCTTGATTATAGACTCTAGAGCTTATTTCTTATGTGGTTATCCACTTTGGATAATTTAAAGCCCAGGTAAAGTCACACAAATAGAGATACAGTCTTTGTGCAACAGAATAAGTAATCAGTTGAATAATCAGACAGAGTAACTGTAAGGCCCCTTAAAAATGAGGTGGGCTCTGTTGGAGTCCGCCTTGCTCAGCAGAAAATCTGTCCGCTTCACCCCCGTTGAGCAGGTGGATGGCTGGTCCGTGTCTGCTCCGCTTATGCAGAGCAGGCGCAGACACAACCCGCTCTCCTCTATGGGCTGTCAAATGTAATTGGACTTTATGTCCGTTTACACCCAACTGCAATCCGATCCACCAGATGGATGGGGAACGGATCTCTATCCATCTGTTTTTAGCGGATAGGATCAGATGTAGGCAGGTGTAAATGGACACATGTCTGTTGACACCCACCGCTCCATAGAGGAGACTGGAGGGTCCCATCGGGTTTGCCTGAAAAACTGACAGTTGGGCTTGATGGGTCCACTAGTGTGAAAGAGGCCTAACTTGCAGTTTACTAAGCAGGTGCAAAGGGAATGCATACACTACAGAATAATATAGAACAGCTGCACAAACATGGACTCTTCACAGCAATATCTCTGTGGCTCAATCAGGGTAACGTGGCTGCATAGCACAGTCTCTATAAGATTATATTACAACGGACAGGATGAGATTCTCTACTTCAGTAATACCGTTCAGAACACAAGGAGCTGCTTGAGCTCAGCCTCATAAACAATATTTCTCTGTAGCTCTGGTAACACAGGTGAAGTGTTGGAGGGATCCCAAGCCCGAGGACACATGCAGGCCACCTCACTGGAACTAGAGTACTAAAAAAGATAAGGGAGGGACTTCCCACAGTAGCTGAATCTTCCAGAGAAGCTATTGGTAGGAATTAACTTCAAGTTTAGGTTGATATAGAGTTCAACCCAAACCCTAGGTGTTTAAGGTTCGCCAATAGGGCAAACGAAATGGCCAGAACCTCTGGCTGCTCTTTACTACTACTACTACTACTACTGTCATTAATGAATGACTTCCCAGACTGTTCTTTGGCTTATTTCACATTCTGGGGGACGTCATTGCCCAAATATTTGGGTGATGGCATCAGACAACATCACCGGCTGGTCAACGAGCTGTCATTCTTGTCAAGAGTTGGTTGGGGGCAGTCATGTTTTTGATAGTTGGCTGTTAGGGTGATCTACATCACTGTACCCCAGGATGGACAACATCAGGCCATTTTTTTTAAAAGTCCAACTCCAGTCAAAAAAAGTGTTCTTTTCCCCATGCAGTTGGGCTGTGCCAGCACTGTACGGGTAAATTGCCCATTATTTTTCTAGGGGAGAGGAGTGCACAAGATCAGTCTGGCACCCCCACACTCCAGCAATCTTGGATAATGGACTGTTTATTTTGACCATCATTTTTTATTGAATACAAAATGTACCATAGCATTACAACCATTCAGGACATGTAACAAAACTTCTACATTTTACCATTAATTAAGGTATATGAATAAAGAAAATTGCCTGCGCTGAAAAAGCAGGCCCAATCCTGTCACCCTGTTGGGCTCACACTATGAGCAGGTTTGTGCTTCAAACAATATAACAGGTCTGACGGGGACTGTTTCTGACATCATTACGCCCAGAGCAGGCTCCAATGACCTGGAACAGTCCACCTCTGGACCATGGAAGGGGTGCTGTTTTCTGGAGGATCGAAGGATTGGCTGAGTAAAAGCTCTCAGCTCACACTTTAGACAAAACAAATAGTGTGGACACAGCCCCAAGCATGGGGAAAAAAAAATCTCCGCTCGGAGTTGAGCTTGATTTACTAAAACCGGAGAGTGCAAAATCTGGTGCAGCTGTGCATGCTAGCCAATCAGCTTTTAGGGTTTTTTTTTTTTTTTTGTTAAAGCGTAACTGAACACGCTGAAGTTAAAAGCTGATTGGCTAAACAGAGCTGCACCAGATTTTGCACTCTCCAGTTTTATTAAAACAACCCCATTATCTTGGTGTGGCTGTGATATTTACTATGTACTTTCTTTTAGTGAATGAGTATAAGTGGGTAATATCCCTTATTTTATGGGGGGGGGGGGGGGGGCTCTTGACTTTCTGATTCTGATAGATCCCTGGCAAGATTCCCACCCTTTCCTGGCCAGCCAAGTTGGATGCCTCGATAAGGGTTTGGTATGAAATTTTCAACATTTTTTGCACAGATTAAATCTGTGATAGACTACTGGGCACCCGCCTTGGGTGCCTCTGTCAAGATATAGTTTGCTCCATTCTGAAACCAGGTGTTATCGCTGAGTCTGACACCCAAGAAATAGACGACACTTGCTTAGGTGCAAACTGGAACTCACTATATTGTAAACTCACACAGAATATATATATACCACACAAAATCAGTTAAGAGCTTGATCACGTTATGCAAACAGTAAGATAATTAATATAGTTAAGGAACAGCAAACATAAACAGTAATCTACTTAAACAGTAAGCTAGCTAGTCACCTACACAAGCCTGGTGACTCAGTTCCCACCAATACCATTTGGCACCAGTTTCCCAGTAAGAAGACCTAGGGCTGTCCAAATTTCTTAAGGATTAGCTGACAGACGGAAACAATAGGTGACTCACTTAACAATGGGAATTCACACCTATGAGGCACACAGTGGGGAAATGCTACCATGGGAGGAAGACACCTTAGTAAACATATTATAACAGGAGATCCCAGCATCAGGTTGTTTTGAGCTGATGATGTTAACATCTGCTCTGAGTCACACAGTCACAGCCATTGCTGATTTGGGCACAAAGGCCCCAAATCTGTATCCAGGTCCTAGGGTCCAGAGTCTGTGTGTTTTGGGGAGACATCAACCCAAATCCAAAGCTAGACCACTCCAAGGGTCCCCCAGGCACACACCTCCAAAGAATAGAGCCTCCTCAAAAGCCAGGGCCCATAGTCATTAGGAAAGAGGCTACCCTGCAGTCCCCTCCAAAAGTCCCTGTCCTCCTGGCCAGCCAAGCTGCATGCCTCCGTAAGGGTCTTATATGATATATTTTATAAGTTTTTGCATGGCTTCTCCTGTAAATCCATTTGGATTTTGGCGGGAACCTCACATCCTTTTTTTGTTTGTTTTTTTGTGGGAGGTCCCTGTTAAAAATCCATACCAGACCCCTGTTTACGATAAGATAAGTAAAGAAACTTCTCTGCAACAAAGATAAGAAAAAACATCCAAATTGCAGTTCAGCTGAACTTTTTCACGTCGTCATTGCTATTAAAATTTCAAATAACAAAAGGTTTAGGCTTCATTGTAGAATGAAAGACAGAGGCATGAAAATCACTGGTTTCTGTGCCTGTGCGTCATGAAGCATAGGCTTATAGCACAGACGTAGCGATTTATTCATCTTACATGCATTTCCCATACAGCTGTTTCCAGTATCCAAAATCTCTGGATGTTATGAAAACCGATGGCTTCTAACACAACCCAAATCTACAGCCTAGAAAATGTGAAATGCCCGTCAACAATGCAAAATGATCCTCTTTGCAGAATGTGCATGGATGGAGTAGCCCAGGACTGGCAAACCTGTTAAAGTTTACTGTATGTCTTATTTCTTTTCCCCCTCTTTTTCTCTTCTGTAAAACTTTTGTTTGTTTCTATATATACCAAATAAAAAACGTTTGCAAACAAAAAAAAGTTTACTGTATGTCCAGGTAAAATATTTTTTTTTTCATGATTTGGATACAGAGGGGAAGGATTAGAACCCCTGCCAAGTCTTTACTACTATCTGGAGCTTCGAGAGAGATCTCTCCTCACTTAGTGCCATGGTAACATCAGTTTCACCAGGCAGGAAATACAAAGAAAAATGTGAAAAATAGACACAAAAATCTAAAAATCTGCCAGGGGTTCTAGCCTTATCTATAAAAAAAAGTCATTTTTATTTAAGTCAATGTCGTTGTTGAATATTTTCCCTTTCCATTGTCACTGGAAAAGTAACTAAAGGAACATCTCTCTAATGGAGCCCTGGATAATAATGCAAACCCAACAGCGTTTCTAATGCATCACCACCCTATCCACAACTAAAATGTGTTTGACTAGACCAGGGTTTCTCAACCAGGGTTCCGTGGAACCCTAGGGTTCCTCCAGAGGTTGCCAGGGGTTCCTTGAGCAACGGTCAATTTCTACATCTCAGATAAATTTCCCAATGATACCATTGATCTTTTTAGCTACCTGTAAGGGGGTAATTCCTCCCAATGACCACAAGTGTAAGGAGCATCCTTCCCATTGACCACAAGTGTGAGGAGCATTCTCCCCATTGACCACAAGTGTGAGGAGCATTCTCCCCATTGACCACAAGTGTGAGGAGCATTCTTCCCATTGACCACAAGTGTGAGTAGCATTCTTCCCATTGACTACAAGTGTGAGGAGCATTCTCCCCATTGACCACAAGTGTGAGGAGCATTCTCCCCATTGACCACAAGTGTGAGGAGCATTCTCCCCATTGACCACAAGTGTGAGGAGCGTTCTTCCCATTGACCACAAGTGTGAGGAGCATTCTTCCCATTGACCACAAGTGGGAGGAGCATTCTTCCTATTGACCACAAGTGGGAGGAGCATTCTTCCCTTTCACCACAAGTGTGAGGAGCATTCTTCCCATTGACCATCACACTAATGTATCATGAGTTGTAGATTTTTAATTTTTAGCAGGGGTTCCCCGAGACTGGAGAATTATTTCAAGGGTTCCTCTGTGTTGAAAAGGTTGAGAAAGGCTGATTTAGACCCTTCCATTATCTATTTATTGTACAAAATGGCTAAAGGGTTAGAAGTTTGGCCTTTCAGGACCGAAGGATTGGATAGAGTAGTCACCATGGTTTTATTTGGAAGCAATATTCTTTCTGTGTTTATGTGGGATCACTAGAGAAATCACCAGCAGTAGAAAGAAGGTCCTGATTCCCTTATATATACAGTATCTCACAAAAGTAAGTACACCCCTCACATTTTTGTAAATATTTTATTCTATCTTTTCATGTGACAACACTGAAGAAATGACACTTTGCTACAATGTAAAGTAGTGAGTGTACAGCTTGTATTATTATTACCATTAGCCCTCATACACACGGGCGTTTTTTGACGCCATGTTTTTGGGCGTATCTTACAGCTCTCCATGTTGTTCTATGGCTCCCTAAAAACGCCTAAAATGCTCATTACAACTCACTAATGCCGATGTAAAACACCAAAAAACACAGATTTTTCCCTGACGTCGGACCCGACGTTTTGCTTATTTTTAAGGCCTCATACACACAGCGTATGAAAAAAAATTGAGCAAAACCTTGGGCTCGACGTCAGGGAAAAATCTGCGTTTTTTTCTGCGTTTTGCATCGGCGTTAATGAGCGTTAGTGAGCGTCGGCGTCAATAGGCGTTTTTTAAAAAAAACATTCCTCTGCTATTTTTTAACCTGAAAACGCTGGCGTCAAAAATGCCGGTGCGGCGTTAGTGAGCGTTAATGAGCGTTTTGCCAGTTCGGCGTCAATATGCGTTTTTAAAAAAAACATTCCTCTGCTATTTTTTAACCTGAAAACACCGGCTTCGAAAACACCGGTTAACGCCGTTTTGCCAGTTCGCCGTCAATAGGCGTTTTTTAAAAAAGAAAAACTTTCCTCTGCTATTTTTTAACCTGAAAACACCGGCATCAAAAAGGCTGGTTAATGCCGGTACGGCGTTAGTGAGCGTTAATGAGTGTTTTGCTGGTTTAGTGTCAAAAACGCCAAAATGCTACAGCCTCGGAACGCGCTGGTCCCACGTTCTAGTTACAGCTCACTAACGCCGACGCCCTCTACTGCTCAAAAACGTTGGAATTTTTAGGGGGCCATTGAATAACATGGAGAGATGTAAAAAACGCTAAAAAACGTGGCGTTAAAAAAAGCCCCTGTGTATGAGGCCTTAGTCGTACAGATATGAACGGTACTCAATGGAAATAATGGGGGAATGACTTGTCATGCGACTTTGCAGTCCCAAATCGCAGGACAACTCGCACAAAGTGTGAAAGGAGTCTTAATGTTGCTACCGCTTTTGGTACTGTCTCTACAAGTGATTATATTTTTGTATTCTGACAAATCCTTAATAAAAAATACAATTATAAAAATATATATTATTCTTAGAAAGTATTATTTTACTGAAAGAGTAGTTGATGTGTGGAACAGACTTCCAGCAGAGGTAGTGAGCCAGTCAATAGTAAGCAAAATAAAATAAATAATATAAAAGAGCCGACTCAACAGAGCACAACAGACTTTTTCTGTCATCGCTCTTCTGTGTTTCAATATTTCCTTCTGCCATCCCAGAATAAACTGGAAGGTTAACCACTTGCCAACCGCCGACCGGCGTCTGACGGCGACAAAGTGGCTCGATATCGCAAACCGTCGTCATGTGACGGCGGCTGCGAGATCCCGCACAGTGAGCGCGCGCTTGTGCGCTCACTGTGTTCCGGGGGGGGGGGCAGGGAGTGGGTAGGGAGGACTCGATCTCTACCCGCGATGCCCCCCGCCGCAGTGACAGAACGGAGGTCCGTGTAAGTAAACATGGATCTCCGTTCTGACAGAGGGGGAAGGGCGATGATCAATGATCACAGGCTTACTGTATATGGGAGATGTGATCACTCCCCTCCCCCAGCCAGCCCAGCCCCCATACAGTTAGAACACACTGAGGGAACACAGTTAACCCTTAGAGTTCCCCCTCTAGGTTAACCCCTTCACTGCCAATGGCATTTATACAAAAATCAGTGCATTTTTATAGCACTGATCGCTGTATAAATGTCAATGGTCCCAAAAAAGTGTCAAAATGGTCCAACATGTCCGCCGCAATATCGCAGTACTGCTAAAAATCACAGATCGCCGCCATTACTAGTAAAAAATAAAATAAAATAAAAACCCCAGAAATTAATTCTCATCGTCCGTAAACACGGCAACTTTTGCGCAAACCAATCAATAAACGCCAATCGTGATTTTTTTTACCAAAAATATGAGTAAGAATATAAATCTTCCAAAACCGATGAAAAAAAACATTTTTTTTATATATTTTTTGGATTTGTATTTTAGCAAAAAGTAAGACTTTTTTTTTGCAAAATTGCCGCTCTTCTTTTGTTTATAGCGGTGATCAGAAATGACGCAGAGGCGATCAAATACCACCAAAAGAAAGCTCTATTTGTGGGGGAAAAAAAGATGCAAATATTGTTTGGGTACAATGTCGCACGACCGCGCAATTGTCAGTTAAAGCGACGCAGTGCCGAATCGCAAAAAGTGCTCTGGTCCTAAAGCATGAAATCCTTCTGGGGCTGAAGTGGTTAATTGACTTCGGACCATATAAGCCCCTGAGAGTTCCTGCGTGTATGGGGAGGGGGGGGATAAACATTGCACAGATCAACATTTGAATTTTTGGAAATTTTTAGAAAACCACAGCAGATTGAAACACAACAACGCGGAGGGTTAGAGCACAGGAATGGTTGTGTTTTGCTTCTGTTCAGTGTTTGTGAATTATCTTGGAAGGATCTGCAATGCACATTTTTGGAATTGAGCGACGCTCGGGCTGCCATTGCCATGCCTTGCATTGCGTTTTCTGTAATCCCTCTGAACAAGGCAATGTACTGATAGCGTAGGCCGCTTTCCCTGTAAGCATGCTGCTTCTGAGTTTGAAGTCTGTGTACACTTTTCCTAAGTAAGCAATTATGAATGTTATATGTATCATTCTTTGAGTGCTAGAGGAATTTGTATTACTTTTCCCTCCTTTTCCCAAAATTGCAATGTAACCCCTTCAATACCGGGCACTTTCACCCCCTTCCCGCCCAGGACACTTTTCAGCTTTCAGCGCTGTCGCACTTTGAATGACAATTGCGCGGTCGTGCAACGCTGCACCCATATGACATTTTTATAATTTTGTTTACACAAATTGAGCTATAGGCGTGCGCACCGGGTGTGTCGTGTGTGCCTGGGCACAGCCTAATCACCTAGTGCGCATTAGCATTATCACTCTGTGTAGCAGTGGGGAGATGGGAAAGATCTCCCTCTTACCGGCTCCTTTCACACCGAGCGTTAGCGGTAAAACACCGCTAATCTGCGGCGCTTTACCATTCGCTATTCGGGGGGCGGTGGTGCGCTTTTAACCCCCCCCACAAGGGGTTAAACAGGGGTTAAAAGTGCTGGTTTGTGGCGCTCCCGAAGCGGTGTCCAGGCGCTTCGGGAGCGCTGCCCCATTGTTTTCAATGGGCGAGGGCGGTATAGGCGTTCCCACACCGCTGCAAAGATGCGGCTTGCAGGACTTTTTTTTACCGTCTCGCAAGGGCACCGCCCCAGTGTGAAAGCAACCAGGCTTTCACACTGGGGTGTATTGGGGGGAGTTTTTCAGGTGCTTTTTAGACGCTATTTTTAGCGCAAAAGCGCCTGAAAAGCGCATTGGCGTGAAAGGGGTCTTAGAGAAGTGCTTATGCACTTCTCTTTCACTGTGCTGGCAGGGATTTCAATGTGCCAGGGCCATATATATATATATATAGACACACATTTGTGCACACCATTGAATAGAGCTTTCTTTTGGTGGAATTCTTTCACCACTGGGGATTTTTTAATTTTTTGCTATAAGACTGAAAAATTTGAAAAAAAAAAAACAAAACATTCTTTCTGTTATAAACTTTTCCAAATAAATCATCTTTCTTCATAAATTTAGGCCAATATGTATTCTGCTCCATTTCTTTGGTTAAAATAACCCAAATCCTTGTATATTATTGAGTCTGTAGGAAAGTTATAGAGTCCATAAACTATGGGATATATATCTGAAAATCGATCAATCCTGATGTACTGACGGCCGATCTCATTTCTCGAAGCCCAAAAATGCCAGGAAAGTACAAATATCCCCCAAATGACCCCTTTTTGGAAAGTAGACATTACAATGGATTTAGTAAGAAGCATGGCAGATTTTTTGAAATTGCCATTTTTTTGTCACAACCAGTGCAGTACAGCGGTATCATATACATTATCTCACAAAAGTGGGTGTGGGATCGCTAGAGAAATCACCAGCAGTAGGAAGAAGGTCCAGATTCCATTATACAGTACCTCACAAAAGTAAGTACACCCCTCACATTTTTGTAAGTATTTTATTCTATCTTTTCATGTGACAACACTGAAGAAATGACGCTTTGCTACAATGTAAAGTAGTGAGTGTACAGCTTGTATAACAGTGTAAATTTGCTGTCCCCTCAAAATAACTCAACACACAGCCATTAATGTCTAAACTGCTGGCAACAAAAGTGAGTACACCCCTAAGTCAAAATGTCCAAATTGGGCCCAAAGTGTCAATATTTAGTAATGACTAAGCTCGGAGACACCGAGTGAAACGCGTCTACCTACCTGTACATGCCATTTGGAAATAAATTGCAAGCTGAAAATATTTCGTGGAGTGCCGCCTACCTGTTTTGCAAATATTTTGTGTGGCCACCATTATTTTCCAGCACTGCCTTAACCCGCTTGGGCATGGAGTTCACCAGAGCTTCCCAGGTTGCCACTGGAGTTCTCTTCCCCTCCTCCATGATGACATAACAGAGCTGGTGGATGTTAGAGACCTTGCGCTCCTCCACCTTCCGTTTGAGGAGCCCCACAGATGCTCAATAGGGTTTAGGTCTGGAGACGCTTGGTCAGTCCATCACCTTTACCCTCAGCTTCTTTAGCAAGGCAGTGGTCATCTTGAAGTTGTGTTTGGTGTCGTTATGTTGGAATACTACCCTGCAGCCCAATCTCCAAAGGGAGGGGATCATGCCCTGCTTCAGTGTGTCACAGTACATGTTGGCATTCATGGTTCCCTCAATGAACTGTAGCTCTCCAGTGCCGGCAGCACTCATGCAGCCCCAGACCATGACACTCCCACCACCATGCTTGACTGTAGGCAAGACACACTTGGCTTTGTACTCCTCACCTGGTTGCTGCCACACATGCTTGACACCATCTGCACCAAATAGGTTTATCTTGGTGTAAATTTGCTGCCCCCTCAAAATAACTCAATACACAGCCATTAATGTCTAAACTGCTGGCAACAAAAGTGAATACACCCCTAAGTGAAAATGTCCGAATTGGGCCCAGTTAGCCATTTTCCCTCCCCGGTGTCATGTGACTTGTTAGTGTTACAAGGTCTCAGGTGTGAATGGGGAGCAGCGGTGTTAAATTTTGTGTTATAGCTCTCTCTCTCTCAAGAACTCTCTGAGGATCTGAAAAAAAAGAATTGTTGCTCTACATAAAGATGGCCTAGGCTATAAGAAGATTACCAAGACCCTGAAACTGAGCTGCAGCACGGTGGCCAAGACCATACAGCAGTTTAACCGGACAGGTTCCACTCGGATTTTGTCTTTGGGAAATAGACGTATGAGTGCTGCCTGCATTGCTGCAGAGGTTGAAGGGGTGAGGGGGTCAGCTTGTCAGTGCTCAGACCATACGCTGCACACTGCATCAAATTGGTCTGCCTCTTCTAAATTGGAAGCCTCTTCTAAAGATGATGCACAAGAAAGCCCACAAACAGTTTGCTGAAGACAAGCAGACTAAGGGCATGGATTACTGGAACCATGTCCTGTGGTCTGATGAGACCAAGATAAACTTATTTGGTTCAGATGGTGTCAAGCGTGTGTGGCGGTAATAAGGTGAGGAGTACAAAGACAAGTGTGTCTTGCCTGCAGTTAAGCATGGTGGTGGGAGTGTCATGGTCTGGGGCTGCATGAGTGCTGTCGGCACTGGGGAGCTACAGTTCATTGAGGGAACCATGAATGCCAACATGTACTGTGACATACTGGAGCAGAGCATGATCCCCTCCCTTCAGAGACTGGGCCGCAGGGCAGTATTCCAACATGATAACGACCCCAACAACCATTGCCATGCTAAAGAAGCTGAGGGTAAAGGTGATGGACTGGCCAAGCATGTCTCCAGACCTAAACCCTATTGAGCCTCTGTGGGACATCCTCAAACGGAAGGTGGAGGAGCCCAAGGTCTCTAACATCCACCAGCTCTGTGATGTCATCATGGAGGAGTGGAAGAGAACTCCAGTGACAACCTGTGAAGCTCTGGTGAACTCCATGCCCAAGAGAGTTAAAGCAGTGTTGGAAAACAATGGTGGCCACACAAAATATTGACACTTTGGACCCAAATTAGCCCTTTTCACTTAGGGGTGTACTCACTTTTGTTGCCAGCAGTTTAGACATCAATGGCTGTGTGTTGAGTTATTTTGAGGGGACAGCAAATTTACACTGTTATACAAGCTGTACACCATGACCTATTGTTGCTGACCATGTCCATCCCTTTATGACTACAGTGCCCCCATCTTCTGATGGCTCCTTCCAGCAGGATAATGCACCATGTCACAAAGCTCCAATCATCTCACCACTGGACAATGAGGTCCCTGCACTCCAATGGCCTCCACACTCCCCACATCTCATCCAATAGAGACCCTCTGGGATGTGGTGGAAGTGGATATTCCCATCATGGATGTGCAGCCGAAAAAATCTGCAACAACTGCGTGATGCCATCATTGTCACTATGGACCAAAATCTCTGAGGAACGTTTCCAACACCTTGTTGAACCTTTGCCAGGAAGAATGAAGGCAAAAGGGGGTCCAACCCGGTACTAACAAGGTGTAGCTAATAAAAAGGCCGGTGAGTGTATATAGAATATACAATTTAAATTACGACATCAAAAACTGAATGTGTGGTCTCTCCCTGGTTGGGTACCTTGGACCCAAGCACTGCCTTCCTACAGATGACAATAAGACCTGAAAAAGGTTTAACCTTATTTAAAAAAAAATGAATAAATAGTTTTGGCTTTAGCTGTAAGTTAGATCTCACCCTTGTACCTCTGAGTGTTGATCCTCCCGCACATCCATACGCACATTACCTATTATGCAGATGTTGGCAGTAAACCCGATCCAATCCGGCCGCATTAAAACAAGGGAAGAGAGCAAGAAATAGGAGCGAGATAAATTCCATATGGTTTCATGAAATGCCAACTCCCCAGCATAGCTTGACCTTGCATTTTTACAAGTAAAACAGAATGTTAGAGGGATGTCTATCCTGAAAATAATTAGAGATGATTTGACTTTTTGAACTGAACAGTTTCATACCCCCTTAACTTATTTAACCCACATGCTGTTTCGACTTAACGTCAGCGTTGTATGAAAACCGAAGAGCAGATAAAATCCAGAGCAGCAAAGTCGAAGAACAGGGGGGAGAGAGAGAGAAGCCTCCCTCGAATGGGAAAAAAATCACTTCTCCCCGAGGTTGATGAGATGTCTTTATTAAGTAGATTGTCCACCGGGACCAATAAATTGAGGCTTTATTAGGATTTGGGAACTGGTGTTAGGAACCAGTGATTGCAGACATTTAAATCATTAATGGCGCAGCTCGAGTCAGCTGATTTATCTCCTCTTCTTTCTGGAGCAATCTTATTACCATATTACAGATTGTTTTCAGGTAAGCGATCCTCTCCCGGGAGAGAGCGGAGTTGGCGTTGATGTAATTGGGCCGGATCATCTATGATTTAGTTTGATGAGAACCCTAATAAATGTATGGACAAGCTGAGTCCCATCCAGGATTCGTTTTACTGCATCGCTGAAAACACTAAGAAATAATAACGTGAATAAATCATAATAACATAATAAAATATATATTATTATTATTATTATTATTAATACTACTACTATTACTACTACTACTACTACTACTACTAATAATAATAATAATAATAATAATATAATAACAAGGGATGCACCGATATCAGTTTTTTAACCACTTGCCAACCGCCGATCGGAGATTGACGGCGGCAAAGTGGCTCTGTAACGCAAAACGCCGTCATACGACGGCGGCTGCGATACAGAGATACTGTGAGCGCGCGCACCGCCGGAGGCGCGCGCGCACACTCACTGTGTTCGGGGGGGGGCCAGGGAGCGGGTGCGGCGGCTTCGATTGCCGCCGGCCACCCGCGATGCCCCCCCCCCGGAGCGAATGAGCGGAGGTCCGTGTATGTAAACACGGACCTCCGCTCTGTGTGAGGGGGAAGGGAAGTGATCACAGCCTTCTCGTACGTGAAGGCTGTGACCACTTCCTTTCCCCAGCTAGGCAAGCCCCCCTACAGTAAGAACACGCCCAGGGAACACATTTAACCCTTAGAGCGCCCCCTGCAGGTTAACCCCTTCACTGCCAATGGCATTTACACAGTAATCAGTGCATTTTTATAGCACTGATCGCTGTATAAATGCCAATGGTCCCAAAAAAGTGTCAAAATGTTCCGACATGTCCGCTGAAATATCGCAGTACCGCTAAAAATCGCAGATCGCCGCCATTTTTAGTAAAAAATAAAAAAAAAATAAAAACCCCAAAAATGAATTCTCATCATCCGTAAACGCGGCCACTTTTGCGCAAACCAATCAATAAACGCCAATTGCGATTTTTTTTATCGCAAATATGAGGAAGAATATAAATCGGCCAAAAACGGTGAAAAAAAATGTTTTTTTATATTTTTTTTTTGGATTTGTATTTTAGCAAAAAGTAAGAAATTTGGGTTTTTTTGCAAAATTGTCGCTCTTCTTTTGTTTATAGCGGTGATCAGAAATGACGCAGAGGTGATCAAATACCACCAAAAGAAAGCTCTATTTGTGGGAAAAAAAGGACGCCAATTTCG
>BLSH010260216.1:451808-464162 GCA_018402905.1 Glandirana rugosa
GAGTTGTATATAAAATGCACTTTTTATCTATCAAAAAGTGTTTCCCAGTGCTAAACCTTTCATCTGATTTCTAAATGGCTGCATTTGTAAATTCCAAATGCCAATATAAAGAAATAGTAGCACTAAAAAAGCACTCATGGGTTTAACCAATCTTGTTTTTTTGTACAGTTCTCCTTTAAGGGGGCGTGGCAAGGGGTGTGTCCTATGCCTGCATACTTTTGCTGATAGGTGTCCCTCATTCCTATCTCAAAAAGTTGGGAGGTGTGCATCCCTTCCCCCTGTCAGAATGGAGATCCATTATTTACATACACGGACCTCCGTTCTGTCACTGCGGAGGAGCGATCGCGGGAAGCCGGCGTAGATCGAGTCCGGCCTACCCGCTCCCTGGCTCCCCCAGAACACAGTGAGCGCGAGCGCGCCTCCGGAGATACTGTATGTGTTATGTGTATTTCACTTTTTGAATTTGCCGCCGGACTCCGCCCCAATGTGACGTGACGCTCGCAGGGAACAGAGCCCGGCCCACGGTACATTGGGAGGAGGACACAGCGGGGGGACATCGCAGGATTCATGGCACAAGGTAAGTAACGCTGCCTAGATCCAGTGATGCGATCCCGAGTGTGGCTCTGGGTTACCGCTTTTGGCAGTGAAAATTAACCCCGAGCCACTCAGGAATATGGCCAGGGAGGTTAATGGCATCCCAGTCTTAGTCTGTAGGGTTCAATATTGAGTTGGCCCATCCTTTGCAGCTAAAACAGCTTCATCTCTTCTGGGAAGGCTGTCCACAAGGTTTAGGAGTGTCTATGGGAATGTCTGACCATTCTTCCAGAGTTCATGTGTGTGTGTAAAGGCAGGCGTCCCAATACTTTTGCTAATATAGTGTATGTGAGCAGTGTCTGATAATGGTTTTAGTATCTGCAATTGCTTACCGGTAATGACAATAATAATGATTAATAATACAAATAATAATATAGATGTAGCGCCCTCCTAGTTTGGGTACTAGTGAGTGTATATAGTTTTTGGCTCTATCTGCTTAACAGAAGAGCTGACAGGTAAATTTACATGCTGTCTGCTTATCAGAGAGCCTGATTTAAGTAAGGTCTGCTCTATGTGCTCTGGTGCTGTTTCATATGGTCTGGAGATCTTTTACCATGTCCAATAGTACTGGTCCCTATTGGACAGAGGGGAAAGCCTCAGCCAGTAACAGCAGGTGTATTTGGAGGTGGTTCTGACCAGCTAGCATGGGAGTGGTGACCCACTGCATCTTGGGTGATCACCTTCATATAAAAAGGAGCACATGGGCTCAAGGTTAGGAGTCCCAGCCCACCCAAGCTTGAGGGGTGAGGCGTATGTTCAGCTCTTGGCTGCTAGGCCCGAGAGCCTATCCAGGAGGCTGCCGGCTGCTAGGCCTAGTCGAGGCCTATCCGGATGCCGAAGCTGCAACCCACAGTTCTTTGAAAGCTGACAAGGGGAGGATGTCCTTGGATTCGGTCTGATACTGCAAAGAAGACACTGGAGAGTGTCTTGAAGAACAGAGTCCAGCTTCTGTCCTTACTGCTTAACAAGGGTCCTGTTCTGCTAGAGTCAGCCTGCCATAAAGTGCCTTTGGTAGTCGGCTACACTGAGTTAAAAAGGAGACACTGGTTGGTGTCTTGAAGAAACAAAGTCCTGCATGTCCTTTGTTGCTTAAAGATGGACTTGTTGCACTGGAGTCAGTCTGCTGTGTGAAGCCACTGATTGCCTGCTGTACAGAACCTAGGGAGAATTTGTCCTCAGTTACATTCAGTTACTTGGAGCATCCCATACCTATCCTTCTCCTATCCAAGTTCAACAAATAAAGCATTGAAAATTCATCCCCTAGACTGGTCATTGGAAACAAGCAGGATTGTGTGTGCACCTGGCTGTGTGAAAATACCATAGCGACTGGCTGCAAGAATATTCAGTTAGAGGCTCGGGAAATTATACATTTCATTAGCAGCTCCTTTGGGGGTACCGCTACATAAACATGATAAGTAATAACACAATAAAAATAATAAATGCTCTAAGCTTCTTAAAGAGGATCTTCAGGCTGCATGCAATATAAAACTCCTACAAATACTGTAGCTGCCTACTTTTACCAAAAGAACCGTTACCTGTCCAAGGATGCTGCATCCTCCTCACCTAGGCCAGTTCTTCACTGGTTTTTCGTTCCCTGGCACCAGCTGAGACACCTAGTGACTTCACAGTTGACTTCCCAATGCACATGTGAGAGCCGGGCTGTGCTTTGCGAATGGTCCTGCAACCTTCTGGGACCCGTGGCGTCTTCCAGGAGGATGCGGATAAAGGGGGGGGGGGGCAAAGTTTTGTTCTGATTGCCAATGTGTGGAAGTGGAAACAGAACCAGGTATCTGCTCCCTCCAAAAAAAAAAAATGAATGTAGCCAAAAGTGGGAGAGGTGGAGGAGGCGGAAAAGTGGAACTTCCTCTTTTGGGTGAAGTTCTTCTTTATCTGTCTCTATGTAGCGCTCGCTGCACACGGTATGGCCAAAGAAAATCAGGGAGAATGATGCCCTTGTTATCCAAAAAAAAAACAGTCACCATGACTTTCTGAACTTCTCAGGCCTTGGGGAAGAGGTTTAATGTCATTACATGGGCTGATTCTTTGTTTCCTGTTCATAAAAATATGCCCACCTTTCATTCCCTACCACCAGATTGGCTTCAAACAGATCAGAGCAGATTTATACCCTTCTCTCCTTAAAATCTGCTAAGATGCCAACTTTGCACACACTTTCCGATACCCCAAGTCTTCCCCCATCTCCTTTATGGCAATGTGACCACAGTCCAATCATGCAGCAAGCTCACAGATTGTGACTCGTCTGTCCGTGCAAATCAATTTGTTTAATGGTCGCAGCTGATGGTCTCCAACTGTGTGGTTTTTCTTCAATGTTGATTTCCCCTTCTTTAAACCTCCTATACCACCTGTGACCATTGCTCTTGTCAAAGGTGTAATCTCTGTAAACATTCTGTAACCTTCTATTGATGTCATATGGCCTGCACCCCTCCTTCATCAAGAACATCAAGAGCTTCTGCTTGGAATCCATTAGTTACCTGTAGAGTTGAGCGAACCCGGACGGTAAAGTTTGGGTTCGTACCGAACTTTCGGGTGTCCATGTCCCAAACCCGAACCCGAACGTTTGAGAAAAACGTTCGGGTTCTGGGTTCTGGTATTTTATCACGCATGTTGAATAGCTGCAGGGCAGCCAATCAACAAGCGTTTCACTGGTTTTCCCTAGAAGCCATCACAGCCATGCCTACTAATGGCATGGCTGTGATTGGCCAGTGCATCATGTGACCCAACCTCTTTATAAGCTGGAGTCACAGTGCTGCATGTCACATGCTCTCAGGTTAGTGTAGGGAGAGGATGCTGCCACCGCTGTGAGGGACAGATTGTGAGGGACAGATTGCAGTGATAATAACTAGGTAGAGATTACTACTACTGCTTTGAGGGACAGATTGTAGATCTCATCCTGCATTACAGAAAGATCTGATACTGGACTAGGTAGAGATTACTACTGCTTTGAGGGACAGATTGCAGATCTAATAACATCTCCCATTTTTCTTCCTTTTGCAGCCCTCTAGCACTTTCCAGGACTTTTTTTACAGTAATTTTTGTGCCGAAAAGTCCGGGTCCCCATTGACATCAATGGGGTCCGGGGTAAAGTTCGGATAACGTTAGGTACAGAACCTGAACGTTTCCGGAAAGTTCGGCCGAACCCGAACATCCAGGTGTCCGCTCAACTCTAGTTACCTGCAATGAAAAAGAAGAAGAGTTACTTTAGAGGAAGAATGAAAATTTCAACATGGGAAATTTGAACGACCTAAGTTAGTAAAAAATGTTGCCTGCTTTGGCATTACTTTTGTTACAGCCCTTGTAATTCTTTGGCAATGTCCTATTAAAGTGAAACTAATGGCAAAACCTAACTAACTCTAAACCTACTCTCAGCCACATTCTAAGCCTAATCTATCTAGCCCTGTAAAGAAAAAATTGCTATACTTACCTATTCTGATGGTAACCCGGTCCGGTCTCCAGTAACGCCTTTGTGTATAGGAGAAAGAGGCTGGGACATTCATGGGAAATTATGTCATGTATAGACTTACTATGGGACTTCCGTTATCGGCCTCCTCTTCTACACACTGAAGACTCTGCTTACAGCTCATCCTGGGACTGAACTGGCTGCAGAATAAAGCCTCGTACACACGGGACGACGATCGTACGACCGATCGGCTCAAATCGTATATTGGCTGTTGTATCTAGCATACTGACTGCACTACACGATCGTACGACCAAAGAAAGAACGTTCAGGTGCATGTAATTAGCATCCGGCCTTTCCTGACTTCTGAGCATGCGTGTTTTGCACAATACAACTTGTTGGACCAACTTGTTGGTACTACCAAGTTTTCTAGTGTGCTCATACAACTCCCATTGTATGACCGTCGTACATCGGCTGTTCTAATCGCACGTACTAATGATCGATTTTGCATACAACGGTCGTTCGTACGACCTGTTGTATACGATCGTCGTCCCCTGTGTATGAGGCTTTAGTAATTTCTTTCCTTACAGGGCTAGATAGATAAGGTTTTAGAATGTGGATGAGAGTTAGGTAGGTTTTGCCCTTTCTTCCACTTTAAGTCCTCTGGTGGAACCAATCCATGACAGGGGATTTAACAATTTTAGTAATAGCAAACATGCCTCGGCATGGAGCTTCTATTCTTACTTCAAAGGCAACTCTAGACAAGAGAAGGTGCTCTATTATATTGAGATCTGGTGACTGTGGAGGCCAATGGAGTGCAGTGACCTCATTGTCCAGTGGTGAGATGATTGGGGCTTTGTGACATGGTGCATTATCCTGCTGGAAGGAGCCATCAGAAGATGGGGACACTGCAGTCATAAAGGGATGGACATGGTCAGCAACAATACTCAGGGAGGCCGTGATGTTTAAACAATGCTCAGTTGGTACTAAGGAACCCAAAGTATGCCAAGAAAATATCCCCCACACCATTACACCACCACCACCAGCCTGAACTGTTGATACAAAGCAGGATGGAGCCATGCTTTCATGTTGCTTATGTCAAATTCTGACCCTACCATCTGAATGTCGCAGCCGAAATCGAGAAATGTGATTGGCTGATTAGCAATTTGTGTAACCAAGCAATTGAACAGGTGTACCTAATAAAGTGGCCAGTGACTGTATATACAAGGAGATTTCCATCAAGGAAAGTAAGTATTACTCCATTTTTTTCCATTGTGTTGTCCTCTGGTGGCACCAATCCATAATTTACAATTTCGGTAATAGGAAGCATAACTTACCATGTAGCTCCTATTTTTACTTCAAAGGCAGTTCTAGACTAGAGATGAGCGAACTTCTGAACATCCTGGACCTCACAAATTCTCACTGAAGTTCATGGGAATCCAGGTGAAGCTAGTGCTACAAACTAGGGATGGGCCGAACAACCCCCTGTTTGGTTTGCACCAGAACATTCGAACATTGAGAAAGTTCAGAACCGAATAACGAACCCCATTGAACTGCAATAATCAAAAGTGCCCATATTGAACACTTATATGCAAATAATTGGGCATACAATGGTTATGGGGGTCCGGGTACTGGCCTGTAGGAAATGTATCAATGAAAAAAAGTTTGTAAAAAACGTCATTCTTAAATGAGCAGTGATTTACTGATGCTTAACGTGAAAGCATAGAAATGAAAAATTCCTATCAATATAGTGCTTGGGGGTCCCCTTAGTCTACCTGTAAAGTGGCACATTTGTACTGTGTATAGATTGCATTTATAAAGCCCAAAAAAATTACATTTTCCCTGCAAGCTGCCTTATTTTGTAAGCAACAGCTTGGAGAGGCAGTCTGTACATGTGTCTAAGGGCCGACAGGAGGTTTGTGCCATTATCACACACCACCATTCCTGGCTCCAGCTGGCGTGGCATGGACCACCTCTGGGCCTGTCCCTGCAGAGCTGCAAGAATCTCTGCTCTGGTGTGGTTCCTGTCCCCTAGACACACCAGCTGAAGCATTGCATGGTACCTTTTAGCCTGACTCATTGAATATCCCCTTGAATGTTTAGGGGATACTTGAGGTTCATAGGACAATTCAGCAGAGGAGAGCATGGAGGAGAAGGAGGGGGTAGAGCTGACAAATCTTGCATCATCCCCTGCTGTATGGAGACATGGGGGCACAACAAGCTGCAGCACCAAGCCCTGTCCTGCATTCTTCTGAGTTGCAAGCAGAGTTACCCAGTGTGCTGTGAACTAAATATATCGTCCCTGTCCATGCTTGCTGGACCACATGTCAGCAGTAACATGGACTTTGGGGCTTACTGACTTGCCCAAAATGCCACAACATTGCCTCCCATGTGATGAGAGCTGGAATGGCCTTATATGAAAAAAAAATAGCGTCTGGGAACCTGCCATTGTGGTACAGCACATTCTGCAAATTCACGGAAGGGGGCAGAATCCACCAGACGGAAAAGCAGAAATTGTAGAGCCAGCAGCTTTGACAAGCTTTCATTTAGACTCTGGGCATGTGAGTGGCAGTGACTGTATTTTTTTTCCGCTGCAGCAGATGAGGCAGAGAAATTTGCCTGCTATAGTCTACAGCTGGTGGTGTGCTGCTGGCAGATGTGCTGCAAAGACCTGGGATACCCTGCACTATACCATCACCCCTATCAGTGGAGCCTGCTGAGAGGTCATGAGATATAGGGGGGGAGCAGACTGAGGTGAGTGAGGAGGAACAGATCTGCACCCCTTTTGTGGGGCTTTTAGTTGCTCTTGCCATCGGGCTGAGTGGTGGAAGGTTAAATGCCTTGTCAAGCATGTGGTACCCAAGTGGCTGGTGTTTTTGCCAAGCTTGATGCGCTTGAGACAATGTTTGCAAATTGCAACACTTTGATCAGCTGCACATGTACTAAAAAAAGGCCCAGACAGCTGAGCTGGGGGAACTGGGCCAGGAGATAACAGCTTCACAATGTGATGGAATAGGGTGGCTGCTTTCTACTCTTCCATGATGGCTGGCATGTTGGGGTTGTGCCTCACCCCCACTTTCCTCCTCTGCTCTATCTGGCACCCAAGTCATGTCAGTGACCTCATCATCATCATCATCTCCTCCATCCTCATTACCACTGGAGACAACAATACGCTGTGGCTGGGGGAACATGACTGTACATTTGTGCATTAGTGTTCTCCCCTCTCTGTAGGCTCTGTAGGCTCTCTGTAGGCTCATGTTCCTGCCTTCCTCAACCTCAGAACCAACATCTGAATCAAGTAATGGCTGTACATCATCAAGGAGCAAGTGGCCGACGCTGTGTTCAAATAACTCTGCTCCTCCATGCCTGATGTTGGGGCTATGGCAGGAATATCTGTGGACTAGGAGGTAGGTTTAGCCACTCTAGCAGCTGCAGGGCACTGCGCACTAGACTCTGCTTGGGTGATGGAGGATGAGGACGGTTTAGTAAGCCAGTCCACCACCTCCTTTACATGCTGTGGCTGGATAGCTTGAGTAACATCACTAAACAGAGAAAATGATGCCCCGCCTGAGGACTGACCACGTCCACCTTTGCCTGTGGACACATACGCAGCTGGCCCCCTCACAGTGCCAGGGGAACGTCTACCTCTCCTTGTTGTTATCAAAGACATGATGGGGGGGTGCTTATTAACAAAATGTAAGATGTGGAAATGTGTACGTGGATGCACTTTAATCAATGGAAAGTGCTGTTTGGTGCACTTTAACTTGAGTACTCACTACACAGACACACTCTACTGATACATTATAATATACTGCAATATACTGCGTGAAACGTGGAGTAACACACAGAAATATTCTGCATTAAAGGTGCACTAACGCACTAAAATATATGGCGTTAAACTTGCAGTAACACACAGAAATATATGGTGTTAAACTTACAGTAACGCAATGAAGTATACAGCGTTAAACTTGCAGTAACGCACAGAAATATATGACGTTAAACTCGCAGTAACGCAATGAAATATATGGCATTAAACTTGCGGTAACGCACAGAAATCTATGGTGTTAAACTTGCAGTGATGCAATGAAATATACAGCATTAAACTTGCAGTAATGCACAGATATATATGGAGCTAAACTTGCAGTAGCGTAATGAAATATATGGTGTTACCCTTATAGTAACGCACAGAAATATATGGCGTTAAACTTACAGTGGCAGAATGAAGTATACGGCATTAAACGGTCACTACACTCACACTGACTGAACTATCCCTACATTCACACTAATGTCAAGATGAATGGTGGTCACTCACTACACTTACACTGACTAAACTGTCCCCAGATTCACACTAATGCAAAGATGAATGGTGGTAGTCACTACACTCACACTGAATGAACTATCCCTAGATTCACACTAAAATAATATTCTACACTGACAATAGAAACACAATAGCACACTAACTGTCTAGTAACACTGAACAGAGCCTTGTTCAATCTCTCTCCACGCCGATATCACACTAAAAATGAATACTTTTACAGTGTGGGGGCGGGACTAAGAGCAATGAGCCATGATTGGATAGAGTCATCATAACAGCATCCAATCATGGCTCTAAAAGTGCTCTGCGCCCTGATTGGGCGAAGCTTTCATCGCTTCAGCCAAATAGGGCTTTCAATGCACTGTGTGGCGGCGCAGTGCATTGTGGTCGTTTGGCAGGCCAAACAAACGGTCAAACGCCCTGATAATTTGGTTGTTCGGCGAACAAGGGAACAGCCAATGTTCAACCCGAACTCAAGCTCGCGCCGAACCGTTCACCCATCCCTACTACAAGCCAAAGATTGCAGACATTAAATTATTAATGGCATAGCTCAGGTCAACTTATTTATTTCTTCTTGTTTCTGAAGCAATCCTATTACCATATTGCGGATTGTTTCCGGGTAATTGATCCTCTCCTGGGAAGGAATAAAGTTGGGGTCGATGTAACTGAGCCAGATCATTTATGATGTACAACAAGTAGACCCCAATAAATATGTATACCAGGTGATTTTTATCCAGAAAGTGTATTGCCCAATCCCTGAAAGACTAAAACCAAAATATAATAATTCTTTGGCAATGTCTAAGCATTTATTAATAGAAGATCAAACCCAATGAGTAATTAATTCAGTGTGCGATCTCAACTTTGGTCTCTCCTGCCTTAGGAGACAAAATGAAACTTTAGCTATTTAAAATACAACATTGGTTATATCGTTCAAATTAGATCTGGGTCTGATAGAAGCATTATTTAAGACTAACAGTTTGGAGAAGAATATTAAAGTGTTTCTAAAGGCTCAAGTTTTTTTACCTTCATGTATTCTATGCATGAAGATAAAAAAAACCTTCTCTGTGCAGCAGCAGCCCCCCCCCTCCATAAATACTTAAATGAGGCATATCGCGATCCAGCAATGTGCACAAGAGCCTCGGATCTCTGGGGACTCTCCCTCCTCATTGGCTGAGACAGCAAGAGGAGCCACTGGCTTCCACTGTTGCCAATCACAGCCAGCGAGCCAATGAGGAGAGAGAGGAGATGGAGCCGAGCTGTGGCTCTGTGTGTGTGAATGGACATGCAGAGCAGTAGCTCAGGAGAGAGCCTGCTTGGGTGCCCCCAAAGCTGCTTGCTCTTGGGGCACTCGGCAGGAGGGAGGGGCCAGAAGCGCCAGCGAGGGACCCGAGAAGTGCTTTGTGCAAAGCCACTGCTAGAGCAAGTAAGTATGCATTTTTTTTTAAATGCCTTTAATATCACTTTAAATGCTACTTCTCCAAACTTTTTTCATTATGTTGTCCTCTTGTGGCACCAATTCATGACACAGTGGGGTTGATTTACTAAAGGTGGAGAGTGCAAAAACTGGTGCAGCTTTGCATGCTAGCCAATCAGCTTCTAACCTCAGCTTGCTCAGCTTGTTCAATCAAGCTTTGACAATAAAACCTTGAAGCTGATTGGTTTCTGTGTGGAGCTGCACCAAATGCAGCACTTTCAAGCTTTAGTAAATCAACCCCAGTGTTTTGCAATTTCAGCAATAGTAAGCATACCCTACCTTGTAACTCCTATTTTTATTCTAAACTAGAGATGAGCAAGCATCTGAACATTCACGAGCCACTGAAATTCAGAATTTCAGAAGCGGAAGTCTCATTGAAGTTAATGGAAATCCAAACCAAGCTCAGAAACAGTGGCGGTTGGTCCATAAGGGGCACAGGGGCACCTCCTCCCTGGTTTTCATAATCGAATGATAGAACGATTGATTTTTAACCACTTCAGCCCCGGAAGTATTTCACACTTTAGGACCAGAGCACTTTTTGCGATTCAGCGCTGCGTCGCTTCAACTGACAATTGCGCGGTCGTGCGACGTTGTACCCAAACGAGATTTGCATCCTTTTTTTCCCACAAATAGAGCTTTCTTTTGGTGGTATTTGAAGCAAGAAATAGATACGAAAATAAAAGATAAAAAAAGATAAGTATTTCACTTTATTTCTTACCCCCTGGACAAAATAAGCATTTGACCCTTGCAGCGCAGGGAAAGCCCCAAGTGCAAGGTGAGATTTTAGAGATACTCAGAGTTCAACTTAAATAATTCTCCAGAGTTCTGAGATTAAAAAGTTATAGTTCAGAGTTTGAAAGTCAGAATTCTGTAATCAGAAGTCAGGATGCTGAGATTAAAAATCACACTTTTAGTCTCAGAATTCTGACTTTTAATTCCAGAATTCTGAATTGAAAACACAGAATTGTGAAATTGTGAAATTTGTTTCATAAATTTATTATAGACTGACCATAGTCTCCAAGTTCATAAAATTTCTTTTGAAATTAAATTTCATCTAAAATTCTTCTCTAGATTAGCAGCTCTTGGAGCTACTAAACCAGGGGTCCTTAACCGGGGGTAGTTCATATAGTACAAATATATAAGTACATATATTGCTAATGTGACTTAAAATCTGCACATATTTTATCTTGCTTTATTGATTTTAATACAAATATTCTAAAACATAACTCATAAAGCTTTACAGTGTAATGAAAAGACTGTCATTTTAAAATGTAAAAGCACTTGACAGGTATAAATGGGTGGATTTACTAAAGCTGAAAAGTGCAAAAGCTGGTGCAGCTCTGCATAGAAACCAATCAGCTTTAAGGTTTTATTGTCAAAGCTTAATTGAACAAGCTGAAGTTAGAAGCTGATTGGCTACCATGCACAGCAGCACCAGATTTTGCACTCTCCAGGTTTAGTAAATCAACCCCAAAGTGTCTGCTCATTTCTGTACCAGCCCTCATTTCCCCATCACAGCTCAAATCTCAGGCCTTCCGATTGGATAAAGCTTTGGCATTTTATGGTTATGTTGAGGGGAAGGTTGGACAAGCTTCAACAATGATCCACTGTAATAGAGCAAGCAAGGAAGAGGAATACCTCACTGCTTTGGCTGATTTAGCTGTGTGTGAAAAAGTGAGCTTGAGTTATTGAGCTCTGTTCACAGCAGGCTTTTTTTTTTCTTTTTTTTTTTTACAGTAAAAGAGCTAGGTCTTGTAAACATCTTAGAAAGAAACTTATAAGCTGGTGGTTAAAAATATAAATATGATATATTCCTGTGCAATATTTTGCTATTTAAATATCAAATACAGGCGGTCCCCGGGTTACAAACAAGATAGGGACTGTAGGTTTGTTCTTAAGTTGAATTTGTTTGTAAGTCGGAACAGATACATTTTTTAAGTGTAGCTTCAGCCAAAACAAATATTTTTAAGCTTTTTGGATAGCATAGGGAAGGGTTAACACCCATGTAATGTTTGTTTTGCTGTCTATGTTTCTGTTCAGAAGATTTCACCTCACTTCCTGTCCCAATGATCATTGGATTTTGAAAATTTTGGGTTGTTGTGGAAACAAACCTTGGTGATAAAGCATCAGTGGAGACACCTTTTTCCCATAATAACTCTTACAGGAGTGAATTTCCCTTCCTAGGGGGAGATTTCCTCTCACTTCCTGTTGTCTCCCTCCGTTTGTAAGTAGGAGTCGTTCATAAGTCGGATGTTCATAACTAGGGGACTGCCTGTAATATTGAAACACGCTTAATAAAATAAAGTGATAAAATGTATACAACACATTTTATATTGCGGTGTAAATAAATGGGTAACTTAAAGTGATACTAAACCCTCCTTTTTTTTTTTTTTTTTAAATCCTGTCCCTTTACAGTTGTCTCCATGGAATCTACTGACCTTTCCATCCAGTTCCTTTTCTAATTCTGTTTTTGTGGGGTCTGTTTCCCCCACTTCCTGTTGTTCCTCCAGATGGGTGACCCGTTCACAGGGGCCTTCTGATGGTGTCACCCGATCGTGC
>BLSH010260216.1:464172-474689 GCA_018402905.1 Glandirana rugosa
ACAGTGTTTGGTGACCGTTCCTTTTCTAATTCTGTTTTTGTGGGGTCTGTTTCCCCCACTTCCTGTTGTTCCTCCAGATGGGTGACCCGTTCACAGGGGCCTTCTGATGGTGTCACCCGATCGTGCACAGTGACTACAAGCTTGTGTGATCACATAAGCTGCGCTGCCAGGCACAGGAGCCGCGGCCATGCATGTGAATAAAGCTCCGCCTACCATGCCCTTTGAACGGCAGCTCCACCTTTCCTCCACCCCTATCTTCTCATGCATTGAGAACTATGCTTGTTCTCTATGCAGTACACAGGAGAAAAGCGGCAATGCGCATGTGCGGGCTGCACCCAGTGGTTTGTGACACCCATGGGTCCCTGTTTAGATTATACAAGGCCTCCGTAGAGGGGCTTGGGTTGAGTTTTAGAGAGGGGGTAGTTGCAGCTTCCAGGGACCCCATCCCTCTGGGCAGGGTGGCTCAGTATAGGGTAGTGGGAGGTCAGGATTGAGGTGGCAGATAGACATGCAATGTCACATATATTATTCAATAAACTGTAGTTGACTCATCTTGTTGGTACAGCCTCTGTTTTTTGCTTTTTATTTTTTGGTTTATGCATACATGGCCACTACCACCCCTGATTGACAGGGTGAGTGCTATAAATTATGCTAGCGGGATTCCCACCACTGTTGCTCTTTTTTGGCGTGGTTTATATCATGCTATGTGATTGCAGGGCATATTATGTAGGAAAGACGAAGAGGCCGTTTTTTCATTGGATATGGGACCATGTGTCCCTAGTGTCCAAAAAATGAAGATGGAGACACCCATCAGCAGACACGTGGGCTTGTTCCACGGGTTTGATTGTTTAAAAATGCACTTCTATGCACTGGAATATATCCCACAGAATGAAAAAGGGGGCGACAATGATAAATTATTGTTACAGCGAGAGGCTTGCTGGATTCATGACTTATCCACCCTCAAACACCCCGGTCTAAATGACTCTCAGCTATAAACCACTTCAGTAGGGATTAATTCATTGAAAACAAAAAACATACATTTCCCACTAAATGAATGATTATTATCACGCTCTTTGAACGTTTTGACAGATGAATGCCAGGATATTTTTGGGTTTACATGAATATTTGTTAACCTGTGGAATTTCTGTATCTGTATTCTGCATATTCTTAATGTACTGTCAAACTTTTGTATTTAGAATCAAATAGGTGGACCTTTATTCTCAAGATGCTGAGATATCCAAATGTGTACTGTTTGAGTAAAATTTCAAGTTATTTTTCATTTATATTAATTTCGAATTTCCTCCATTGTTGTCAGACCAGAGATGGGACAAGTGTCCATACCGACGCCCGGGGTACCTACTTCTGCTGGGTGTAGGACCGATCGCCGGCTTAGGGTCAATCCCTAGTGATGTAAGTCTTAGGTGCGGCGCTGGACAGCCCAGTACCATCTGTGACTAGGATGTGTCCTTAGCCATTGTTGACCTGGGTCCTGCCTATCACTTGTAGAAAGTGAGCTATGTTTGCCTCCTTACGTCAGGTGAGGGCATGGACTTTTCAAGATGGCGGGGTGACAGCGGCATGTCACCATGTCCGTTTCACTTCTGCCCTGTGGAGTCTGCGCATGCGCACGAGCATCCACCCTACGTCCGCGTCCCGCTGGTGACGTCAGACGCCATCGTGCTGGGGGGTGGGGAGTTTAAGCAGCGGTACAGCCACCATTCTCTGATGGAGGATCTGAGAGAAGGACAGACTGTGTCCTTTCTCTCCCTTCTTACCTACAGTGTGGACTCCTTTTTGTCTGTCAGGTGAGAACTAATGTGCCTTTTTTCTCTTTTCACCACTGAAACTAAAAAAGTGGTGTGGCGCTGCTTAAAAACGTGCATTGGTATATGTGCTATATCAGTTATAGTGCGAATACACAAAAGACTTTTTCTGTGCAAATTACAATTAAAGTGCTATAGAATCATCAAAAAAACAGATAAAGTGCAATGAAAGGACAAATGAATAATTAAATAAATAAATAAATACAAGGGCCTATATCATAGGGCCCATAAATGTGAGTAACAAAAGCGCTAGCATGCAAAAATATTAAATAAGTCCAAACAATTTATAGTCCAAAAATGCCATCCAGTTGATAGATTGTTATTAGAACAATAGAAGTTATTTCCAATTGCAGTACCAAGTAGAGACCACACGATCTTGTCATAGTCCCGTATAGTAAGGGTACTCACCGCAGGTTCTCCCTATATGTGGAGGATTGTAGATTGAACCTCTTACCATAAATCACAATCGTTCCACTCTACCCTTGAATGTTCCTTTGTTCCTCATGTGGAAAGGATGACAAGAGAAATTTCCATGGTGTAAGAGTGTTTGGTATAGTAGCCAAGCACACACATCCACTTACATGGCCTGTATGAGAAGTCAGACTTAGAAACAAATTCTTCCACTTCCGCGTTATGCCTTCCACAGGCACAAACCGGAAGTACGTAAGGACGCCAATGACTCCGTCTTACGCGTTTCGTCATAGGGACGTCATCTGAGGCGCTTTCTCTTTTCACCACTGCCCGCTGTTAATACACAGGGGAGGGGGTTGATGCAGAGTCATGTGCAGTTGCATCCCCCCTTCCTCCTGGAAGACAATGCTTGTTTTGTCTGTGGCTCTCTCTGTTATATACCAAGGGGACGAGCAACTTCTAAAGTGATATTTTTACCCCCTTTTCTTTAGGACAGTTGTATTTGAACGTGGAACACTAGGGTTCCAATCCCCAGCCCTGCCAAGTGAAGGGACTGCTTGTCATCTCTCTTGGCCTCTTTTGTTCCGCCTGGGCTGCTTATCCAGTGATACCATCTGACTCCCTTTCTGCCACCAACTCCAGTGATCAAGCACCTCTTTTTAAAGGGGAAAGGAAGGTTATTGGTCCAATCAGTGACTACCGCAAAGAAGGTAAATATTCTATATCTAGATGATCAATTTTCATTTGGATTATAGATGCATATTTTTTTATAAACTTTTGTACCTGTTTGAAGAGAATCGCCTTGTTTTTTTAAAGGGGAATTCGTCTCTTTATATAACTTTAGGAGATTGCACATCATCTCCCCCTTATGGTCACAAACTGTCCCACAAGTCTGAAAACTGCAGAAATCTATTGAAACTGTATACTCCATCAAATTATAACTTTGATTTTTAAGCATCTGGTAGGTCTACCTGTCTCGATCCTAATATTTATGAAACATTTTTGTATTTCAGTGAATATTGTTGTTAGTGTAACATATTGATAAGTTAATGTATAAAACTATGTATATTTTATGTTTTTGTTCATAGTATCTACCTCATGCAGCATTTCAAATTCTCCTGAAGAGGCCCATGGGGGCGAAACATGTTGAGCAAAAGTAGCCGCATAGCACACAAATCGCATGTTTGATGTGATGCGTTTTATTAGCTTTTAACGGTGAACAAATGAAAATCTTTGAATTTTATTTAATTGTGATAAGCAGTAATCTTTTTTCTTGGCACCTTAAATGTCCCGTTGTCCTGTAACTTTTTCCACTCATGGCAGTGTTGAGACAATCATGAGACACCTAGAACTCTAACACTAGAGAGGAGGACTAAGTCACATTCTCACCCGTTCCTGGATATGCTGGTTATTTCACTTCATTCCTGACAGGTAAATTTAATTAAGGATGGTTGGGGGCAAAGGTGAGTACATGCTGCTGGACAGGGAGAAAGGTAAGTGACCCTTTTACTTTTCCCTATATGGGCAAAGGAAATGGTTATTTAAGGACCAGCATCAGACACAAGAGACTTTTAAATTATTGGGAACAGGTGAGTCACTGTTAGGAAAAGAATGTGTTTCCGAGTGTTTCCGCGGTGGTGCGCGCTCGTGCGCGGGCGCCCGTGCATGCACCCGCGTGCGCGCGCAGGCCTGGCAGCCTATTTCAATCTGCAGAGCCCTGCAGCCGGTGCTGTCTGCTCTACAGCGTCCCGGTTCCTGTGACCCCAGCTTTAATCTGAGAGACTTTCTGTATCTGTGACCCCGGCTTCCTGTTTGACCAGTTTTGCCTGCCGCCTGCCCTCACCTTCAGCCTGCCTCTGACTACGCCTCTGCCTGATCCTCTGAACCTTCTGCTGCTGCCCGCACGTTGCTGACCCTGCCTGTACCTGACTATCCGCTTGCCTGAACCACTTGTACCGCACCGCCAGCCCGTTACCGACCCGGCCTGAATCACCACCCTTCTACCTGCACGAGTTCCAGTGGACCATCACCTGCCATCTGTGACCAAGTCCAGCCCTCGTGCCCCCCTTTGCTCCAGAGCTCCCTGTCTTCACTACCAGGGGCTCTTGAACCAGGGCCGCAAGTGAGGCAAGCCAGACTCAACCACCAGGTACGTGACAGTCACACCTTTTTTGTGGCTTAATATATCTCTTAGAGATGTCAATGATGGCATTTTCCCACACTAGTTTGGTTCTTCACCTCTTCTATGCAGCTGGTCTCCCAACCTTTGGGCGGCTCCTATAATAAGAGCTCAATGATGATTATGACAGGCATACATACAGAGCACAACCCAGAGGGCCTCATGTAGTTACCTGCTTCTCCAAACTCCAGTTCAACAACTTACCTCACAGCATTTGGAAGTGTTATGGTTCCCACTGGCAGGTGACCTGGGCTCACTTGAAGTGAAGAACTCAAGTGGCAGTCAGATTTCACAAGAGCCTCCTAATGGTGGAGATGGACCAAGAACCCTAGTGGTCCCAGCTTACTTTGCTGAAAACTGATACCAGGCTGCGGTCCTCAGGATCACCCCCACCAGAGGGATGGCTTCAACAGAGAGGCTACAGTGCAAAAACTGTTCACAGGGCTGCACACAAGAAAATAGACTGGGTCTGGCAGGGCATGAGGCAGCCAACAGAAGGGAATTTGTCAAGTCCAAGAACAGATCTAGGCAGGTAGCAAGCAAGGGTGTAGTCAGGTCCAAGCAGAGGTCTAGGCATGCAGCAAGCAAGAGTAAAGTCAATTCTGAGCAGAGGTCTGGGTCGGTGGGAAACAAGATAGTAATCAGGTCAATCTGGGTCGGCAACAAAAAGGCATTTGTAAGACCCGGGAGTACTGCAACTTGCCTTTATTATTTGCTGTATTCATAAGATACTGCACTGCACAGACATTTGTGGTCTTCTTGGCCCCCAAAGAAGTGCAAACCCATGCCCTGGCTTTATCAGGCTTTGTCAAGACTCTACATACCCAGGTCCCTGCATGTATGCACCATGTCAAACACTTAATGCTCACCTACATGGGTTGATTTATACTCAATGACAGAGTTCCCAGACTCTTGAACATCCATTCTCAATTTGCTCAGAGAATGAATGAAAGGAGCGCCTAAAGTCAAGTAAAAAGTTGGCATGATTTTATTTTGATTGTAGTAAACACAATGTGGTAGAGCTGAACCTGTGGCTACCATCAAGCTGATCCCAGCTCCACACCAGGAGGTACAAATGTCATAAAAGACAAGCAGTTTTCGAAAGACCCTGCAACCAGATACCAGCAGCCCTGAGGAAGGGGGAGTCTTTGATCCCCCGAAACGCGTTGGATCTACCAACTTTTTACTTGACTTTGAGCGCTCCTTTCATTCACTCTCTGATGTGGAAAGAGGGCCCACCACCTCTTCTCCACCCAGCCAGCTAGATCCATTGGGAGTGGGTACATTCCCACAACTGTTTATGTACAGACTCTGAATCAAGGGAGTCAGCCCAGTGCGGCCTTTTATATACACAACCCATTCTCAATTTGCTATCATGCTTGTCCAGATTGATGTTCTCCCATCCCATCCCTGCAACCAGATACCAGCAGCCCTGAGGAAGGGGGAGTCTTTGATCAACCGAAACGCATTGGATCTACCACATTGTATTTACTACAATCAAAATAAAATCATACCAACTTTTTACTTGACTTTGGGCGCTCCTTTCATTCACTCTCTGATCCAAACGTGGAAAGAGGGCCCACCACCTCTCTTCCACCCACCCAGCTAGATGCACTGAGAGTGGGTACATTCTCACAACTGTTTATGCACAGACTCTGAACCAATGGAGTCAGCCCAGCACGGTCTTTTATATACACAACCTATTCTCAATTTGCTATCATGCTTGTCCAGATTAACGTCCTCCCATCCCATCCCTGCAACCAGATACCAGCAGCCCTGAGGAAGGGGGAGTCTTTGATCCCCCGAAACGCGTTGTATCTACAACATTGTATTTACTACAATCAAAATAAAATCATACCAACTTTTTACTTGACTTTGGGTGCTCCTTTCATTCACTCTCTGATCCAAACGTGGAAAGAGGGCCCACCACCTCTTCTCCACCCAGCCAGCTAAATGCACTGGGAGTGGGTACATTCCCACAACTGTTTATGTACAGACTCTGAATCAAGGGAGTCAGCCCAGCGCGGCCTTTTATATACACAACCCATTCTCAATTTGCTATCATGCTTGTCCAGATTGACGTCCTCCCATCCCATCCCTGCAACCAGATACCAGCAGCCCTGAGGAAGGGGGAGTCTTTGATCCCCCGAAACGCGTTGGTCCTACCACATTGTATTTACTACAATCAAAATAAAACCATACCAACTTTTTACTTGACTTTGGGTGCTCCTTTCATTCACTCTCTGATCCAAACGTGGAAAGAGGGCCCACCACCTCTTCTCCACCCAGCCAGCTAGATGCACTGGGAGTGGGTACATTCCCACAACTGTTTATGTACAGACTCTGAATCAAGGGAGTCAGCCCAGCACGGTCTTTTATATACACAACCCATTCTCAATTTGCTATCATGCTTGTCCAGATTCACATCCTCCCATCCCATCCCTGCAACCAGATACCAGCAGCCCTGAGGAAGGGGGAGTCTTTGATCCCCTGAAACGCGTTGGATCTACCACATTGTATTTACTACAATCAAAATAAAATCATACCAACTTTTTACTTGACTTTGGGTGCTCCTTTCATTCACTCTCTGATCCAAACGTGGAAAGAGGGCCCACCACCTCTTCTCCACCCAGCCAGCTAGATGCACTGGGAGTGGGTACATTCCCACAACTGTTTATGTACCAGGGGAGGGCTGGCCCAGGGGGTAGGGTGGCAATTGCCCCTCAGGCCACCCTAACTTACATTTAAAATGGCTGATGGCTGCTTCCCGCTCACACTTTTTTTTCTTGTGGAGGAAGGAAATAGGGCCCAGGAGCGCAGCCACCAACTAACTGCAGGCAAAGGGGGGGCGCCCAGGGCCGGCCCTACCATGGATCTCGCTAGGCCCATTGGGTGGGCATGGATGGTGAGCTGATTCGGTGGTTCAATGGGCCACTTGACTGGACTTGCCCCCCAGGCCTACGGCTGCCAGCCCTCCCCTGTTATGTACAGACTCTGAATCAAGGGAGTCAGCCCAGCGCCGTCTTTTATATACACAACCCATTCTCAATTTGCTATCATGCTTGTCCAGATTGACGTCCTCCCATCCCATCCCATCCCATCCCATTCCCATCCCTAATACCATGGCCATGTTGAGATCTTTGCTGCACTTCTAACCTTACTTATCTGTGTCTCCATGTTGGAAATGAAATGCGTAGCAGAACTGCTACCATGGGAGGCTTGACTTATAAGGCTCTGCAGACTTCTCAAAAAAAATGTAACAAGGATATATTTCTGTGAATAATAATGGTTACATCAGAAAGAGTCTAGCCGACTCAAGAAAAATACTCAGTGGAACTTTAGAAGGATTTGCCACGCATATACTCTCTCACACTTTAATGACGTTGATAAATTGACCTATAACAGTCTACACATGCTTCCAAATCAGCCTGCATCCTGGCCAGGTCATGGGTAAAATACTACTTTTTTGAAGGGATTTTTGTTCTGGCCGCAAGCCCTCCCAAGCTAAATAAATGTAAGAGACACCAAAGCACTCTATCATGATTTTCCCCTTTCTGTTATCGTAAAATTCTCTGCCAGGTCTGATTTTGGCAGGAGCTTCTAACTATGTGACAAATGTATAAATGTTTTTTTAGCCATCATCAAACACTTAACACAGCTGCAGGCATAAAACCGGGAGAAGACGCAGCGGTCCCATCGTGTTCTCATCTGTATCGTTTCACAGACTCGTACGAAACATTAGACCCTTTCTCACGTTCGGCCGTCGTCTCTATCAATTCGCCCATTGTCTTCTCAGTCATCACCTATTTCAGAGGAACAACGAGGGAGGGAGATGGTCTACAGACAAGACTAGACGGGACCAATCCAGAGGGATTAGAAGGGCTTCCTGGCTGGTTAAAAGCAGGCCATTTTTTTTGGTTTACTTGGGCCTCTCCTAGGTGGGGTTCCTAAGTTGGCACAATTGGCACACAAGGCATTTTGTACCTTAAAGCTGAACTTCAGGCACACTGCTAAATACACAGAAGGGATACATATATGGGGGCTGTTTTACCCGACAAAGTATTCGTATTTCTGTCCATCCAGTCCTGAGGACGAGCTGCCATACATATGTGGACCCCATAACTCCCAACTGTTCCTGATTTCGAGGGGCTGTCCCTGATTTCGAGGGACTGTCCCTGATTTGGAACAATGCCCCCCTGTTCCTCATTCCCCCTCATTTGTCCCTCATTTTGGTCTGATTCATATAGTTATATATAAAATGCACTATTTATCCTTCCACCCAATTACTAAATTTCTGCATTTGTAAACTTCAAAAGCCAATATAAAGGAATAGTAGTGGTAAAAATAAAGTTTAACTAATCATTTTTGTGTATAATTCTCCTTTAAGGGGGTGTGGCAGGGGGTGTGTCCTATGCCTACATAAATTTGCTAATAGATGTCCCTCGCCCCCATCTCAAAAAGTTGGGAGGTGTAGGACCCAAAGGGCCTAGTATGTATTGGATGGGACCCACAAGCTGCTCTTATTTATTTTATTTATGTTTTTAATCTCCACTTTTTTTACATTCTGCTGACAGTGGTGAATCCCGCTGACAGCAGATGAGTCATGGTTGTTAAGGACGGGGCAGCCGCCCGCTCCTTAAAGTGGTAGTAAACCCTCCTATCATTTTCAGCCAAGGAAGCTGCCATCTTGGCCTCTGTTTAATCTACACCTGCTATGATGCTGCACATGTGATCAGCTATGACACCAGCCATTGGTTGGTTTGACAGTTTGATTTACAGCACAACCAATGGGAGTGTTACATTTCCGGCACGTGCTGGTAATGTGACTGGTTTTTAACCTGTTAAATGCATGGGTTTACTACCGCTTTAACAGTTAGCTATTCCGAATGAAGAGAACTGAATACCGAAGATATGAAACTAATTCCAAAAATGAATAAGGTCCATCCAAATCAAATTCTTCATAAAACAAATGCATTTGAAAATAGATCAAAACAATATTTTCCGGCATGCACAGGCCTAGATTTTAAAGTGATTGTAAAGTCTGTTTTTTAAAAAAAAATAAATAAATAAACATGTTATACTTACCTGCTCTGTGTAATGGTTTTGCACAGAGCAGCCCAGGTACTCCTCTTCTCTGGTCTCTCTTCGGTGCTCCTGGCCCCTCCTTCTTGTCGAGTGCCCCCTCAGCAAGCAGCTTTCTATGGGGGCACCCGAGAAGAGCTGCAGCTCCATGTGTCCGTTCAGACACACGGCCATGCCCCCTCTCTCTCCTGATTGGCTAACTGACTTTAACTGACAGCAGCGGAAGCCAATGGAGCAGCTGCTGTGTCTCAGCCAGTCAGGAGGGAAAGTCCCAGATGGCCAAGGGACTCGTAGACATCGCTGGATAGAGATGGGGCTCAAGTAAGTAGTGGGGGGCTGAGGGGGGCTGCTGCACCTAGAAGGCGTTTTACCTTAATACATAGAATGCACCTTCTGCCTTTACAATCCCTTTAAGGTTTCCATACATGGTTGCTTTTGTCAGCATCACCCAGATCAAAAAAAGCCAACAGTTCAATAAAGTTTTGTCGAAGGAGACGGGTGGAAAATTGTCAGCTGAATCGTGATTGCATCCAATTAGATGCAGCCACTGTTCAGGTATTCTGACAGCTGCCTGTTAGAATAAAATAGGGGAAAGATAAGTCGGCATTATAAAACCTGTTGCCTACATTTTTACTTGCCTTTTTATTGCTGAAAAATCCTACTTATCTTTCCCCGTCTATGTAATTTTAATCTTTCTGTGACAGCAGTTTGCATATATGTGGTGGCAGGGCAGGTGGGCCTTAATATCCAACCGCCACAAATACAGTATCTCACAAAAGTTAGTACACCCCTCACATTTGTGTAAATATTTTATTCTATCTTTTCATGTGACAACACTGAAGAAATTACACTTTGCTACAATGTAAAGTAGTGAGTGTACAGCTTGTATAACAGTGTAAATTTGCTGTCCCCTCAAAATAACTCAACACACAGCCATTAATGTCTAAACCACTGGCAACAAAAGTGAGTACACCCCTAAGTGAAAATGTCCAAATTTGGCCAATATTTTGTGTGGCCACCAT